>OY987221.1:1800000-2256042 GCA_963920805.1 Primula vulgaris
TATTCATGTTTCCACGCCCATATATTATAATTTCCTCGGCAATACTTTCGGATCCTATGTATGCTTCAAATGAATTAAAACGATTAACTCGAAGCTTCCCTTGATGATAAATTCCACGAAGCAAGCCAGCTGTAATTTCTGACATGGGTTTATGCTGAAAAGAAAAAGAAAAAAATAATGTCACACAACAACTAGAGCAATGAAATCAAAGACGCATAGCAGAAGGAAACACAAGGATGTCACAACCATTAGTACAAATATTCTACCCTCTCATTATGCTTCGATTTATTCCCCTTTCAAATTATTAGATATTTGTCTCCCAGAATTATGATTAGACATTTGTCTACTAATTCAACATTATCCAAGAAAAAACTACTGTGTATGTTATCAAGTTTAAAGAAAGTGTGAGAACAAAAGTACGTTATAAAGAATTCTAATAACTAGTCATTTGGACCAATAGTTTGTCCAAAAATTATTAGTTTATAATAATTCAACGAAGTCATGAAGATTCCAAAATTTGCAATATCAATGCGGGCATTAAAACAAACGAGGTAGACGACCGGCACGCCGCAAACATGCAATTACAGCGAATATTACCTCAGAATAAATGACTTTTCTTTTTGAAGGTCTAGAATCTTCAGCTTCGTCCATGTTAACATCTTCTGAAGGAGGCTGGACAAGCAGGTCAAGTAATCCAGTTTGACCAAGCGATTTCACGTAAGATTCGACTGGAACACAAAAGGAAACACATTTTTTTTTAAAAGTGTGATTCGCATCAGAAGGTCTGAAATATAATGGCTGAAGTTTAACTGAAAACTATATAATTTACCTGTCTCTGCAGCAATGCCCTCTTCGATAGCTTTCCTTCTATTTTCTCTATCATTTGTGATCAACATGACTTTACTGACATCACCAAGATGAGCCTGGTACCATTGAGCTGCCACCCTAATAGCTGCATAATTGTTGAACACAAAAAGAGATCAGAGTCTCAGAGCCTATCAGCAAATTAAAATTGATTACATAATAAATTCAAACATCTTAAAACTTTTCATTTACATAACTGGACTGTGATACTATTGAGTCCAAATATAGAATCAATCTAAATGTTATACAAAATTCTAAAATAAAATCACATGAGCAAAAGTATAGATGTATAGCATGTATAGAATCTCTCGTTCCTTAGTAACCACCTTGTTAGAATTATAAGTTTAACTTGGTGGCCAGTGTGAATGCGCTCTAACTCCCTCTTTTTAAAAAATGGATAAACTAAAGTAATGAAAATAACGAATGTCCTAACTAGTTGCATCCATGACACAAATTTATGGATAATATCAATGACTTTGATAGAGTGAAAGAGAGAGTATCATGTATTCTCTAATTGCATCTTCTTGCGCTAAATCATTTATTTCCTTTTCCTTTTCTTTTGTTGGGCTCTCTTTTTTCTCATCGGCTCGTATCAAAATGTGTCTTACACGAATAAAACAAACTAATATAGTGAAGTAATACCTCTGTCATTCCGATCATTTGGACTTTCGCCAACCATGGCCTTCACATATGTTTCCCTAAAAGAACAAGAAAAAAAGTTTCCATAAAACTATGCCCATTATTGCTTTTCAGATAATAATGCTATGGGTGAAAAAAAAATCCTGCTGACATCAATTCAATTACGGAATGCCAGAATGGTATAAAAACTATTGCAAAATAAATTATTCAAATGACATAATATCAGGTTTCATGTGATAGTCTAAGCACTCGTTTCATAAAAATGTACCTTTTCCAATAGCTTATACATCAAAAAAATGAGTAAAATACAGCGATCTTTCCATTAACAAGTTACAAACCATTCTGGTTGCCAATTTATATTTAAGTTAGCAACTGAGATAATAAAAACTAGAGCCTCATTTATTGACCATTTACCATCCTATACACAGGCACACAGCAAAGTTTTACCATAATGGCGTAACAGTCGAACAAAAGTTAACAAGAAGATCTTGAAAGAAACAAGAAAAAAAACTCAAACAAGTCATCCTTCCGAAGGTGTTGTTTCAGACTTGTTACCTTCCAATATAGATAAGAAAATAAAAATAGGGTAAAGAGAATAATTCTTGTTTCAATGGATGTGTACTGCTTTATATGTTTCAAAGAAGAAATAGTACATCACTGATCAGATGAATGTAAAACAATTTTCAGCACTAATACTCAGAAAAATCTCAATGCTGCTCTCTCTCTCTCTCTCTTCTCCTACAGTTCACTTTCTCTGCCTTGTATCTTCTCTTTTTCCATATCTTCTTCCCTTTTCTTTGATTCGTCTCTTTCCCCTTTTTCTCTTCAAACTCATACTGTCTTTCATCTGTCAACTCCAAGCCTTAATCTCTATTTGATGTCACAGGGTGATGTAAATTTCTTAATTTGTGGTCCTTAGCGTGTTATTTTAAGTACAACTAAATGACTTCCTAATTCCTAACTTAATATTTCTACAAATTCGGGTTGCTGTGTGCTGAACTTATCCCTTAAAATTTTTCTTTTTAACTGCTAAACGAGTTTCTCTTCATTAAGTTCTCCTTTAATCAGCTTGATATTTTTTAAGAGACCTAGGATTGCACTATCAAAGATTGCATTGCCTACTACGAGAATTCCCTCTAATGGGAATCTTAAATAGCATTGTTTATTGAGCAAGCATTCAACAAAAATGACAAGTGGAAGAAGAAGACCAACCTGTGATATTCATTTGAGAAAACAAAGAAGTTCCTAAGAGTGTTGCTACAAAGTGCTCTAACCCTGTTATAAACAGAGAGGTTCTTGTGCTTAACTTCTTCAAGCACCACAGACAATATGACAACATCGTCAATGGCGGGATTCTCAAGCAAATCAATCTGCAAACATGTAAATTATCAATGAAAAGGAAAATATATAACTCATCATAGCCAGAATATTCAAGCGGGACAATCTATAAAAAGGGGGCAAGTATCAGCGTGCACTGGAAAATAATGTTCCGGTCCAATAAAACGCTTCATGAAATGGGGAACCCTTGTCAAAGGAAACCCTACTTTTTATAAACTTGAAATTGAAAAACTATGTTGGTTTGGCACACTATTTTCAGGGATAGACTGTGTTCACACAATACTTTGACAAAAAAAGGGCACTCAATAAGTCAATACCAAACAAAAGTTCAACTTCCTTGGTAAAATATCATCACATGAGTGCAATTGCATGACTGCAAAATACAAAGAAACACCAATGCAAAGTGAAACAACTGAAATATCACGGGACAGACAATCAAGCAAGTCAATCAGGTATTCAATAACTTTTTCTGAAGTATAGTAGCAACTATTTAACTTTTTCAGGCCATCGGCGAGTATCTTTGAAGCAAGTCGGCTTATTTTTCAGGCCAAGGAAAAACTTTCAGTTAGGTTCTTTTCATTCAAAATTTTAATCTATTTTTAGCCTACAAAACTTAAAATTAAATTCTAATAAACTAAATTTTGGAGAACAAACTAGTCTAACAAACTTGTCCGGAAAAGAGTAATACTATATGCAAAAGTTAAATATTTACCAAATGACATCATAGTAGCAATCTAAATTGGTCAATCTCTTTGATAAACTGAACAACTGAAGCCTTATGCATAAGCAAATGAATCAATCTATTAAAAAAAGGGTAAAGTGAACCCAAATTCAGTTATTAAAAAAAAAACACTACATTATATCATCAGCAAGAAGTTCAGCATAAATATCAAAAAAGTCCAGCTTTAAGCTGGTCAATCAAATACGTGGATGCGCTAAACAACTGTAATCACACAAGCCTGATGGATAAGCAAATATACTAATCTACCATTTCTCTAAAAAAAATCAAGAAAAAAACATCCAAACTCGGCTCTTACCAAATCAATCAATCAATCATTTTCCGAAATGATAAACTACAAACAAAAAAGCAAAAAATCAAACCAAACTCAGCTATTAGCAAATGAATCAATCTAACAATTTCACCAAAGACAAATTACAAAACAAAAATTAAAAAAACACCCAGATTCAGCTCTAAGCAAATGAACCTCTACCATTTTCCCAAAAGATAACTTAGAAAAAAAAAATGCAATAAATCAAACCAAAATCAGTTATTAGCAAATGAATCAATCTACCATTTTCCTAAAAGATAAACTACAAACAAAAATGCAAAAAATCACTCCAAACTCAGCTATTACCAAATTAATCAATCTACCATTTAAAAGATAAATTACAAACAAAAATGCAAAAAATCAACCCAAACTCAGCTATTAGCAAATGAATTAATCTACCATTTCCCCAAAATATAAATTAGAAAAACATGCAAAAAAAAATCCTAACTCATCTATTAGCAAATGAATCAATCTACCATATTCCCAAAAGATAAATTACAAACAAAAATGCAAAAAAATCAAACCAAACTCAGTTATTAGCAAATGAAGCAATTTACTATTATCCCAAACGAATAAACGATAAACTACAAACAAAATGCAAAAAATCTTACCAAAATCGGTTATTAGCAAATGAATCAATCTACCATTTTCCCAAAAGATAAACTACAAAGAAAATGCAAAAAAAGAACATCTATATTCAACTCTTAACAAATGAACCAATCTACCATTTTTCCCGAAAGACAAACTACAAACAAAAAAGACCAAACCAAGCTCAGCTGTTAGCAAATGAATCAATCCAAAATTGCAAACAAAATTGCAAACAAAAATGCAAAAATATCCCCAAAATTCAGCTAATAGAAAGAAAGCCCGAACAAGTATCGCGACAAAAAACCGAAACGATACAAAACCTGATTGAGAACAACGTTGGTGTCAAAAACGAGAATAGTTGGAGCATACGAGCTCAAACGAGCACCTTTCGTGTCGCATACGGTGCAAGAATGTGACCCGCAATATATATCGTCTCTCAGATAATGCTCTCTAACTACCTACAAACAATTAAATATTCGTAAACAATTAAATATATACCTAATATATTTAAGGATTTGAAACAATTAAATTTCAACAAAAACGCATCCAAAAATTAAAATTTTCAAACAAAAACTATTAATTACTTCAAATGTGAGGTTATAAGTATGAACTTGATATGTTTTTACTATCAAAAAGGGCTAATTCAAAAAATAAAATAAAAATGTGAAAATTTACACCAACAAAAAAAGTGGACACTTGTTATTTTAAAAAGAAGTAAGAAATTAGGGTTTATAGTATTTAGTAAAAAAGGGTTTAAGAGAAATTAGGGTTTAAAATTTTAATTTAAAACAAAGATAATGCTCTCTAACTTACCTGAAAACATTTAAATATTCCTAAAAAAACATTATAAATAAAATAAAATAAAATAAGAAATTAGGGTTTAAAAAGGAGGGTTTAAAATTTTAATTTAAAACAAAGATAATGCTCTCTAACTACCTGAAAACATTTAAATATTCCTAAAAAAACATAATAAATAAAATAAAATAAGAAATTAGGGTTTAAAAAGAGGTTTAAGAAATTAGGAATTACCTTGACAACTTTGCCTTGTTTGGTTTTTCGAACAAATGATTTGCTCTGCAACATTATTAATTTAACCCTATTATTATTATTATTATTATTATTTATTATTTATCTTTATATATATATATATATATATATATATGTATATGTATCTATCTATGTGTGTGAGAGAGAGAGAAAATAAAGCGGCGGAAAAAGATTGAAAAATAGATGTTTTAATAGTTTCGCTTTTTTTTTCCTATTAAACTAAATTTATATAACTTAGTATTTGGGTTTTTAAATCAAATTAGCAAAAAAAAACCCAGGTTTTGTTTTCTCTTTATTTTGCACATAACGTGACCGTAGATTTGGTTTCGGTTCGGTTTTTTTCGATTTTGGTCTTTTTATTTTTTGATCAAACTGGATCAGTTTTTTTCGGTTCAGTTTCGGTTTTTTCCGGTTATGTTCGGTTTCGGTCTTTTTCGGTTCGGTTTTATTGAAAACCGAAACCGACCTGAAAAAATTTCGGTTTTTTGGTTTCGGTTTTTCGCCCAGCCCTACATAACTGTACGGATTGGGCGGCTTGAGTGTAAAAAAAAATATACGTTATATATTTTTTGGGTTGGGGTTTTCTAATCGCGGGTTAATTCGGCTCAATCCGTTTTAAGCCGCCATATAATATATAAATACAAGTGTATATATATATATATATAGTGTGTATTTCAAGTTACCAACCTCTCATTCTTTTTATATTTTACTTTTGTTACTTGTTCGCGAATGTTATAAACGTATTTTGATTGGTTTTAATTTGTATTTCTTTTTGAAAGATTCAAATTATTTTAAAATTTAGATTGATTATGCAAACTATGAAAAATAAAGGATCAAAATGAAAATTTAAGAATCAAAACAAACCCAACCCATAATTTATTTTGCGGGTTGGATTGGGTTGAGATTTAAATCTCACAAACCCGTCTCAATCCGTCTCGCGATTTTTTTTACAGATTTGATTGATCTCAATCCATCTCGTGGCGATCCCTAGTTTCTACAGATTTACAAAAAAAACTATATAAGATTATTTAGGCAATTGTACATTTATACATTTAGTCATAATGTTAATGTTTCAAAGGACAGGTTCGTATTATGAAGTTTCTATTATTTATTTTACTGTTAGCTAGATTGGATTACGTTAGTGACTTTTGTTTATTTATATTGTGTTGTTGTGTTGATGTTTATTTTTATGGAAACGAATAGAAACGCAGAGATCATGCTGAATTTTATAGTTTTTCTTTTAACTCGTTTTCGTATTTTATCACATATGGAAATAATTGGCTACCATTAGCCCAATAGATCTGACGATTGTGATAATCGGCATTACTTGATTTACTATCTGGTTCTGTAATTATAAATTGAAATGATTGAAATCAATTTTATTGCATTTTTAATTAAAACTCATTTATTTATATTCACAATTCGGGTTCTCCAGAATCCGGAGTGTGACAAAAACGAATTGAATTGATACTCCGTCGATGTTTGCGTTAATGGAGAAGATTTGTTCAAATCCGGTTCATGTCCGTTTGATACGGGTGATCATGAATTGGATGCTTAACAATGTAACTGCATATTAACCCGCGGATAGTTCGTATATTTAAAATCTTAATACGATACAAATGCTTGTTTTTCTTCTACTTATTTGGGAATTAAAAGCTTTTTTGTAAGTAGTTGATAACTTTAAAAGCTTATTTTGGGAAAGGGAAAAGAAAAAACAAGGTTTTATTTATTTATAAAAGTTTCATATTTATTAAGTACTTTCATCCCATAGGTTTCAATAAGTTATCAATTAGGTACCATTCTTTCAAATAACGGACAACATTTCTCCATAGACATTCAACAAAATGTTCTCAACTTCTTGGTACTACAGTAACTACACGCACTTCTCGAATTTCACATGCAAATGGCACTCGAAAACCATCTACTGGTTAATGTGTACGATAGGAAACCATTCGAAAAGCTATACCACCCCAATACAGTTGCATACCATGATTCTTGTCGAGTTGCGCTAAACTTTATGTGACCATTTTTTGTTATTGTGCAAGGGCTAAAAAGCTATAGTTGGTACTTTTTGAAAACCGGTAGATATCAGGTCGTTTTTAGAGCAATTGTCGCAGAGTGTGTAAAGAAAGGTCTATTAGTTATTTAACATGTGCAAAGAAAACATTGTACAAATGCAGCAGATCATTTAAGGAAGCAGCGTACCTGACTCTGAGTCAGAGTGACTCAGAGTCCACAGCCATTGGATATTGCTACTGTCACACCCCGGATTTTGGATAAACCCGAGTCGTGAATGTAAATTAAAATAAAAAGGAAAAAATTTAAATCACGAAACATGCGGAATGCCATTCGATAATATGCCAATCAATAGAACCAAATAAATACTTCAGACCATGCCGATAATCACATTTGATTCACTAAATTGGCCTAAGGGTAGCCAACGGTGTTCAAATGTGACAACACAAACAAAACACTACGTTTTAGAAAATTTCGGCATGAGCTTCGCATTTCTATTTGTTTCCAATAAATTAGACCTGTTTGACAACAAAACATATAACAAAATCGCAAAGCGATTATCACTAATTCAACATGATCAAGTCAAATTCAACCCAGCTGACATTATATACAATAACGCAATCTAAAATATACAAGTGCACGAGATAAGTTACTCCAACCAAAAGAAAATTAATCTCGTGTTAAACGCTTACTAGGCCAACAAGGCTCAAAACGATATAATGCCAAAATGAACAAAAACAAGTCTGACGTGCGCACGATCACGTGTAATATGATAATGAGCCCAATGCAAGCATTCTAAACTTCGCCACAGTCTACAGCAACACCTGTACATCGATCATGAACAAAATGTACAGAAAACAAAGAGATGAGGTAAGAAAACAATCTCGCATTAAAAACGGCGCGTGCTACTAAGCACGCACACACAATCCTAGCATGGCAAATATGATATCTTGACAAATAATGACAAAGGCAATTGCACGAAAAACACATCAACAAATATAACTTGCAACACAAGTAAATGAACATATAATCAAGATCAACTGAATTAATAATAAAACAAAATAAAATAAAACAAAACAAAATAAAACAAGACTCAACGAAACACAAAGTCGGGATTGCCTCACATGTACCCACTTTTAGAGCCACTCTGCTCTAGGACCCAAAGTGCAATGGTTCCCTCACCCATATTATGACACTAATATGTGACCAAAAGATATGGGGCCGGCTTTAAGGGCACTAACCCTATGGTACCGATATACCTAATCCTTGCGCAAGTTTCCGGGATCTCACCGTAAGCTGACACAGCTCCGCCTTAACACTTGGTACTGCAATCCCTAAAATAAATATAAAAGACTCCCAAAAACGTAAACGGTAAAGTCCACAAACTGAAAATAAAATAAAGAACGCCACACTTTGTAATAGTTTATTGAATCGAATATTAAAAATCACTTGAACACATCTACGTCACGATATCACCACAATGTTCACACAATATCACCAATTTCACACTTTCACCACTTTCACACTTTTAAAAGATTTAATTAAATAACACATTTAAATCATTTTATTCTCCACAATTCATTTTATAATAAAAATAGTAAAATCGCCATACACAATATAATCACCATAAAAATAACGATGCAATACACACTAACCATTTCACATAACCTAGTATACAACAAACAACACACAAAACCGCCTTTAAAGCGAAACCATATTCTTCCCCCTTACCTATACAAACGAGAGCTCGTTTGTAAAAATCTCCCAACCTCGAACCGAAAACCCACCGAACAATCAAAGCTAGATATGGACAGCCCACTAATCGCCCTCAAGTAGTCCCTAAACGTAATTAGAACGAGCTACGGATCAATAAAATTGATGTAAATTCGGATTATTAATGAAACCCTAAAAAATGGGTTTTTATAAAGGTGAAAATCAGATGAAACGGCTTACACGGATGGATAGGACTCGAAGAGTAGATCAAAATAATGTATTTAATCGTGAAAAACGGAGTCCGAACGCACCCGAAACGGAACCAAACCCCGGATGCCCGAAACCCGAGAAAAACCCACGCACCGCCAAACTCGCCGATCAGACCTGACCAGTCCTTTCCGGCGACCTAAACCCTTTCTCCGGCGTCTCTCTCTCTCTCTCCTCTTATCTCTCTCCGCTGGTCTCTCTCTCTCTTCTATATATGTATATATGTATATATGTAATATGTATGTGTATATATGTATATATGTATATGTAGATATTTTAATAATTTACTAATTTACTAACTAGTCCACCTATTTATTACACGATACCAATCACCCCCACAACTATTATATACACCCAATTTCATATCACATGTATATTTCACACAAATACGTAATCACTCACAAAACTAAATATCACTATCTTATTACTAAAAGTAATAAACTACAAAATTTCCGAGACGTTACAGCTACAGTTAAAATATGAAATGTACTGTAGCAATATCCAATGGCTGTGGACTCTGAGTCACATTGACTCAGAGTCACCTTGACTCAGAGTCACCTACGCTGCATCCATCACTTAAACACATGACCATTTTTGCTATAAAATTAAAGAAATAGTAGATGTTTTGTTACAGTAAATGTGAAATAGTTTAGTGTTGCTCAAGAAAAAACATCTCTACCTTAATACAATCAATTTTTAATTGACCAGAGCAATTACAAAATTATCACTATAAGTACAACCAAATTCAAACTACTAAAACAAGTATAAAATATAGTCTTAAAATTCTGAACATTTTATGGACATTAGAAGACGATTTCACCTATACCTCAGAACCGAAACTAACAGTCCGGTCCACATTTGCATCTCCCAAGGTTTTATTTGAATTACTTGTCAACTCAGCTCCATTGTTACTTCTAACCGATTCTTTCTCTAATTGCCTCCTCTTTGACCGAGATTTCACCGACTCTTCCTTCTCATCAACAAACGAAAAGAAAGTTTGAAGACGGGTTGATCCACTACCAGACGATTCTGGATCCTCAGCATAGTGGCGTGAAAATTGTCGAAACATTTGGAAAAAGTAAATGCATAATGTGAAGAAACAAGCGACGCCGCATAGCAAAAAGAGGCCTGAGAAGCTTTTTAGCTCTAATCTGTCCACTTCAAGTTTTGAGCCTTGTGAACTACAAGCACTACTCATTAACCATTTGTCGTGTATACGTTGAAGTTCGCCGTTTTCTGAAAGTTTTAGTATGGCTGTTGACATGTCAACTGCTAAAGGAGAATCACGTGGAAAGGCCTGAAATAAAATAATGTTGACAATGTGAAATGAGTGGTTAATCTCTTTTTGTAAAAATGAAGCATAAAAAGTGTAGCATGTGGAATCTGGTTACAGGATTCTAAAACAAACTAGAGCTCTTTATATACTTTTTAGTTTTTTTTTCCGCTATTTGGCTCATCTCAGACTTGCAAAATAAGACTATATTATGTTTTTATTTTGCCAAGAAAAGCACCAAAGGAAAAGCAATGCTAATGAAGAATCATGTGGAAAGGCAAAACAAGATTTAAAGATATTGTTGCGGAAGAGTATGGCTAGTTGTTTCTCATATTGGCATGGATTGTAAGATTGAGTAATAAAACGTAATTGTTGGGAGTCGATCACTGACTTTAAAGGCTGACTAGAACTACTTAGATCTTGTCTGGTTCCAGATTTTAGGAATTAAGCTGGATTTTTTGAGGTTGAGAAATAAACATGGGTTCATCCAGAGTTAAACTTCGATCTTTTTCAGGCCAAAGCAGTCCAGCTTTTAAGCAAAAAAAGGCAAAAAAGCAAGCTTCAAAGTGCAACCAAACAAGGGTGGGTTGGTACGTGATTCCTAGCGATTCCATGTCTTTTTGCATCTTTTTACTGTTTTCATTCTCTTTAGCTGATTTTGAATTTAAAGATGATGTGGAGAAAAGGGGTTGAGTTTCTTAACTAAGAGAAGCACCACAATAAGGCCATTGCTAAACTGAGAGGAATTAAGACAAAGCTAAATTCTCGATTAAATCGTCGACCATCTTAAGCAACCGAATACTTGCTAGCTTTCTTGAAAACTCGTAAAATGTTTTCGTTAAGTATAGTTACCCAAAAGATGTTTTCATTAAGAAGCAATGGTAAACGAACTAACCCCAAAACCGTATCACATTGAGTATGAATTATGCCATTACAAAACCGTATCACATTGAACAAGACAAAGGTACAACCACGAAAAACACAAAAAGATTTTGAACAAGGCAAATGTGAAAAGGATATAGATAACTTACAAATCCCCATCCAGCCTTAGTAAACTCTTGTCCGATGATACTAAACTCACAACGGGTTGAGAGAAATAATTCTATATAAGCTCTCTCATCAATCACAGCAGCGACTCCGCCATTTTTAGATCCTTTTTTTAAAGCCTCGGCATAATCATTAGCTGAATTAAGCGGTATTAGCCTAGATTCGTGTACACCAAGTTGATCAATAAGATAGTTTCGTGCAAATGAACCTTGTTGAATACCAATTTTGTCATTGCCTGCTATTAAGCTATTTATCCCTTTAATTGGCGAGGAGAGTTGCTGTACAGTTAAGATTGAGGTTAAACTTGCGGTGTAGCTGGAGTTTATTATGAGAACTACAAATAGCCATATGATTAGCACGAGACGACCAAGTGTGCTAACTGTTTTCTCCCCTGAATTGAAATGCAAAATAATAATATCAGTGTTGAAACTTGATTTTGTGCAATGAGATTGAGATGCGAAGTTTGCAAGTATTACTTACTGTGGGAGAAGAATAAAGTTGAAAAGCTAAACCTGCAAAAGAGAAAGTGCGAACTGGTTTCAATCCGACTTGTAATGTAACAAGTACCTCAAAATATTTAAAGTAAACAACTCATCATCAGATTTCACCATTTATTTCATTCAACATTAAAACATTGGGGGATCGACATGCATGTTCCTACTTTCCATTTTTGTAAAAGAAATTTTCAGTACAATATCTATATACGATTAGACAATTCCCACTTACCAAAAAATGGTGACAATTTGTTTTTTGGGAGGGCCACGAAAATCATCATTTATTCTATGCTCCAAAATCCAAACAACAACACCCGTAAGTAGGAAAAAAGAAGTAGTCACAACCCACATTCTCGGAGTAAATGGCCTTAAAAAAGACCAAGTGTTAGAGTTCAGTTTCCTAACTGGTGTCACGACAACTAGCCCGGACTCGATAAATGGTTGCGTAAAATCCACCAATTTTGTCCGGTTTGTTATTATGGCAATGTCACCTATTGCAGCATCATATTCCTGTAATAAAGAAATAAAATTTAGGCAGTTTGTATATAAAGTTACTGACAATTGCAAAACTTTTAAATTTAATCTTTCAAATTCAAAGAACCTTAAAAATTTTGGGAGTCTATAAATGGAGTAAAATTTCGCAAATCCAGAAAAGTAGAAAAATATTATTACAACCCAGTGACTTTCAATTCAATGCCTTTCTGACTATGTAGATATACCGAAAACTCTTCACTAGGGTTTGACTATATTTTTTTTAATCCCAAATTTCTTATCACTATATGAATATCAAACAAGTTTTTCAAAAAGAGTAAAAATAACAAGAGTTTACAGCGTGCAATCTTCTAACCTGGACCTTTTTATGGGAAAATATTTTCTTAGTATTATATAAATGAAAAATGATATTCATCAACCTTTTACTACCGAAAAGCCTTACATGCTAACGTGGCAACATTTTCACCAATAAGTAAAAACTAAAAACCAATGTGAAATTTATAAATGCTTGGTCCACCTGTTCTACAAGATCAGCGGACACGGTTTTTTGGTAAGAGTTTGATGGATATAGATATTTGCTCTATAAAATTGCATTTTTAAAATTGAATATGATGGGAAATAGGGATTCTGTACTTACACCAGCCGTTATCAAGCGCACAAGCTCAGTACAACTTGGATTATTACGACCATCGCCAAACGGGATTAACTTATACGGAACAGCATATGGTAGCAAGCTCAAAGCAGCTGTAAAAACCTCAATACAGTACCCTTTAAACATCCCAGTTTCAGGTACTAATGAAATAAACTCGCGATAACTAACTCGATTTGGAACCCCAATCCTTAATTCTTTTCCGTTGTTTGGAAAAACCCACCCACGTGGCTTATTCGTTGTTTGCCCCGGCCATATAACAGCGCGTAACTCTTTTGTCGAATTAGAATGATTAGTTGGCAAAATAGATAATCCAGAGTAATTAGACCAATAACCAACATTCCTAACACCCGTCCCAATCACATTTATAATTTCATAAGCGGGGTGAATAGGAGATCTATCCGGAGTAAAACCAATCATTCCCGTTAAACCAGTTAAATTTACTTTCAAAACTTTTTCGAGCAATAAATTCCCACCGTTGAAAATGCTCAAAGCTTCTAAATGCAAACTCCCATCACTTAGCTCGCTCAACCTTGAATCGTTTGAAAAGGAGACAACTCCTCCTTCATTAAAAAAATCATTTATCGCATGTGCAAGCAAAAAAACTGTATCGTATGCGTATAAACCGTACGTATTTAACCCAAGCGAACGACTAGTCAAGTTTTCCCACCTAGATAAAAATCCCCTTTTTAACTTTGAATCAGGCGTATACATACGTAAGGTAATAACTCCTTGAATGTTATCCATATTTGTGTACGAGAGAGGATATTCGGTATCAATTACAGTTGATAACCAATTTGTAGCTATCCAAACATACCCATTTTCCATCATCCCAAGATGTTGAGCTACAGAAAATATATCTAATCCCCAAGCTGGGTACGTGTGTACGATAATTATCCTCGATTCTGCTAAAGCAACCTTAACTAAAACATCACTAATCTCTGTCCTCTCAGCATGAGAAGTTAAAGGCGCTTTGTAAGAAATAGAGCAACGTTTTAACGCTAACTGATCTGCTAACGATGCTATACCGTTTCTACCAAAATCGTCATCAGCGTAAACTACAATAACTTGTCTCCACCCATAATATTCGATAATGTCAGATATAGCAGACATTTGGTAATAATCATTTTGTGTTGTTCTAACGAAAAATGGGAATTGGAGAGAGGATAAAGTGGGGTCTGTGGCTGCGAAAGATAATAGAGGCACTTTCAGCTCGTTTGCTATGTTTGTGATTACGTGAGCGGTAACCGAAGATTGGGGTCCGATAATGGCCACAGTGTCGAACTCCATGAACTGCAGAGCTGTTATAAAAAATAAAAGATTAAATTCGTATTCTAGTTATTTTTGTGTGTGAATTCTCAGATGGCCTTTTTAGTTGTGCTTCCACTTTTGTTCTAATAGTTTTAACTGGTTTAAGGACTAAAACTACTGAAAGTTTTTGAGAACCCCTTTAACTTGATGTCTTTTGAATTATTTGAACAGATTGGTTTTTCACAATATCTAGAAAAATAACAGTTCAACCATAGACTTTAGCAGATAAGTGTGGTTTTGAAGCAATAGGTAGCCAGTCGGTATTGGAAATTTGGTTTTACAGATCTATTATGTCGAGCATGTATAAAGAAGGTAACTGTTTGGGTACCACAAAAGAATTTTAAGGACCGCAATCATAAGCAGACTCCAATATCTACCTGTCCAGTAATTTTGAAAGTCTAACAATGCGTAAATTGGAACATAACATATAAGGAATTTTTCTTGAAAAGTAAGCAGAATCTCAAATAAATTAACATTAAAACAATGAATAATAAACAGAATGCAAACTAACATACCCTCGGCGATGCCAAGAAAACCGCTATAGTTTGCATTATGCATCGTCATTTTCAGCTTGGTTCCTTCTAATATTTTGGGATTCGAATTCACGTCTTCAACTGCTGCTTCTATTGCAACTTTCGCAACTTTACCAATAGCGGAATCAAATGTGAATATTCCCCCAATATTTACCACACTTGGTCTTTTGGTAATGGATACATTAACCCCGTTTAAAGTATTGGTGTTGGTTAAGAGTATCAACACCAATACCCAAAATAGATTCATTTTGAACACTCAAAATGCAGCCGCCAATTTCAACCTGTAATGTAATTGTAAAGAGAGAACATAACTTTACCAATGCGTATCAGAAACCGTAACAGAGAAGGAAAATCTCAAGAAAAGTCCACAAATTTAAGGGAAGGAACAAACGATGCAACAACCCATTGTTAATCATAATCCACAATATGACCAAGATGTGAAACAGAATCCGAGATAGAGCACATACGCTTACGTGTTCGATCAAATTCGCTTACTTTCATGAAAGATCAAGTTGGTTTCTGTTACAATTAAATTTTAATGTTGGTTTAATCCCCTAATACTGCAAATACTTTTACCACTCAATTACCTCAGTACTCGGTAATATCGACACTTCTGAACATGAGTAGTTACCTTACATTCATATCCCCCGGCCATTTTCGTAAAAGCATTTACACAAGCTAATAAAAGAAATCAAAATTGAATCGTCTTGCTAGTTAGTTTCTAGTAGCTCAAAGTTGCGCCAGTATCAATAACAAAAACAAAAAACTTCTCACAATCCGAGATTCAGCCAAAATGCTTTTTTTTCTAAAGTTGCTGAACGAAACCCGGATTTTCGTAGGAAAATGTCTTGTGTAAAGAGAAAGTATTGTCCCACATCGGCTAGATATGTGAGTACCTATATGGTATATAAGTTAAGGAAACTCTCCTTACTATCATCAAGGTCTTTTAAAGCCGTGCGGCCCGAGAATCGAGGACGAAATCGGGCCAAAACGGACAGTATTGGTGGTAGTAAGCAGATGGTGACGGTCCGGTCGTTACAAGTCACTAACACATTATCCATTTTAAATCAGTAAAAAATACCCAAAAGGCAGAAAATGCATGACCTAAAGAAAAACTAGAGCTTGGTTGGGTTCAGCTTATAAGCATATAATTAAGATGACTTAATCTAAGGCCACCAAAAATCATGAATCATGAAATAAAATCCAGAAACCTCATAAGCTAACTAATGCATTAAAAAACTGTAGCTTTAAAGCTGCTTTGAAACCAAACAAGTTACAAGTACTTAGAAAGTAAGAGAGATGGCTTACAAGTTACATGCAAGTATAACTTCAACATAAGGGTAACCATGTTTCTAAATTTTATCTCATGGTTCATAAAGAATTGCACTGAATCAAAGAGAAAGCAATCATTAAATATTAAAAAGCAAAGTTAAACTAGATTTTTTTTTATTACAAAAGGGAAGTAGTATCAAATGAGTGAGTGAAAGGTCCAATCATTAAAAAAAATTTAAAAAAAGGCAAACATAAAATAGATTTTTCTAGTAAAGAGTGAGTGGTTGATATGTATACTTTATCAAACATGCGTTTTATTTTGTGGGTTCCATATTTTGATATAACTGGGTCCATGCACAACCTTCTTTGATTCTTATTCTTTATGTTCCCAAATAAGTTTCAAAAACTGTCTTATTTCAAAAAAAGTAATACATTAAAAAAATCATAAATTTCAAACAAAAACTACTTCTTAATTAAAATATGAAATTTTGAGTATAATTTTGTTATGTTTAAACTAACAAAACGTTTTTTTTGAAAAAAAAAGAGAAAATTTACTAAAAAATGAAAACATACACTTATTTTGGGACGTCCTAAAAAGAAATACAGTCCGGTAAAAACTCAATAAAAAAAGATTAAAAAATCAAAATTCTCAAACAAAAACTACTTTTTAATTAAAATGTGAGGTTTTGAGTATAATTTTGTTATGTTTAAACTAACAAAAAGTTGTTGTTTTTTAAAAAAAGAGAACTAAAAAATGAAAACAGACACTTATTTTGGGACGTCCTAAAAGGAAATATAGTTCGGTAAAAACTCAATAAAAAAATATTAAAAGATCAAAATTTTCAAACAAAAACTACTTTTTAATTAAAATGTGAGATTTTGAGTATAATTTTGTTGTGTTTAAACTAACAAAAAGTTGTTTTTTTAAGAATAAAAAAGAGAAAATTTACTAAAAAAGAAAAACGGACACTTATTTTGGGACGTCCCAAAAAGAAATACAGTTCGGTAAAAATTCAATAAAAAAATATTAAAAAATCAAAATTTTCAAAAAAAACTACTTTTTAATTCAAATGTGAGGTTTTGAGTATAATTTTGTTGTGTTTAAACTAACAAAAAGTTGTTGTTTTAAGAATAAAAAGGATAAAATTTACTGAAAAGGAAAAACGGACACTTATTTTGGGACGTCCCAAAAAGAAATACATAATAATTATTTCGAAACGGAGAAAGTATTAATCTATTATTCGTCACAAATATAGTACACTTGGTAACGTAAACTCATTGTCGGATAGTTTAACAAATTATAAAAATTAACATGAGGTAAACTAAAGGATTATGAACTTGTTATATCTTTGAAAATTAAAACTATGGCTGGTTGAAATACCGAGACGATTGAATCGTATCGATAAGTAAACTGCATCGAATCAGTTTTGGTCGTTATATTTTTATGTAAAAGAAAACACATGGCCTGACCAAACGGAAATTGTTTTTATTAGATTTCGGTTTGGCTCCGGTTTGGGTATATTATAACTGATAAATGTAATGTTACAGAAAAACAACAAAATACACGTTAAAACCAGTTACACATGAATAAATTCATATAACTTCTAAATCATCTGCTATAGCGCATTAGAAAACCGTCAATTATAACATTTTAGGTAGTGAAAGAGAGTTGATGTCTAATAGAAGCCAGAACATCAGCTGGTGACAATCCCATAACCGACGCCAACTCGGCTGACAGTCTATCCAAAATCTTCGTAATGCGCGAATCAAAACCTTCCGTCGACTCCAACATAAAAAAAAAAAAAAAGAATACCGTTTTATACGGAACGACTTTCGTATTTAGCCAATTGCTACGCAATTGAAATATGGAATAATATTAGTGGTAAATTAAGATATGGGACTAGTCTTAAATTAAAAAAACAGAACCATCCTTAAATTAACAAACATTATTAAACTAAAAGAGTAATTTTTTATTGGTTTGCCCTTAAGCTATTTAATACTAGTTTCTTCAACAAATTAGACTATTTCGATATAGAGAGAGATAGTACGGCAAAAAATTCAGAATTTTTATTTTGTTACATAACAAAATACCGTTAAATAAAAAACTGTTTGATCATTTATTTTAGATTTGGACCGTAAAATTTAATGTTTTTTTTGTTAATATGATTTTAAATACTATACGATATAGATATAATCTAAAGTGATCCAACGGTTCACGAATTAACGGTATTTTGTCACGTTCATTGTAGCTACGGGACCCAAAAAATTCTAGTAAATTAAAGGTATGCTTTTTTCATCAATTTAGTTTTATTTTTATTTTTTTTCCCATATAATCCTCTAGATGTTATTATATAGTTGAACCTTAATTTGTATTTATGAATAAAATTTAAAAACATGTAATTATTGTTATTTATTATGTTTTTTGAGTTTTATGCTTACTTGATTTGTTGACAAATTCACGCTATGTTAAGAACTCAGAATGTTGTAACTTGTAAATGTTATGTTTAGGGTTAGAATAAATTTGATATTTTGATATGTTATTGTAAATATATTGATAAAAAGGGTGATCTGATTATGACTTGATTTCTATATCGGTATAAATATCTCATTCTAAATCGCTAAACAAATTTGCATGGGGACATAATTGACGGGTTCGAAAGAGATTAAGCTTAACTGGTGAAAGAAAATTACAGAAAACGATTCAAATTTCTGACGTGTTTGATGTGTTTTACTATGTTTCTTGAGTTTTATCCTACTTGATTTGTTGAGAAATTGACGCTCCGTTAAGTACTTAGAATGTTGTGCGTTTTATATTTTTAGGCTTAGAATAAATTTGATATGTTGATAAAAAAGGGTGATGTGATTATGACTTGATTTCTTTTTTGGTTTTAGAGTTGAAAGTTTACGGTCGTTGAAATTGAAATTTACATAGGTATATATATATATATATATATATATATGTCATTCTAAATCGCTTGACAAATTTGCATGCGATATAATTGATGGGTTGGAAACAGAATAAGCAAAGCTGGTGAAAGGAAATTATCGATAATTATTCAATTTTCTGAGTTCTTTATTTGTAGGTTGTATAAAAGACAGGAAAAGAAAATTGAATTGGCATCTTTTCAGGAGAGGTTTTGTACAATTAGGGCTCGTTTGGCATATTTTTATGGTCAAAAAGCTGCTTATTATAAGCAACGAGAAAAAAGCCTGCTTACAAAAAATTGCAACGTAGTGTTTGGTACCACTGTAATTTTTTCACCTAAAAGTGACTTATAACTTATTTTTATTGATTGGTCACCTATTTTAACTTACAAGTGAGTTGTAAATATACCAACACATTCTATTAGAAAGTTTTTATTTCAGGAAAATTTGATGTGAAGAAGCTATCCACAAATTCCTAGCTTCTCGTCTGTCTTTTTATGCTTTTTGATCCTGAAGCTAGCTTGTTAAAAGCTAAAAAATCTGACATACCAAACACCCATAGATATTTTAATCAAAAAGCTTTAAAAGCTAAGAAAAAAAGCTGTTGCCAAACATGCACTAAATGTCGTTTAAGAAGCATACCACTATACCAGGTGCTTGATGTTCTGTCACAGCTTGATTTTAATTTGCTCATGTTGTGTTTTTGATGTATTTTTATAAGTGAACCATGGTTGAATCTCAAATATTATAGAGTTCTTAGAGATGTTCAGCCTCTTTCACACAATTTTGTTACTCTGTACTTCGTTTTCGAAATGAATCAACAAAATTTATACTTAAATCATTATTGGATTTATCAAGTATAGATTCTTAGATTTTTATTCAATATCCATTTAGCCTTGAATCAAATATTAGTTGCTCTATTGCAACTCTTTTTACCTAAAATTTTATTAGGCCTGTTGATTGTGAACTGTAAGGAAGTTTTGACTGAATGAATTTCAAAGAGTTACTTTTTTTTTTCTATTCAAATTGGTAGATTATCAGAGAAAGTAGACATTACGAGACCAGGAACAAACCACAATACCAATCTTTGGCTAATTTTAATACTTGGTAAAATCTTAGATTGTTGCTATGTATTTTATGCATAAATTATGAATCAAGTATTGCTAACTCTATAATCTTTTTTTTGAGTTCTGTCGACTTTTATGCCAGGCTTGACTTTTGGTATTTTTTAATTGCTTCTCAAGAGGAACCACAACCACATAGGGTAGTGATTTTAATGATCATCACTGACTCTTTGGGATTGATTTAAACTTGGTTTAGTTAAAATATTATATATTTTTTATGTTACCATTTCGTATTTGCTTTGAAAAAATCTATCGTGAGAGTTTGTGTTCTAAGATGAAACTTTCGTTCCTCGATCATTCTCAATTTGTATGTCAAGATTCTGCATTGTAAGTTCAACGTTTCTGATTACTGACCATTTCACATGATTGTTGGTTAATGTATAAGACACCTCTATTTTGTTTGGTTTTAAGTTAGGATGAATATGATATACAGGCACATCAGTTTTTCTAACACAACTTAATACTTCATAATCCTCTTTCTTTTTTTGGCCACACACACCTCATGTTATTGTATTTTCTCCTACTTATATAGGCATTATGTTCAATTGCAGAATAAAAGCCAAACATTCGTATTGCAGACTTCCCCTGCTTCAGTCCTTCTCAATGATTGCGTAAGACTAAACCACGCGTGTTAATTAAGCTTCCACATTAGAGGGTTTTGATTCGATCTGCCTCTCTCTAATTTGAATTTATCGACATGGAAAATCAAACAGACGGAATTGAATCGGAACAGATTGCCGATATGTTCCTTTGTGGCGTCTGTTTGGATCTTCTATATAAACCAGTTGTTCTTGCTTGTGGCCATGCATCATGTTTTTGGTGTGTTCATAAGTCTATGAGTGCCATGCATCAATCTCATTGCCCAATGTGTCGTCATCCTTACTGTTATTTCCCTACAATATGCCAATTGCTTCATACCTTGATTTTAAAGATGTATCCGCTTATTTACAAGAGAAGAGAGAAACAAATCCTAGAGGAAGAGAAGGAGATGGGTCACTCCTCTCCAAACATTGAGGGGTTTTGTGCATCACAGGAAGCCAATTTGTGTACTCGTGTTCAACATAGTATGTGTGGAGCGTCATCTACAGTCCAAAAGAGTAGTAAGGATACGTCGTACCAGATTTCGGTCCATGTTGTGTTGTGTCCTACTTGCAAGCAACTGCTCTTTCGGCCTGTTGTTCTCAATTGTGGTCATGTTTATTGTGAAAGTTGCATCGACCCTGTTGATGGGCCAGTTAAATGTCAAATTTGTGAAAGTCCTCACCCGAATGGATTTCCAAAAGTATACTCAGACCTTGATCATTTGCTCGAGGAATGTTTTACCAAGGAATACGAAGCAAGGAAGATCACAAAGAAAGTCCATCTTCAACATGAAAATGAAGTTCAATCCAGTGGTTCCAGTACCAGAAAGGTGGCCGAAAATTGTCTTCCAATCCCAGCAACATCTGGTGAAGAATTTGCACGCTGGTGTGTTAACAATAGCTCGAAGCTCCACTTTGGAGTCGGTTGTGATTATTGCGGGATGTATCCAATTATTGGCAAGAGGTATAAATGCAAGGATTGTAAGGAAACAATCGGTTTCGACCTTTGTGAAAATTGCTACAGTACTCAGTCGAATCTCCCTGGCCGCTTTAACCAGCAACATACCCCGGATCACAGCTTCGTGACTCAGGAATCTAATGGTATTTATAATACAATTCTACAATTATTGAGGAGTCAACCGGATATCGGCACCCCACCACAACCTCTTGTTCCAGAAAATGGAGAAAATACTCTTCCCAACTTGAACAAACTCACCCAAGAAACTGTGGAGAATGCAACAATTAGTCTTATGTCCGACCAAGAAACTATGGAAAATGAATTCATTGTGATAAATTCTTCAACATCAAGTACTACGAAAGATGTGAAGAATGAAGAAAATAGTATTCTGCTCGCCGAAGAAAGTGCGGAAAATGTGGAAACTGTTGTGGTAAATCCTTTAACATCAACTTTAATGTAAACTAAATAAGAGCATTTTATTGCTGTTTCTTTTATTCAGTTCCACTACCCTTGCAGCATAATTTTTAAAGCTTGTTACTATGGCTTGGCAACAACTAATTTTTAAAGCTTGTTATTATTGAGGTTTAAATCCGTTCGGGTATTCAAGGGATCCGTTGGCATGATTTCATTGTCCTTCGTGACATTGTATCATTGTATGCACTTTGGTAGATATTATAAGGCAGTCTACCTGAATTGATCGATTAAACCTTTTCCGACAGTATTATTCATCAAATCAAGTATAAAGCAATTTTAAACTACAATATTCAAAGAGATTAAAATCTCAAACCTGACCTACAAGAGATTAGAATCCTGAAAAATATTTTTTTTTTATGTTAAAAGTTATTTGAATTCAGTCTTCCACCTATGTGGCATGGCCCTGAGGAGGGACAACTTCGAACCGCCTTGGGCATCACAATTCTAAAGATCACTCAGGGCCTCAAAACGCCGAATGGCACACAAAAAATGTGGTTAACAAATTATACATGTAAACATATGCTAGTAAAATCTTTACCCGGCACACGAGTGAAATGACACAACTGTTTTTATCATTAGTATTTTTTTTAAAGTATGATTACCGAGTAATTTTGTTAAAAGATTCGTACTAGGGAACGATAGTTTAAAACGAGCCTCACATTTTTTCTTCCCGGTGGAACAAAAACTTCACGTCCCGTCTTGAAAAAACATAAGGAAATACATAATGTCTCTTGTAGTAATGTTTTTACGTAATATCCGAAAGTAAAAAGGTTACTAAAATGCATCTTTTTTCGAATCCACCATACTTGGAGTCCAATCCAATCATTCAAAAGCTATAAACAAGCATAGCCGTCTCTCTTCATTTTCTTCGACACGTACGATGTTACGACAAAAAATATTAGCTAACTCATCTTTAAAAAGTTCACTCCATTTATTCAAAAAATATAAACAACCATGATCAAAAGAGTATTTGATGTAAATTAGCACATATGAAAATATCAGACATAAGTGAACTTAATATTTTGGTACTGATTTTTAATTTTACAGAAATATTCCAACTTAAAGTTTGTTTCGGGGTTTTATATGTTTCATACAAAACTACGTGCTTTTAACGATTTGAGTACCTATCCACCTTTTAATTTTTCCAATTTAGGTACCACACTATAATAAATTTCCAATTTAGGTACCACCGTCTAAATTAATCACGGAATCATGCCACGTGATATTTGACAAACGTTAAATTGAGAGGCTAATTAGACAATTTTACACAAAAATATTTCATTCTAGAAAAACTTTTTTTTCCAATTTCACACATAACAAAAATTAGCACATAATCCAAATTTGGAAAAACGCTGTTCTATTATGATATATTTTGGTGCAGAATAACAAAATTAGCCTATCACATTCAAGTTTATCAAACACGTGCTATCATATGACATGATTTCGTGATTAATTTAGACAGTGATATCTAAATTAGACATTTTAGTATAGTATGGTATAGCAATTAAAAAATTTAAAAGTTGTATAGTCAAATCTAGAGTTGTTCGAAAAACCAAAAAAACCGAACCGGACCGATAACCGAAAAAGACCGAAACCGAAAAAAAATTCGGATCGGTTTCGGTTTTCAATAAAACCGAACCGAAAAATACCGAAAATAACCGAAAAATGACCGGAAAAAACCGATCCGGTTTGATCCAAAAAATAAAAAAACTAAAACCGAAAAAAATGAAACCGAAAAATAAGTATTTTTTTCTGTTTGTTTCTGGTCTTAAACCCTTAGACTTTAATGGTCAAAAGACCATTAAAGTCTAACTCTCTCTCTATATATATATCTATATCTATATCTATATATATATACTATATGTATACACTTAGTTTAAAAAATTGGATATTTAAAGTTAATTTTAGCAAAACCCATAAACCCTAATAGTATCAAATGATTATACATGATTAAAAAGAGACCCAACTTAAACCCTCATATCCTTAAATATTATTTACCAAAATTCATAGCAAAAAACTTCAAAACACAAAGAGAGGTTCAAAACATTATTACCAAAGCCCCGAATGTATCTGAAGCATTATCGGCTTTCGATTCCGCTTCGTCTCAAGGCATTGTGATTAATTCAGGTACTTATTCTGTTTTAGTTAATAAACTAGTTGCATTTAATGAGACCCAAATGGCAAAAAAGGTTTTTCAAGATTTTGTTATGAGTAAAGGGAAAAAGCCCAAGTCTTGGGTTTTGGGTAGTATGGTGGTTTGTTGTTGCGATTTGGGCGAAATCGACGAGGCTATTGAGTATTTTAATACTCTTGTTTCGAAAGAGTGTGCGGTTCGTGGGGAGGGTTGTAACATTCTTGTTAATGGGCTTTGTGAAAAAGATAGGATTTTGGAGGCTTTCAAGTTCTTTGTCGAGATAAACAATGCTGGCATTTTGCTCGGGGCTTATATTTACGAGAAACTTATCGTAAAATTGTCTGGTAAAGGGTTGTTAAGAGAATCCCTTCATGTTTTGGGGGATATGTATGTTAAAGGGATGAGAGTTAGACCTAGTATATATAAGGTGTTGGTTCATAGCTTGTGTAAGCGAGGGTGTGCGGGAGATGCGTGGGATATGTGTATCAAGATGGAATCGGAGGGTTATTTTATAGGTAAGGCTGTGTATACTAATGTCATTAACACGTATTGTAATCACGGAGAAATGAAAATGGCCTTGATGGTCTTTTTCAAGATGGTGAAGGTGAAGGGCGGGCCGGATACGTATACTTACAATACGTTGATAAACACATTTTTTAGTCTAGGTATGACGAATGAAGGTTTTTTCTTTCTTAGAAAGATGTTGGCGTCGGGAATATATCCCAACACTATGACTTATAATACCATTATCAGAATGTGTTTTAAGGAGGGCAAAACTAATAATGCTTTACGTTGTCTAGATCAGATGCGTATGGCCGGTGTTGCTCCTGACGTGTATTCTTATACTTCCCTTATTTCAGGGCTCTTTCAAGTGAATATGGTTGTAAGAGGAAATCAGGTGTATAAGGAGATGTTAAGGGACAAAATAGTACCTGACCATTTACTGTTTTTAACCATAGTGAAATACGTCGAGGGATCTGATCTGAAAGTTGTGCTTGCGTTTTTGCTGAGAGTTGCCAAGATTGAGTGTGGTATGGACTGCAGTATGTGGCGATTCAGTGGAGATTTGAAGGGAGAAACCGAGCATCTATTGAAGCAGATTAGTCGTAAAAATCCAAGTCTAAGCTCTATGGCGTTTGGTATGTACATACTTGTATTATGTGAAATGGACAAATTCGAAGAAGCTTTTCATTATTTGGATAAAATGATCAGTCTTGAAATCCAGCCTCTGCTTTTCACTTATAACACGTTAATAAAATGCTTATGCCAAAAAGGATTTGTTAAGGATGCTGATTCCTTACATAGACACATGTTAGGCCAGGGGATATTTCCTAATATGGCAACCTACTTAGTTATGGTCAATGAACATTGTAAACGCAATGACTTGAATTCGGCTTTGGATGTTGTTAACTATATGAAATTTAGTAAACTGGAGCCTAGTGAAGCTATTTATGACGCTATAAATCGTTGTTTATGGAAACAAAAAGGAATGTGTGAGTGAAGATATGTTTTCTAACAGATCTATCTGGAGGGTGTTGACCCCGATGAGGCCAATTTTGTTAAAAAATAGGGCTTTCTATGGCTTGAAGAGTACTTGATGTTCCTGACTTATTGAGAGGAAATAATAAAATATCGTTGTATCCGAGAAAAAACATGTGTTGAACATGTTAACAAGAGGCCTTAAGCCCGGGAGAGTACTTGATGCCTCATCCTTGCAAAAGATGGCTACTCCTAGAGTAGTCTATTAAGCGTGCACACAGTTACTTGAAGATATGCTTCGCTATGAAATTACACTTCCCCAGCTAAACTTGTGTCTCTGCTATTTCAAGAAGGAAATTCTCAACAAAAAAAACAAGCAGCACCCCAAATCCTACTTGCTTTAAGAAATTGCAATTGAGGGAATGATGCTCAAGCAATGAACTAATCCTCGTGAGTGGTAATTCTCTCTCTCTTTCTCTCTGTATCTCTTTATATATATTGCTGCAGTCTTAATTTGTTGACCGTAAGGTAAATGTGCATCTTATTTACTCGTAGATGCCTTTTCTTGCGTCATACCGAGTAGTTGACAAACAGTAGGACGCGGAACAAGGCTAATATGTTGAACATAAGGTAAATGCCATCTTATTCAATTGCCCATCAAGTTTGATTATAATTATGATAATTTACAGAATATTTATTTAAATTTTTCTGTACATAGACAAGTTTACAATAGTAATATGTCTTTTATCAAACTAGTATATTTTCGTTTCAAAAAAAAAAAAAACTAGTGTATTTGATTTCTTGTTCGAATTGGACGTTCCTTCTGTGTTAGCTACTTGCAATTTTGCATGTTATATGTGTTTATTACTACAAAATTGAGACTTAGGTCACGTGATTATGAATTCTTTCGAATGCTATTGAAGCTATCAGATCAAGTAACAGGCTCGAAAAATATGTTCAAATTATGCTTAATCATTCGCAGTTATTGTTTACATTAAGAAATATAATTGCTTAGTTGAATTGAGAAGTTTGCAGTCAGTTTCCATTGCTGGTTTTATTTTATGCAAAGTATCTATGGCTTAGTTGAATCAGAAAATTTTCATTTTTAATCAGGTTTTAGTTTCACTGCCTCTTACAATCTGTTTTATATCTAAATTAAAAGCGTAGTCATTGAGCTTGAGCTTCTTTTTTGTTTCCCCTTATAGGATGCAGTGAAATTGCGAGGAAAATAGAAGAAGCCTGACTAATGGAAGTCAAACAAATCCAAACTGTGTGGAAGGAAAATATGGGGTTGACCACTTTGGTTATATGAACATGTAAGATTACCACATCATTGGCAAATTTTATATGCTTGTTTGCTAACATACCTAGATCAATGCCAATATTATGCATATACCTAATTAAATTAGAAAGGTTTTATATTCAGTTAAAATTTTGTTTTGATTACTAATCTAAATTCTAATTATAGTCATTGACTTAACGCTATTCTAAATCTTGGCAAGCATCAGTTTCTGCATGCACTCTAACTCATAATACTTAGAGGAGAAAATGGTGTGCTTCCCACCATCTTTCGATGCTTACTATTTACTAATTATTTCTTCAGTATAAGAGGACTTGTTGGTTGCTACTTTTAAGCTAAGTTTTGTAGTTTCTTTTTTATGCACATGCACTTGGTTAATTTGCTTTAAAGTTATGTCTTTTGGTTGTTTGCTTGAGAAAGCTAGTCTAAGCTGGGTGAACTTAGCTTTTTTCCAAATGTTAAAAATCCAGGTTATTTGGTTAAATGCTGCAATCAAACAAGCTTCGGTTATTACATTTTCTTTTAACAGTTGAAGTAAAAAGTGAATTTTTCTTAGCAGCGAAGAGAATGTTGTGATATTTGATCATATTTGTTGGGTTAGAGTACTTAGAATGACATTCGAGACTGAGCCGTTCTTTTGTTTTCGAATTGATAATAATATTTGTTTGGTGTGCATGTTCTGTGATTTATGTATCTTCGTTTTACAAATCTGTTAATATTTAATGCTATCGTTGCTGTAGCTTAAAATGCTATATATAAGGGATTTTGTAAGATGTTGAAAACAAACCTATTGGTTCCGTATTAGAAGAAAACAGAAATCAAGAAAGACCTGCCAAATGTGGCTATGTATAACACACTAACTAGTGAATTTGCGATTCTGAAATGCTTTATGTATTTTTTGGTATGCTGAAGTACAGGAAATTGGCTTAATTCAGGTGGAAAGTTGTCACTTCTTGAGTTCTGATAACACCAGTAGCTGGTTGTAAGGAGGGTTTCAAGAGGCGTATTAGCCATACTCAGTGATGGAGCCACTATTTTATCGTCAGGGTGCAAGAACTCAGGTGTGAAATTATAATTTTTATGGATGTGAGAACTACTTTAATTTGGAAGTATTTAATAAACACAAGTTGAAAAATACTAGTTCTTTAGTTATAGGGTTGAAATGCCATGCTACTGAGTACTGACCACTTCCTCTCTTCTCCCCCCCCCCCCCTTTCCCCCTTTTTTCTAGGTAAGCTAAGATCATTGGTTTGCATAAAGAGAAGCGTGACGGGATTATAAGTTTCTTACGAAGATGGGCAATCTCTATCGAAGGGCTTAATTTTGACCTTGAAGATATGTTTTTAAAAGTGGTAACATGGAGGATGCTACGAGAGTGACAGGAAAGGAGATTTTCCGAGTATCCTTGTGTGTTTGGTCCATATATTTAGAAATGATCGGTCGAGGGAACCTCTAAGGCTTTATGATTCTATTATATCTACTTATAATCCCTTAATAAATGAACTTTGCGCTTTTAAGTTGCGAGTGCACTTAAATTTATGGAGGACTGAGTTAAGAGAGGCTATTGCCTATTTGGCTCCTACTGGAAGTAGTCTAATTTGGATTGTTTTGTTCTTTTAGAAAAAAGATGAATGTGAAAAGAGTATTTTGCTTTTGTTAAGATGTTGGTTGATGATATGTTTCCCAATCTTTTAACATGGGATGGGATCCCTTAGTTGTTTGTCTTAATCCAGAAAACATGAGTTGTGGAGAAAATGGTGTGTTTTTATTGACCTAAAAATGTGACTTTTACTTGCCAAAACTGAAAAGAAAATGTGGCATTTAAGCATTCTGTTGATATCGATATGTTTCTGGTCTTTATACATGTAAAAGGTATCGTTATTGGGAAATGATGTTATGTTTTGCTAATAGTTTTCTGCTTAGGGAATTTATCAACTTAAAGCTGTTTGGTGGCTTAAATAATTCTCAACAGTTTTTATAAAACTCATTTGCAATCAAACACCAGATTGGGAGGAACTGCAACTGTCAATTGGAAATTTGGTCATTGCTGTCTAGCTTGTTCGGAATAAACAAAATATAAATTTGTTTATTTTGCGAGTTTTGGAAAGGAGTACATAAATACTCCCATGTTTTGAAATTCATAATATTTTTTCAACTTCTTTTCATTTTCTTAATCCACAACTTTTTAGTTAAAGAAGGCTTCTGTAACGATCATAAGGGTACTGTAGTGTAAACTACATTTGTTTTGTATATAACTCTATATACACCATTACTTAGTTAACCGGTTTTTTTAGGATGAGTTCTACCTGTAAGCTGTTACAGCTTCCTTCCTTTAAGTAATACTTATAAGTCAAAATATGAAAGAAAATGAAAAAAACATCTTTACTCAATAATTGTATTTTTACATTTTAAAGGATGCTATAAATCAAAGCTGTGATTGATGTGATTATCATGTGCCTGAATAAAACCAAACAAATGATGATAAGATAGTAACATTACATTGGTGATTGCCAATTGAATAACATAATAATTTATGGAAAATTTATTGTTGAAAAATTCCTTTCAGTTGGTCAATCATAATGGTATCCATTTTTGATATTTTGAAAAATTCGCCTGCATTTTTCAGACAGCAAAAACGTGTAATTTTATATGTTACATTTTTGTTTTAATGTTTTTGAATGAACATCGAACGATTAACACTACCGTGAATCTAGTCCATTATTACTTAGGTTGTGTCTCATAATAAAAACCTAACACATATTAATGAAACCAAAAATATTTATCCTAAAATTAATTCAAAATTAAAACTAAAAAATACTAAAAACCTAACACATGTTAAAGAATCCAAAAATATCTATCCTAAAATTAATTTAAAATTAAAACTAAAAAATACTATTGGCTAACACCCTGAATAATAAGTGCATTTTAGAATGAACATCGAACGATTAATATTATCGTGAATCTAGTATGCTATTATTTTGGGGGCGTCACATACTACAAACCTAACACCTATTAATGAACTGAAAAATATACCAAATGGATTCAAGAGGTATTGGTTTTCGTTGCCTTGAAAAATTAAGACGGCTTCTTTGAATTTTTCAGGGCGGCCAAAACCGATGATAATGTGCATATGAATGTCCATTAGGAAAAATCTAAAGAAACATGTTATATTCACCAAATATTTTCCTGCATTAAAATCGTTGTATTACGTAAAAGACATCTTTTTGTATTGAATATTCTGTCATTTTATATTAATATTTGTAAACAATAATCAAACACTTTTTTTGTTCTTTAAAAGCCACCATTCGTTAGTCAAAGTCCAATTTGGCAACCAATGATAATCTACAATTTGGTTCTTTGTATTTAATACTAGGAGTACTTTTTTTTAAAAAAAAATCCTATATAAAACAATTAGCTAATGATCAATTTACTGTTTTTTGATAACTAGTGTGATTGTATGCTCGAAATTTTAAATTAAGTTTTTTAACATTTATATTTATTCAGTTTAATTCTCAGAGTTTGAAGTAGTATAGCACAATATGTTCTCAACAATCATCTTACAAGTTTGACATATTTCATAAATCGAGCTTTTGGCATCAATTAAAATATTACGGGTAACGTAAATAATATGTTTGTTAATAAAATTGGATGTGTATTACAATTAACGATGGGACAAATGAGGATATTTGGAGTAATAAGAGAGGGGTAGTATTAAGATATTTAGTCTAACCATTTTTCTTAAATGACCAAACTAACATTTTATAACTCTTTAAAAAAGAACTTTTACAAGTGTAACAAAAAATATTCTTACAAAAAACAAAAGTACATACATAAAATTATAGTTAATGAAAGCAAAAATAAATAATTGTAATTTGATTAATTTGTCGGTATGATTTAAGATGGGTAAAATTGTAAATTAAAGAATATAGTCCGGACGCAACATCAATGCAAGCAAACACTACATTAGACTAGTTATCAGTACTACTAATACCATCATGTTTTGTTATATCATCGTAGTCTCAATGTTACTTACAGTTCCGGAACTCTGAGTAACACAAACAAACGAGTCATTAGTTTTGTAAAATTGAGAAAAAAAATCCAAATTCATTACAAACAGTGTCTTGTGCCCAAAATTAATAAAACCTCTTCAAGTTCTTTGTCACACTACAATTGGCACATTTTCATAAAAAAAAAAACTTATGAATGAATCAATCAATGTAAGAAAGTCACTTATACGAAATGCCTTTTAGTTGTTCCTAAATGCCTTATTAGCATTTTTTAGATTTATTTTCTATCATTATATGTGAAAGTGACTTGTTTTCAATAAAGAAATTTATTACTATATTGGAATAGATATAGACCACAAATAAGATTCTATCCATTTTGAATACAGTCACTTGGTGCCAATAATTCTTTTAAGGGTAAATAAAATTTAAAATTTGACCTCAAATATTAGGGGTTGAATTATAGTAATGAACCCTAAATTTCCTACATACTTTTGATTTGGTACTCATATACCTTTTGAAAGATTAGATCCTTTCACTTAGTTTCGAATGTAATTTACGTTCGCACAAAGAAAGATACTAGTGTCCGACAAGGCGATACGACAAATCATTAACATACAGGACAAGACACGTTGATGACACATCTAGTCTAGCTCACACACACCGATACATATATTGGATATATTTTTTCGATATTTTTTGTTAATTTTCAAGGTCGAAGTGTACAATCGCTAGACTTATTATCATACAATATATATTATCTATTTTCAGTATCTCATGCGAGTCCGATTCGTGTTTTTGTGTCACACACATGCTTCGTGTCCTACTCTTTAGCAGTTTTTTTAGAGTGTTTTTGCTACACATAGAATATAAAACAAGTGAGCAAAACAAGATGTTTAGATTTGGTCAAATCGTAATGTTTAAAACTAATTTTTTTAACTAAACATGTTGAATCAATTATCTCGATTATTGTTTTAATTGGGTAGTGAAAGAAGAACAATAGATGAATTGTAGATTTATTTGGATGGCATTTCATTTTAAATGTTTGATGACCATGTTACTAAGGGTAGTTTAAGTATTTTTGTTTTGAAAATTCTTAATTAATATAATTACATAAAATTTATTAATTCAACTGTCCATAACCGCATAAGACATCTACGATTAAAATATATACACGCCTATCAAATGCAAAATTATTCTTTTTTTTTTATAAGTCTACGCTATGTTGTATATAGTGGGAAACTTGCCGCACGTGGCAATGAAAAGATTGCCCCTATAATGCACGGACATTAAAAGAAAAGAAAAGGGCGAAAGTGTCGTGTTGGACACGTGACCGCATCGGACACGTGTACGACACTCCCTTTCACGCGTCAGATACTTCAATTCTCTCTGGACAAAAAACCGAACCGGACCGAAACCGAAAAATCAAAAAACCAAAAAACCGAAACTTTTTCGGGTCGGTTTCTATTTACAATAAAACCGAACCGAAAAAAACCGAAAACCCCCCAAAAAAAACTGAAAAATAACAGGAAAACCCCGAAACCGGACCTGAAAAACCCGATCCGGTTCGGTCCAAAAAATAAAAAGACCGAAACCGAAAAAAACCGAACCGAAAAATTTGCTCGGTTTTGGTTTCGGTTTTGCCAAAAACCGAATCGGATCGAATCCAACCCTAATTGACATGTTTACTTTACCATGCGTACACTTTCCGCAGACACGCTTTGTATATTTCCGAAAACGTTTATTAAAATCACGAGAAACCCAAATTATACTACTAAAAAAAAAAAGCAGTACTAAGTGTAATAATTATAAGTATGGAGACTAGTAATGTAATTAAAATGTTATCTTCTTCTTCTTCTTCTTCTTCATCATTCTAGAGAGAGAAACCCAATCTCCATTTTCATCTCACTTTTTTTTCACCAAATCAAATAATACAAAAAACCCCTCTCTCAAATTTCCATCTCTTTCTCTCTCTCTATATATATATAATAAATATATATAATAAAAATATATATACATATATATATAGCAGTCATTCTAGAGAGAGAAATCCACCTCCATTTTTCATCTCACCTTTTATTCATCAAATCAAATAAATAAATAAAAACCCATCTCAAAAAACCCATCTCCATTAACAACACAAAACCCATATCTCAAATTTCCATCTTGGTATATATATATATATTTATATATAGCAACCGACGATGGCGAAGACGAAAACAAAAACAACATCGACAACAAAGCCTCTCCCGAGAGAAGACACACCTCTCCTAAAACCATCATCCTCATCATCTTCTCCCCTCTCATCAAACCCGAAGACGTTCGCCAACGTGTTCATCGCCATCGTGGGCGCAGGTGTCCTTGGCCTTCCCTACACCTTCTCCCGAACCGGGTATTTTTTACTCCTCACCTTATTATTATGTGCGTGTTTGGTAACAACTTTTGAGGTTATGTTTGTTTGCGGTATAACAGGTGGTATAATATTAAGAGTAACGTGGGACTCGCGTTATATCTCGTCGTTTGTTTACACAAGCGGGTATAACTAATAACACCTATACGGTATTATTATCGATCCCACTAATAGTACCTAGTTACAAATTAGTTCTTTCAGGTTTTAGCTTTTAAAAAGCAACCTGCGTTTGGTATCACACGGCTTTTTTTAGCTTTGAGAAATCTAGATTATTAAGGAACATAGCTAAAAGCACAAACGCCATAGATTTTGAAGATTTTCTAGCTTTCTCGCAACCAATTTCGTAAAATTTAATCAAAAAGGACCAACTAGAGTTACTAGACTATCATATAATACCCTCACAATTTCATTATATTTTACTCGTTAGAGCCATTAATGCCAAACATCAATTGGCATGAAAGTTTTTTTTTAAGTTGTTGCCAAACACTCATTTACATGTTTTTGAAAGCAAGCTTTTTTCCTACTGCTTTTTTAAAAGCAGCTTTCTAACCAAAAAAGTTGATGCCAAACGGACCCTATATCTTTTTACTTTCTTCATTTCTAATCCCTGAGAATTATTTGATTATGAACAGGTATGTCACGGGCGCCCTGATGTTATTCGCCGTTTCGGCATTGACCTACCACTGCATGATGCTGTTGGTTATTACTAGGCGTAGGATCGAAGAGACGGATTTGGTGGCGAAAAAGATCAACTCTTTTGGTGATTTGGGCTTTTCGGTTTGCGGGTTTGTAGGTATAACCTCCGTTATAATTCTAATGTCTGGTCATTTATCTCATTTACTGTCTTTATAATTATAGTGTCTTTTATCTCATTTTTTAGTACTATAGTATTAGTATAATGTATCATCTAACTTTGCGGGTGTTTAGGTAGAGCCTCCGTGGACGCGATGATCGTTCTTTCCCAGGCGGGTTTCTGCGTGTCCTACCTGATATTCATCGCCAACACTTGCTCCCACCTGTTTAGTAGCCCAGGGGGCGATCTATTGGGAATTTCGATGAAATCTATGTACATATGGGCTTGTTTCCCGTTTCAGCTGGGTCTAAACTCGATTCCGAGCCTGACCCATTTGGCACCGCTTAGCATATTCGCGGATATCGTCGATTTGGGGGCAATGGGAGTGGTGATGGTCGAGGATGTAGTCATTTTCATGGAAAAGAGACCTGCTTTAGAGGCGTTCGGCGGGCTTTCAGTGTTTTTATACGGGTTGGGCGTGGCTGTGTATGCGTTCGAGGGTATAGGGATGGTTTTACCTTTGGAGTCGGAGGCGAAGGACAAAAAGAATTTCGGAAAAATATTGGGTCTTTCGATGACTTTCATTTCGTTGATGTATGGCGGGTTTGGGGTTTTGGGGTACTTTGCGTTTGGGGACCAGACGAAGGATATAATCACGACGAACTTGGGGGTTGGGTTGGTTAGTACGCTTGTCCAGATTGGGTTGTGTATAAACTTGTTCTTTACTTTTCCTTTGATGATGAACCCGGTGTATGAGGTTGCGGAGAGGAGGTTTTCTGGGGGTAAATACTGCTTGTGGATGAGATGGGCAGTGGTTTTGGGGGTTAGTTTTGTGGCCTTAATGGTGCCTAATTTCGCCGATTTCCTGTCACTTGTTGGGAGCAGTGTTTGTATTGTGTTAGGGTTTGTATTACCCTCATTGTTTCATTTGATAGTCTTTAAAGAGGAGTTGAATTGGGGTGCGATGGTTGTCGATGGGTTTATTGTGGTGTTGGGTTTGGTGTTAGCTGTGTCCGGGACTTGGTCTTCCTTGATGGAGATTCTTGCTGTCAAGGCTTGAAGGACATGTATATGTATTTATGTATACACACACATCTATATGCATTGGTTTTTATACTACAATATGCATATATACATGGTGTGATTCTTTACATTAGGTGTGAGTTTGATGATGGAAATTGTTTGGTTTGTGTAAAATATTCTTTTATAAATAATTGTAAACTTGAAATGTGGTCGTTTTGTTGTTAATGATCATGAGAGGTTTGATTGTGTTATGTTCTTTGTTGCCGATTTTCTGGTGTTTGATTCTGTAAAAAATGCTTATTCTTGCTTAGTTTCATGGTGCCATCAGCCATGGCCTTATTACAGAGTTACTCGGAACTTCTCTCCAAACAGGAAAATGCAAAGTTCGTTGCATGGACTGTATTGTTAGGAATCGTTTTGCAAGTTGTATCTTTTCCAATTTCTGTCATGATTTGGATCGTTGCGACACTTTAGCATCATCACATTTTGTGGTGCTTTTTGTGGGGGGTTCCCCGCTTTTTTATTCGCTATATATATATATAGATTGTTAGGAATCCTTCATAACAGACACTGAATCCCTTTTCTCACATCTACATTTTTCATAACCTCTAGTTTTATTCATCATTTGATCATAGACAACTTTTAACCATGGATATTTGTTCCTGCGTGGCTATTGTCTAACGCGGAGAAAGGTCATTGCTTAACCGTGTCATGATTCATGAAGATGAGTTACAAATGTGGTTTTTTTAATTGATAGTTTTTACTTTTGATTACATACCATATTCTGTCTACCTCTATCACTATCATACTACTACTACTACTACTTGCTGCACTTGCAACATATTTTCAACTGCCATTGTTTTCAATAAAAACACAGCACTGTCATGTGCTTTCTCTCACAGAAAAAAAAAATGCTAAAATGGTAATCAAGCTATTAGATTTTAGTGATTTGGTATCCAAACTAACACATTTTCTAATTTGATACACAACCTATACATTTTTGCTCCAATTAATGGACTCAACCCACATTCGATCATTTTAACCTAATTAACTCAAGCATATTAAGTAGTGGTTTCACTTTAAATTCTTTAATACAATAATTGAAGGTTCACATGGGTTAATCAATAGTAAAAGAGACTTAGTATGCGTTAAAAACCGATAATCGAAGACAGATTGAGTCCCTTAATTGGACTGTATACGTATAGGTTGGGTACCAAATTAGAAAAAAATGTTAGGTTGAGTACCAAATTAGAGCGAAACGTATAGGTTGGGTACCGAATTAGAAAAAAATGTTAGGTTGGATACCAAATCGCTAAAAGTTAATAGCATGGTTACTATTTTAGCAATTTTACCTTTTTTGGTAAATTTCTTAGGATGATTAGTGTCTTTTTCCTTGTGTCACCCTAACCCTAGAAAACATACGTTAAATGTGCATGCTGCCGATCCAACTATCTTTTTCTCTACCTTTCGAGGATCCAACAATTGATATAAACGAGGAGCAATGCTAGAAAACTTTTCATTTCTCTACACATCCTCATCCAGCTTGTTTTCCATTTATCAAAACTTGTATTGAACTTTCAAGTGCTGAAACGATACGGTTCTACCTTAAAGGCTAATCGCTGGTGAACTAATGCTATATTTCTAAGATGATGGCTAAATGAAGAGTAATTTTAATATGCCACTGCAACCTTGAACAATTACTGAAAAGCAGGATAAAACATCTTTTGCTTTGAAATTAATGAAATATACTTTTGTACAACATGAACTAGCAAAAAAAAAAAAGAGGAAAAAAAACAAAGTACACTTCTAGGCTTGTAGCAAATCACAAGTCGTAACCCAATTAGATTAACAGAATGCCGTAACTGAAATCTGGTGAATAAATTGAAAGGCAGCAAAATTCCAATAGAAATACCAAGACTCGAGTATAGCTCTATGTAAAGTACATACAGTATTCTGTATTTATACAACTAGTCAATGAGGAACAAACCAACACCGGAAAATACAGGCAATATCAGAACAAAGACCTCTCAAAAGTATATATGTGAAAATAAAATGAAACATAAAACTCAAAATGATACATGCCCACAAATCAAAAGACCTTTAGCTAGTAATCACACATTTCACAATCAACCAAAAAGAACCGAACTATGCCTAACTCCACCCGCGTGATCAATTCATCTGAAAATTGAGGCAAAGAATAATTGTATCCAAAATCCCACTAAGAAGCTAGAATGCTTTCCAATCATCTGAATCCTTCCTTGGGGTTTGACTATCAAAAGATGTCTTAAACGGGCCACTTGAACCAAACGGATCTGAGTCATCAAAAGTATTGAAACTATGGCTATTATCATCACCGTCTTTATTGCTCTGAAAAGAGTCAAATCTTGCATAGTCTTTTGAAGGGTAAAATCCACTATCGGAATCTTTTGTAGTGCTCCGAAACGAATCGAATCTCGAAAAAGCGTCTTGTCCCGAGTCTTTAGTAGTGCTTCGAAATGAATCGAATCTTGAAAACACGTCTTGAGATGGAAACCCACCTTGACCGTAATCGGATTCTCTCGTACTGCTAAACGAATCAAATCTAGAGAGAGATTCGCGGGGAGGAAACAGTCCGCTGTCGTTAGCGTTGAAGGAATCAAATCTCGAGAAGTTTTCAAACTTGTTGACTTCTGAACCTTCACTATTATAGTTGTATACAGGGGTGCTGGGAACAGAATCAAAAGCGAAAGCGCTCTTTTGTTGATATAAGTTGTCAGCTTGAGGAGTGTTTGGGATTGAATCAAATCCAAACGCGGAATTTTTTTGGAAATAGTTATCGGATTGTGGGGTGCTTGGAACTGAATCAAATGCAAATGCACTCTTTTTAGCGAAAAAGTTGTCTGTCTGCGGGGTGCTTGGAACCGAGTCAAATGTATATGAAGATGTGTTTTGGAAGAGATTGTCTGTTTGTGGGGTACTTGGAACAGAATCAAATGTATATGAAGATTTGTTTTGGAAAAGATTGTCCGTTTGTGGGGTACTTGGAACAGAATCAAATACGAATGTGTTTTTCTGTTGACCTTTATGCGATGAATCTGAAGTTCTAATTGGAGGCAAACCCAAGTCTCCAGAATCGAAAAACGAACTTCCCATATCAAAATCCTGAAAAAAAATATGGAGGAATAAAAAACTGGCCCAAGCAAATCTAAAATTGAAGCGTTATTTATGGAAGGAAAAACAAAATTACTAAACACGAGGCATATTTACTTGGGAAAACCCAAACACCAATAGATCCGGCATTTAACAATTTGTACACCAACCTATCAAACCTTACAATTTGGTCCGGTATACAAAAAATCAGACATCTTGTGTACAAAACTTATACAAAGTCACAAGTTGGATACCAATCTACACAAAATCCAACACTTAGTACACCAACTTATCAGAATTACGAGTGCTGAAAAGTTTAAATAATAATGTTCTTGTACTAAATTTTTTATTTTCTGTTGACTGCTCAGCTCAATCAAACAATTTATAAATAACTGCTGTTTTTATGTTAAAATTTTAACGCCGGTGTAGTAATTGTTTCAATACGCACAAATTGTTGTACATTTTTAATCCATAGAATGGTGTACTATTTCTTCTTTGTTGTCAGAGACTACTGGAGGAATGAATATCGTCCACAAGGAAGAAAAAGCATACAGAGAATTAAAGACAGTTAAGCACACACAACGTGTCATGACAAAAACAAAGAAAAACGGGGACTGGGGAGAAAAACGAGAACATCATTGATATATGAATTGAAAACCGAAAACAATGGACCATTGACCTCCAACTAATGCAAATTTGGAGGAATACCAAAATGTACTGCAACACAATTAAGTTTTGAATACCTTATTAGAACCAAAGTTCCAACCCGAATCGGTATCATAATTAGTGTCGAATGCACCCATGCTTGATTCATCGAAGCTTTTGTCCCCAGAGAATACAGATTCATCACCTCCATGTTCACTGTATCGGTTAAACAAATTCAACTTTCAGTTTTTTTTAAACAAAAAACTTTACCAGCGGACTTGGCAAACTTAATAAAACTCAAGTATAAAAAAACAAAGATACCTCTGGGTTTCAGTAGCATGAGGTGAATCATCTGCCTTAAATTCCTTCTTAGATGGATCATTTTGAAACTTCTCGGATGGGCTAACATGAACTGGGCTATCAGGTGGACTTTTAGCTACACCATCTTCAGGGTGACTCTCACCATTGTTATGTTCCCTTCCACTAGGTGTATTTTCTGTCGTATGGTTGCCATTTGCCAGTGAAGCATCTTTGTCATCTTTGGCTGAGGATGTTTTACTTGGTACTAATGATGATTTCATTTTCGGAGGGGCTACAACATTTTGCACATCAAGGGTAAGATCCTTGATAATCGTGAAGCCTGTGAGAGGTAAACATTGTCAGAATTACATCACTGCTTATGCTTTTGATCGTAAAAAGTTTCTACTTCTCAAAGTAGCGATTTAATATCTAAACAATATTTAATGCTATTTCACCCCAATGTCAGAAATTTACATTTAGTTCCTTTGCTGATTTAAAATTCCGCTGTTAGAAAATTAGTTGTGTTCATTCAAATATTCAACGATTTTCAGCGAAGAAACCAGTGAACACGGAGAGCACATTGGTAAATTAAATGGACCTTTCTAAGCAATATTGAGTTTGATATCCCTACCATTATAGCCATGTCAAAAGCACAATGTGTAAATTATATTCAATCTAATAAGAAGAGCTTCACACTAAATCAAGCAATAGCAAAGCCGGATAATAAGACCATTCGTGTCATACTATGATGCTTTATTTAGATGCCACCAAATCCAATATATAATTCTTATTGACGTTACCTTCATCTTCAAACTTATCCCAATTTTCATCCCAATCGGCAGCACCTTCTTGAATGCCAGGTTGCCAGCCTATTACACACAAAAAGAGGCATGTAAACACTATTGGATGATAATATAAAATTAAGAAGCAGCAAATGAGTAAAAATATCTGAAATTTTAACTAGCATAGACTTATCTTAAGAGTGAACAAGCATATGTTGAAGATTGTAACTCAAAAGTAACCACTTATGTCACAAGTTTTGATGGCACATATATCAAAATAAGAATTTCAGAAAAAAGACACAAGTGAGATTATTCATTTAGATTTTAGAGGACAACAAAGAAACATGCAACTCTAAGGAGCTAGTCAGTTTCTAGACGTAACCAGTAAATTAATTACCAAAATGGCAAAACCTCAGAGAAAGTGACCCTCGGGTTCACTGGCAAATTTGCTATTAACTTGTAAATTATATGGACAATTTTGGTTTCCATGAGCAGCTTCTAATTTTCCAATTTAAGAACTGTACAGTTGAGAGGAAATAACAATTATATGGACAATATATAGCCACATTATAAGACTATCAGGGCATTATGCATACCAAATGGAAGTTCAACCAATGTGGTTGGTTTCGCACGTAATCCGTAACTTTTGCACCGTTCATTCACAGATTTCATTAGCTCCTCCAATTCAGATTGAATTTTATCAGCATTAGCCTGCAGAGACCAAAAAATATGCTGTGAGACTAGAAGGAACATCTTTGAATCAAAGTAATAAGTAAAATATTACCTGAATACTAGCAGGCTTGCCATCTTGCTCCATTTTGACAATTGATCGATACAAATCCATTTTTGTCTCCTACAGAGGTCCCATACAAAATGATATCGCTTGTTAAAAGACATTATCATATAATATAAAAAAGAATTTCTGAAGGACCACAAGCTTCAATGTGAAAAGCGTTATACCCTATATCTAAGAATCTCTTGACTAAATAAAAAATAATATACCTGAATATCGCGAAAAGTAGCCTCTTCGATAGATAATTTAGAAGCTACATCACCACTCTGCTTGTATTTCTCTTCATACTTCTTTGCCAAAGTCTCAACCTGAGATCCAACATGATCACAATTAATCCACATTAAACAAAACAACATACAGTATTAAGAAATCACAATATAGAAAGTACCTCGCTTTTGTCCATTGAGGTCCTCTGAGTAATCTCATTTAGTCGATTATCACATCTGCTTTTGTACAAAATCTGAAAACAAAGATAAATTCCAGAATTATCACATCAAGTTGGAAAGGAAATACTTTGAAGCAAAAGAGAATTCTACAAAAAGTACTCTGTAGGCAATGTTCATAATCCATGCAAATGATCGCAGAGCTAGTGCCCTAAAGACCAAATTGAGGAGAGATCAGAAGGCCTGCCTAAAAGTACTACTATTTTGGACACAACAGAGAAATTTTTGACCCATTAAGATTTGCAACTGCATAAAACTTGTAACTTTCTATTTAACCATAACATTCATATTATAATTTCTAATCCAAATAGGGTTCAGCCACATAAACAATTCAAATGATACTCTGATGATTAATATGGATTACTTAAAATATTTAAGTTGCAATGGAAAAAATCAATGGAAAGTACTAACTAGTTCTTGCATCTTGGTGCGGAAGAAGTCAATCTTCTTTCTAGAGTCTACAATTTCCTTCTCCAGTTCTTCTACCTGCATTTGTAATACCACGAGAATTCATTCAATTTTCGGAAATGTAAGAGTAAATTTCAATATTTTTTGTGGATTTCTAAGTTCATAAAGTTAAATGTTATTAACGACAAGTCACATCAAGATACATCTCAAAGAAACTACATGACAACACATGAGCCAAAATGGCTAAAAATAAATTTGTTATTTTCAGGCTTAAACGTTGTCAAAAGAAATAAGTCGAAAACCAATTTTCGGATAGTGTTACATTTCCGAAAGGTATACAGTGAAAAAGTGTACAGACTCCTATATGGCTGCCTCTGCATATACTTTTTTACTCGAGCATTAACCGTAAGCACAGACTGCTGTCAAGCACAAGTTTGTACAGAAAGTGTGCCCATAAATCTATTTTCAGAAGATGGAAACTTTAGCATCCGATTAGCTGAGAATTTTTTACGGTATGGGTCTCCCATAAATTGCTTTTACGATGGTGGTAGTAATCGTAACTGCTGAAGTATTTCTGAACGTTATACTCATCTAGTTAACTCTCTTATAAATGCAAAAAGTTTTGATAGCATTTATGTAGATCTAAAAGACCTCATGTCGATCTAGTACATTTTAATGTCTTCAACAGAAATCTTGCAATCAGCTTAACCCTAGAACAAGTTACCGATGCCGTATAATCATAACAACTAGTGAACAAACAGAGCACATAAGAGAAGGATAAAGACAAAATGCTAAAGAGAAATGCACGACACTGGAGCATAATCCGTCGTGAAGTTTTTATCTATCCTTTCTTTTTAATTGAAAGGACGAAAAAACATAAAAAGCATCTTCCTATCCTGTAAATCTACTTCACATCTAAATAAAGATTCTCATGCAAACTTAATCAAGAAGAAATCTTAAATGATAGTCCTTGAACCTTATGCACTGCGAAAAAGAAACTTCAATTGAACTGTAAAGAAATAATATCATTTTTTGGTCACAAAAGGAAAGAAAAGAATGGAAACTATAACGAAATAAGGTCTTTCTTCTTTAAATGACCAAGTACACAAGAGTTGAGTACATTACTTATTTTTATACTGAAATTACACTTATCATGGCCTCACAAAATGTAACAAACCTATGAATTCTTTCCAATTCCACTGTGGGGTACACAGGTTCAGTAGGAGTTTTATAGAAGTAATTTTATACGCGTTCCACGTTACAATTTCCTGCTTGTGATTCCTAAATTTGCAACTGCAATTGGATCTTTCTGGCTTCAGTTGACTTCAGCTCTATATATTCAATATAAAAATAATTACCTTCTTATTGGCTTCAGTAGCCTCGTCGAACTTTGAGTTTAGTGAATTCTGCTCCTGTTCACTAAGCTGGTTGACAAGATGTTTCTCTAGAACAGGAACTTTAGACTTCTGCACAGCAGGTTGGGTAATAGCTTCTTCGGGAAGAGGTAGAGGCCCTTGAGTTGGTCTTGGTTTATGGGGAATGGGTGGCTTTGCAGCAGTTGTTACTTGTGGATTTTGCAAACCTATTGGAACATGCCCAAAAAAAATGAGAAATGCGAAAATGAATGAATGAATGAATGAATGAAAAGGTAAACTAAAACAACCCCATGTACTTTCTGCTTTAACTAAAAACAACCCCATACTCTTTTTTATTCGAAGTATCTCGTCAATGCAGGGTAAGCAGCCGAATACAGTTTGACACCACAATTTGAAATAAAAAACACAAATTTCTGCTTTAACAAACTTTTTTTGGCATAAACTTCTTGAGAGGAATTTTTTCCTGTAGGCACTATTTTAAATGAACAAATGTTAACAAAAACATGTCTGAAGAGTAAACTTTTTTTATTTATCATTTCACGATTGAATAGGAGGGTTGATAACAAAACATAGACAGTGCATGGGGATTATATTCAAACTGCAGAATTAAATGGATTTGTTGTTTGCAAAACACACATAGTACACGTGAACTTATTTGCATTTTGACCTTTATGAACTAAAGGCATATAAATTATATATACTTACCAGGAGCAGGTCTCCAGGCTGTGTTGCCATAAGCAGCACCTTGTCTACCAGAGGCAGCCTGCATTGCCTCGTCTATCATAATATCATTTGGCAATATTTTAGGGAGTGGGCGTCCTTCCCGAAACCTTTCCATCAAATATAGAGCGATGCAGAATTCTCGGAGAGAAAGCATACTGTCATTATCTTGATCAGATAAGTCCCACACCTGCTTTAAGATCTCTGACAATCAAACAAATATAACCTATCAAACACAGTTTTATGCAAGAATGACAGAAATTATGGTGAGGATGGTAACAGGCATATCGATATAGGCTTTCCGTGGCTCCTTGTGTATGAGAATATGAATTTGAACTTATGCAACATATTTGAAATGCCAGAAAAATATGAAATGGTCCCGACTCTGGATACAAATTTTTTACTTCTATTTCTAGCCTTAGTGCCAGGCGCTAATTTTTCTACAATAGTGGTGGATGTAGGTAGAACTTCATAATAACCAAAACCCCTAAATTCTGCGTCTATCAGGACAGAATTTGTTGATTTGGTCTTGGGTTTAGGGGTAGCTTAATTGAGAAATGTAATATAGATGGCATTGTTCTACTGTACAACTTGTACAGTGACTTTTACCCCTAAAGCGGTTGTAGATGTAACTAAAAAATTAATTGGCGAAGGATGAATGCACGTATGTTCAATATAAAATTAACAATATAATATATAATATATAATGTCAGAGAGGCATTTGCCTCAACTCAAGAGAACATATTTAGAAAAGATGACATAAAATAGCACTTACGCAAAACAAAAAGGAACTTGTTTTTATAATTGACGTACCTCGCGGTAGCTTCCAACTCAGAAACAGATTCCGTGCTTGTTCACCAGTAATTTTTCCATCTCTATCAGAGTCCACTTCAACAAAAACCTTATTATACTTCTGAACATCAATTGGAGTCATTTTCGGCCAGGAAACTTGGGACTGTCCAGCAGACGAATTTCCAGGAACAGCAGCAAATCCAGCGCTAGATGTACCAAAACTTTGAACCGGAACTTGTTGATTACTTCCTTTCATTACCGACTGAACTTGCTGGTTTTGAGACACCATTTGTTGACCAAATGGAACCTGTGAAGAACCATGTGATCTGGACGCAACTGTTGTTTGGGCTCCTGTAGAGGCTGATGATGTGGCATCTTGTTTCGGCGGAGGGGCAGTAACAGAGAACCCATCTCCAAAAATTGAATCAGATGCAAACCCATTTGCATTAATATCTTTTGGCGTAGAAAGTTGCATCATCCCAGTTGTCCCTTGTGGTCTGGGCTGTGAAGAGGAGGGTCGTTGTGTAATTCCATAGCCATGTTGAGCCGTTGATGGAGTAACCCCTCTTGCAGCTGCTGGAGTAACTTGTCCTGTTAAAGAGTTTGATTTAGTTCTCATAAGGTGCGACTTTCATGCCATAGAGAGTTTGACCATGTCTGGTTGCAGCCTTTTTTTTTCAACTTTTGCTTAAAAGTTGGACTGCATTTGGTTAATCTCAGATTTTCTGTTTTTCGCCTACAAAATCTTAGAAGTTTAGCCTCATTAAACCTATCTTTTTCTCAACCTTAAATCCAACTTATTTGCTTAAAATCTGCAATCAAACAAGCCAATTGGTACTCGTTTAACCAGCTCAAGAACGAACTTATTATTGGTTTTCTGGTTTCAGATATCCCGTCATTTTGTCGGGATCAAACAATGCTCTGCTTATTTGTTGAAAAAAACTAAAACCAAGTAAAAGGATGATATTAGGCCATAATATTGAAAAGATCTATAATTAATAATATAGGGGAATTCTTTAGGAACTCAAATTCTAACGACCAAGAAGATGTTATCCTATGTTTACTCAGTTCTGGAAATATGAATAGAAGCTACCTGTGGGACCAGCAGCATGGGTAGGTGTGCCTCCACGCCAACTGGAGGAGAGAGAACCGGCAGCACCAGGTTGTGCATTCGCCACAGGTGCGGGGGGACCTGGGCGGGGAGGCCTTCCCATTTGATTTACTTGAGACTGGTAAAACTGTTGACCCATATTAGTGTTTGGATGTCCCAGTGGTGTGGGGGCAGCACCCACTGTCGGTACTGCCGGAGATGGAGGAGCGGGGGTGGCAGCTGTATTAATTGCGGGAGGAGGAATTTTGGCAGAAGCGGGACCGAATAACGCCGCCTTGACAATATCAGGGGTTAATTCTCTCTTAGATTGGGCTACAGTGACAAGTTTAAGAGCGTTGTAAAACTCATTTCTTCCAAGGAAACCAGTTTTATGTTGATCGGCATACGTCCATATCTGTGTAAACAACAGAAAGATGGGCTTCAAATGAGATAAAATTAAATTTGAAAGACAGAAGACGATAACGCATAGATTCCTTTAAAATATCCTTAGTACATGAAATAGTAAGCACCGAAAAGAGAACCTACTGCAACTGTAATAAACTGAATATTGTAAAAGGGATTATAGACACAAACTGAGCTAGTCACAACCTCCTTAACCTTGCTAGTTATCCAAAAAAAGGAAGTTTTTGGTACATAATTAATTTTTGCTATCCAAAATAATCACCGTCCTTGCTACCCCATTCCAGTATATAGAAATGGACACGTCGACACTGGAAATACTTCAGATTGATGGCTACCTCAAGAGTTCACTTCTAAGTGAACCTCTACCTCTACTTCATATGCATATCTGTTTAAATCTAAATATCAAAAGTAGCATAAAAGAATTTATCCATTCATCCAACCTTTTCTATTTAATTATAAATAACCCTCACTTTTGGAGGTATCCTCACTTTGAAGGTGACAGGAATCGAACTAATAGCACACATTTGACATATGCACATCTGTCTTACAAGATGAACAGAAAAGCACACCACGGTCACCACCACATATGGATAAGCAGAATCTTAAGTATGCAAGACCAGTGAAAGGAAGTTATAAGCTCAAAGTACTGCTCATAGTCTTAGATACAGTTACTTGTTGCTAACTTACTGTACTCCACTCCGACTTGCAAAAGATATATATTTGTCCCAGAAATCCGAGTAAAGAAATAAAATAGGCCATTTTCATGGCCTTTTTAGTTGTGGAAGCAGCAAAGGTAACCATGTACATATTCTGAGAACATGCAAAGTTGCAACCCAAAACTATCCCATCGATAATATAAATTTCAATCCAGATACTTAGAACATTCCTATCAAGAATATAATGTTCTATTACAGTAACTGAATCTTGGTTGGTATCTGTTTGTAATATTACAGTCCTAACAAAAAGCAGGTGACACAATTCCTTGTAAGTGGTCTCCACCGTAAAAATAGATGGTAAATAACAATGAGTTAGCAAAATCTCCTGCCGCTTCAATGTAGTGAACTTATTTTAGAATTAATAACTAAAATTCTCATTAATCTCTTTTAACTTCACAGACCACAAGTTACTAACAGTCATCTGGCCTAAATTCTCCGAGTGTAACTGAACTTATTTTAGAATTAATAACTAGTCGTCATTGAATAACTAGCTAGTAAAGATTAATTGCAACCCAGAAAATAAATCCATTGCAGAATTTCAAACATACACGATTAGAAACATTAATAAATTCAAATAAAGTGTCTAATATAATGTTTAACCAGTAACCACATTGCCGTTATCTACTCGTGAAAAAAACAATCCAAAGTCCTAATAACATCACTCAATTCGACCAGAATTCTCAGTGTAGTTGGTTGGTCACCATTCAATTTATTGCTAGTCGGTAATCAATGCATTGGATAGTGGGCAACATAAAGAGGCTAAAAAAATAAGAAGAAGAACAAACCTCGTAGAACTAGCAGTAAAATCTCAGTAATATCATTGCCTTCCAATGAAGGGTGTTGAATTCAATTATGAATTAACAAGTCCTAAAAAGACTTGCTTGACCCACGTTTATCAAGGTACAAAGGGATTTCATCAGAAATGCAATATATGGCCACCATCGGACAAACAAACCCCGATTAATATAAATATATATATAACCACAATCTCTATTCCTAAATATTAAAATGAAGACTTTAACCCATTTCCCAAAGGGAAGACTTACCCTGATGAAAGACCCAGATTGATATCAATATTGCAGTGCTTCTAACACAACAGTCTTGACAACCCTTGACTGACCCAAATTTGAATAAAAACATCAAATGTATGAACTCGTTATCATAGATAAGATTATACAAATAAATAAATTAGAAGACAATCGGTTTGAATTTTTTTTTAAAAGCTGGTCGAACGTCAATTTCATATGCTATTACACACCCAAGTTCCCAACTAGAATTAGAAATGCCAACACATTACAATCAAAATTTTAATGTTCAATACAGTTCACAAGTTTTAAATCCCTTCAGTTGAACTGAAATTCTCAGTTGAGCAAAAACAAATCGACATGACACAAATATCGCTCGTAAAAAATGTTAAGGAAAACTTGAGGTTCTTGCATCATGAATTTTTTAGGAGTTCTTTTTCAGACACGTTAACCATCAAATTCTGTATTGCACCAAAAACGTGTTGGATTCAATCCATCATTTCTATGGTACACAAGTTACACAATTAAATGAACACAGGTACCACAAATCCATAAATTATAACTACTGACTAGAGTTAAACTTCACATCCACTTCGCACCAACTTGAAAGTAACAATTAAAATATTGGTGTAAATAAGAAGACAATGTCCTGAGACCACTTGACTCGTCCAAATTCCTAAAAGTGAAACAAATTTTACCAAATCAACAACTAACAAAAATCCGTGAAATTTTCTAGCCGAAATGAACTAAGATCTCACTTCCTCTTTTGCACTGACCCCTAGATTTCCTCATCAAAGATCAAACAATCAATACGGGTTCGCGAGCCCTGAATCCACTTAATTCAACCCAATATTCATAAGATTACAAGTTTACAACACATCGATATAATAACTAATGAGTATAATAAGAAGAATACCAATCTAGTTTTTAATGAATACAGTTCTGACCCCTAAATCCACTTATTTCCACCCAGCAATTGTAGAGCACAACAATAAGACTACCATTGTCACATTGAATAAACAACTGGCACAATCCAAATAGTATTAAACTTGTGAGGAAACTAGATAAAATCCAATTCAGATTCAAATGATAAATATGGGAGAAATTAAATTACGGTCCCCAAATTTTACATGAAGAGTATAATTTGGTACATAAGAAAGAAATCTCATAGCCTAACTCTGATCGGATTAAGGTCCCCATATAAGAACAAAAATCTTAAATCAGATTCAAAATAATGAATATGTGAGAAATTGCATTAAGATCCTCGTACTTTCATAGAGAGATATTTGGTACATAAGAAGGGCATCCATAACCTTACTCTCTCGATTCGACTGATAATACACCACTCACTTCATCCCTAACTTAGGGAGCACAACAAAATTACCACTAAATATACGATAAACACCAGAAATTTAGGAGTAATAAACTGCTGAGTAAAATAAGACACGTTCCGATCCAGATTCAAATGAAGAATAGGTAGAAATTGCATTAAGGCCCCCATATGTTCATGAAGGGTACATTTGTCACACAAGATAGAAACTGCAATAAGGTCCCCATATTTTCATGAAGAGTAAATTTGTCACATAAGATAGAAATTTCATAACCTAAATCTCTCAATTCAAGTGATAAAAACCGATACAACTATATTTTAACTAGCACCTAAAACCACTCAATTCAACCCAATACTAAAAAAATTACTACAAAAATTACCAGTCTCCAAAGCATAAATAACCGAGTATAGTAACTAAAATCCCAATCCAGATATTAATGACGAATATAGGAGATATTGCATTAAGGTAGCCATATTTACTCTCTCAATTCATCTGATATAAAAACCACTCAATTCAACTACTCAATTGACCCGAAATCTAAATAGTACAGTAAACTCACCATTAAATAAACAACTTAACAACAGGTCGAAAATATAAACTACTGAGCATGATAACAAAAATCCAAATCCAGCTTCAAATAGCAAAATGGAAGCAAAATTGCATTAAGGCCCATGTATTTTCATAAAGAGTACCGAAAAAATCCCATAACCAAACTCTCTCAATTCAACCCAATACTAATAAAAGTACAACAAAACTACCATCGAATAATAAACTCATCAACAAACACTCTTCACTTAAGACAGTAAATCCTATAGTTTTAAACTACATCGGTGTATTTTATAAACAAACTCAGAGTACTTATTAGTAAAATCAGAATCCAGATTCAAAAGAAATAACGAATGTGGGAGCAAAATTGCATTAAGGTCCCTGTATTTCCATTAAGAGTATTATATGGTACATACTAAAGAAATCTCACAAGTCCTAACCAAACTCTCCCAATTCAATAAATACAAAAACGACAAAAAAACTACTCTATTCAACTCAATACTAATAAAAGTACAATAAAATTACCATGGAATATACACTAGAACAAATCCAATTAATAAACTCATCAACAAACACTCTTCACTTTACATGGTAAATCGGTTTAAACCACCTCGGTGTATAGCTTAAGAGTACTTATTAGTAAAATTGCATTAAGGTCCCTGTATTTTCATGAAGAGTGTTATTTGGTACATAAGAAAGAAATCTCATAACCTAACCCTCCCAATTCAACCCAATTCTAATAAAAGTACAATAAAACTACCATCGAATAATAAACTCATCAACAAACACTCTTCACTTTATATAGTAAAACCTATAGTGTTTAAGCTACATCAGTGTATTTATAAACAAACTCAGTAGTTATTAGTAAACTTAGTTATATTAGTAAATTAAATTTAGTTATTTTAGTAAGGATCTTGGTTCTGACTCATTTGTAGCATGATAACAAAAATCACAATCTAGATTCAAACTGAAATGATGAATATGAAAGCAAAATTGCATTTAGGTCCCTGTATTTTCATGAAGAGTACTATCTGGTACATAAGAAAGAAATCTCATAACCTAATTCTCTCAATTCGCCTAACTACAAAACCAGACATTAAATTACTCAATTCGACCCTAGATTCCAAATTCCCAATCCAGTGCGAGCAAAATTTTATTCAGGTCCCTGTATTTCCATGAAGAGTATAATTTGGTACATACAAAAGAAATCTCACAAGTTCTAACCTAAATCTCCCAATTCAATAGATACAAAAACGATACATACATATATAGTAAATCCCTATAGTGTTTTAAACCATATTCAAAGTCGAAATGATGAATATGGGAGCAAAATTGCATAAAGGTCCCCGAATTTCGATGAAGAGTACTATTTGGTACCTGAGCGAGGACTTGCTTATTAGAGTACTAATTAGTAAAAATGATTTTCGCGATAACAAAAACGACAATCCAGATTCAAATGGGTTAATATGGGATCAAATTTGCATTTTAGGTCCCCGAATTTCGATGAAGAGTACTATTTGGTACCTGTGCGAGGACTTGCTTATTAGAGTACTTATTAGTAAAAATGATTTTCGCGATAACAAAAACGACAATACATATTCAAATGGGTTAATATGGGATCAAATTTGCATTTTAGGTCCCCGAATTTCGATGAAGAGTACTATTTGGTACCTGTGCGAGGACTTGCTTATTAGAGTACTTGTTAGTAAAAATGATTTTCGCGATAACAAAAACGACAATCCAGATTCAAATGGGTTAATATGGGATCAAATTTGCATTTTCGGTCCCCGAATTTCAATGAAGAGTACAATTAGGTACCTGAGCGAGGACTTGCTTATTAGAGTACTTATTAGTAAAAATGATTTTCGCGATAACAAAAACGACAATCCAGATTCAAATGGGTTAATATGGGATCAAATTTGCATTTTGGGTCCCCGAATTTCAATGAAGAGTACTATTTGGTACCTGAGCGAGGACTTACTTATTAGAGTACTAATTAGTAAAAATGATTTTCGCGATAACAAAAACGACAATCCAAATTCAAATGGGTTAATATGGGATCAAATTTGCATTTTAGGTCCCCGGATTTCAATGAAGAGTACAATTAGGTACCTGAGCGAGGACTTGCTTATTAGAGTACTTATTAGTAAACCTAATTACTATTCTAGTAAAGTAAAAAATGATTTTCGCGATAACAAAAACGACAAACCAGATTCAAATGGTTAATATGGGATCAAATTTGCATTTTCGGTCCCCGAATTTCAATGAAGAGTACTATTTGGTACCTGAGCGAGGACTTGCTTATTAGAGTACTAATTAGTAAAAATGATTTTCGCGATAACAAAAACGACAATCCAAATTCAAATGGGTTAATATGGGATCAAATTTGCATTTTAAGTCCCCGGATTTCAATGAAGAGTACAATTAGGTACCTGAGCGAGGACTTGCTTATTAGAGTACTTATTAGTAAAACTAATTACTATTCTAGTAAAGTAAAAAATGATTTTCGCGATAACAAAAACGACAATCCAGATTCAAATGGTTAATATGGGATCAAATTTGCATTTTAGGTCCCCGAATTTCCATGAAGAGTACTATTTGGTACCTGAGCTGAGGACTTGCTTATTAGAGTACTTATTAGTAAAACTAATTACTATTCTAGTAAAGTAAAAATGATTTTCGCGACAATCCAGATTTAAACGGGTTAATATGAGATCAAATTTGCATTTTAGGTCCCCAAATTTCGAAGAAGAGTACAATTAGGTACCTGAGCTGAGGACTTGGTTATTAGAGTACTTATTAGTAAAACTAATTACTATTCTAGTAAAGTAACAATGATTTTCGCGATAACAAAAACGACAATCCAGATTCAAATGGGTTAATATGGGATCAAATTTGCATTTTAGGTCCCCGAATTTCGATGAAGAGTACTATTTGGTACCTGAGCAAGGACTTGCTTATTAGAGTACTTATTAGTAAAACTAATTACTATTTTAGTAAAGTAAAAAATGATTTTCGCGATAACAAAAACGACAATCCAGATTCAAATGGTTAATATGGGATCAAATTTGCATTTTAGGTCCCCGAATTTCCATGAAGAGTACTATTTGGTACCTGAGCGAGGACTTGCTTATTAGAGTACTTATTAGTAAAACTAATTACTATTCTAGTAAACTAAAAATGATTTTCGCGATAACAAAAACGACAATCCAAATTCAAATGGGTTAATATGGGATCAAATTTGCATTTCAGGTCCCCGAATTTCGATGAAGAGTACTATTAGGTACCTGAGCAAGGACTTGGTTATTAGAGTCTTATTAGTAAAACTAATTACTATTCTAGTAAAGTAAAAAATGATTTTCGCGATAACAAAAACGACAATCCAAATTCAAATGGGTTAATATGGGATCAAATTTGCATTTCAGGTCCCCGAATTTCGATGAAGAGTACTATTAGGTACCTGAGCAAGGACTTGGTTATTGGAGTACTTATTAGTAAAACTAATTACTATTCTAGTAAAGTAAAAAATGATTTTCGCGATAACAAAAACGACAATCCAGATTCAAATGGGTTAATATGGGATCAAATTTGCATTTTAGGTCCCCGAATTTCCATGAAGAGTACTATTTGGTACCTGAGCTGAGGACTTGCTTATTAGAGTACTTATTAGTAAAATTAATTACTATTCTAGTAAAGTAAAAATGATTTTCGCGACAATCCAGATTTAAACGGGTTAATATGAGATCAAATTTGCATTTTAGGTCCCCAAATTTCGAAGAAGAGTACAATTAGGTACCTGAGCTGAGGACTTGGTTATTAGAGTACTTATTAGTAAAACTAATTACTATTCTAGTAAAGTAAAAATGATTTTCGCGATAACAAAAACGACAATCCAGATTCAAATGGGTTAATATGGGATCAAATTTGCATTTTAGGTCCCCGAATTTCGATGAAGAGTACTATTTGGTACCTGAGCAAGGACTTGCTCATTAGAGTACTTATTAGTAAAACTAATTACTATTCTAGTAAAGTAAAAAATGATTTTCGCGATAACAAAAACGACAATCCAGATTCAAATGGGTTAATATGGGATCAAATTTGCATTTTCGGTCCCCGAATTTCAATGAAGAGTACTATTTGGTACCTGAGCGAGGACTTGCTTATTAGAGTACTAATTAGTAAAAATGATTTTCGCGATAACAAAAACGACAATCCAAATTCAAAAGGGTTAATATGGGATCAAATTTGCATTTTAGGTCCCCGGATTTCAATGAAGAGTACAATTAGGTACCTGAGCGAGGACTTGCTTATTAGAGTACTTATTAGTAAAACTAATTACTATTCTAGTAAAGTAAAAAATGATTTTCGCGATAACAAAAACGACAATCCAGATTCAAATGGGTTAATATGGGATCAAATTTGCATTTTAGGTCCCCGAATTTCCATGAAGAGTACTATTTGGTACCTGAGCTGAGGACTTGCTTATTAGAGTACTTATTAGTAAAACTAATTACTATTCTAGTAAAGTAAAAATGATTTTCGCGACAATCCAGATTTAAACGGGTTAATATGAGATCAAATTTGCATTTTAGGTCCCCAAATTTCGAAGAAGAGTACAATTAGGTACCTGAGCTGAGGACTTGGTTATTAGAGTACTTATTAGTAAAACTAATTACTATTCTAGTAAAGTAAAAATGATTTTCGCGATAACAAAAACGACAATCCAGATTCAAATGGGTTAATATGGGATCAAATTTGCATTTTAGGTCCCCGAATTTCGATGAAGAGTACTATTTGGTACCTGAGCAAGGACTTGCTTATTAGAGTACTTATTAGTAAAACTAATTACTATTCTAGTAAAGTAAAAAATGATTTTCGCGATAACAAAAACGACAATCCAGATTCAAATGGGTTAATATGGGATCAAATTTGCATTTTCGGTCCCCGAATTTCAATGAAGAGTACTATTTGGTACCTGAGCGAGGACTTGCTTATTAGAGTACTAATTAGTAAAAATGATTTTCGCGATAACAAAAACGACAATCCAAATTCAAATGGGTTAATATGGGATCAAATTTGCATTTTAGGTCCCCGGATTTCAATGAAGAGTACAATTAGGTACCTGAGCGAGGACTTGCTTATTAGAGTACTTATTAGTAAAACTAATTACTATTCTAGTAAAGTAAAAAATGATTTTCGCGATAACAAAAACGACAATCCAGATTCAAATGGTTAATATGGGATCAAATTTGCATTTTAGGTCCCCGAATTTCCATGAAGAGTACTATTTGGTACCTGAGCTGAGGACTTGCTTATTAGAGTACTTATTAGTAAAACTAATTACTATTCTAGTAAAGTAAAAATGATTTTCGCGACAATCCAGATTTAAACGGGTTAATATGAGATCAAATTTGCATTTTAGGTCCCCAAATTTCGAAGAAGAGTACAATTAGGTACCTGAGCTGAGGACTTGGTTATTAAAGTACTTATTAGTAAAACTAATTACTATTCTAGTAAAGTAAAAATGATTTTCGCGATAACAAAAACGACAATCCAGATTCAAATGGGTTAATATGGGATCAAATTTGCATTTTAGGTCCCCGAATTTCGATGAAGAGTACTATTTGGTACCTGAGCAAGGACTTGCTTATTAGAGTACTTATTAGTAAAACTAATTACTATTCTAGTAAAGTAAAAAATGATTTTCGCGATAACAAAAACGACAATCCAGATTCAAATGGGTTAATATGGGATCAAATTTGCATTTTCGGTCCCCGAATTTCAATGAAGAGTACTATTTGGTACCTGAGCGAGGACTTGCTTATTAGAGTACTAATTAGTAAAAATGATTTTCACGATAACAAAAACGACAATCCAAATTCAAAAGGGTTAATATGGGATCAAATTTGCATTTTAGGTCCCCGGATTTCAATGAAGAGTACAATTAGGTACCTGAGCGAGGACTTGCTTATTAGAGTACTTATTAGTAAAACTAATTACTATTCTAGTAAAGTAAAAAATGATTTTCGCGATAACAAAAACGACAATCCAGATTCAAATGGGTTAATATGGGATCAAATTTGCATTTTAGGTCCCCGAATTTCCATGAAGAGTACTATTTGGTACCTGAGCTGAGGACTTGCTTATTAGAGTACTTATTAGTAAAACTAATTATTATTCTAGTAAAGTAAAAATGATTTTCGCGACAATCCAGATTTAAACGGGTTAATATGAGATCAAATTTGCATTTTAGGTCCCCAAATTTCGAAGAAGAGTACAATTAGGTACCTGAGCTGAGGACTTGGTTATTAGAGTACTTATTAGTAAAACTAATTACTATTCTAGTAAAGTAAAAATGATTTTCGCGATAACAAAAACGACAATCCAGATTCAAATGGGTTAATATGGGATCAAATTTGCATTTTAGGTCCCCGAATTTCGATGAAGAGTACTATTTGGTACCTGAGCAAGGACTTGCTTATTAGAGTACTTATTAGTAAAACTAATTACTATTCTAGTAAAGTAAAAAATGATTTTCGCGATAACAAAAACGACAATCCAGATTCAAATGGGTTAATATGGGATCAAATTTGCATTTTCGGTCCCCGAATTTCAATGAAGAGTACTATTTGGTACCTGAGCGAGGACTTGCTTATTAGAGTACTAATTAGTAAAAATGATTTTCGCGATAACAAAAACGACAATCCAAATTCAAATGGGTTAATATGGGATCAAATTTGCATTTTAGGTCCCCGGATTTCAATGAAGAGTACAATTAGGTACCTGAGCGAGGACTTGCTTATTAGAGTACTTATTAGTAAAACTAATTACTATTCTAGTAAAGTAAAAAATGATTTTCGCGATAACAAAAACGACAATCCAGATTCAAATGGGTTAATATGGGATCAAATTTGCATTTTCGGTCCCCGAATTTCAATGAAGAGTACTATTTGGTACCTGAGCGAGGACTTGCTTATTAGAGTACTAATTAGTAAAAATGATTTTCGCGATAACAAAAACGACAATCCAAATTCAAATGGGTTAATATGGGATCAAATTTGCATTTTAGGTCCCCGGATTTCAATGAAGAGTACAATTAGGTACCTGAGCGAGGACTTGCTTATTAGAGTACTTATTAGTAAAACTAATTACTATTCTAGTAAAGTAAAAAATGATTTTCGCGATAACAAAAACGACAATCCAGATTCAAATGGGTTAATATGGGATCAAATTTGCATTTTCGGTCCCCGAATTTCAATGAAGAGTACTATTTGGTACCTGAGCGAGGACTTGCTTATTAGAGTACTAATTAGTAAAAATGATTTTCGCGATAACAAAAACGACAATCCAAATTCAAATGGGTTAATATGGGATCAAATTTGCATTTTAGGTCCCCGGATTTCAATGAAGAGTACAATTAGGTACCTGAGCGAGGACTTGCTTATTAGAGTACTTATTAGTAAAACTAATTACTATTCTAGTAAAGTAAAAAATGATTTTCGCGATAACAAAAACGACAATCCAGATTCAAATGGGTTAATATGGGATCAAATTTGCATTTTCGGTCCCCGAATTTCAATGAAGAGTACTATTTGGTACCTGAGCGAGGACTTGCTTATTAGAGTACTAATTAGTAAAAATGATTTTCGCGATAACAAAAACGACAATCCAAATTCAAATGGGTTAATATGGGATCAAATTTGCATTTTAGGTCCCCGGATTTCAATGAAGAGTACAATTAGGTACCTGAGCGAGGACTTGCTTATTAGAGTACTTATTAGTAAAACTAATTACTATTCTAGTAAAGTAAAAAATGATTTTCGCGATAACAAAAACGACAATCCAGATTCAAATGGGTTAATATGGGATCAAATTTGCATTTTCGGTCCCCGAATTTCAATGAAGAGTACTATTTGGTACCTGAGCGAGGACTTGCTTATTAGAGTACTAATTAGTAAAAATGATTTTCGCGATAACAAAAACGACAATCCAAATTCAAATGGGTTAATATGGGATCAAATTTGCATTTTAGGTCCCCGGATTTCAATGAAGAGTACAATTAGGTACCTGAGCGAGGACTTGCTTATTAGAGTACTTATTAGTAAAACTAATTACTATTCTAGTAAAGTAAAAAATGATTTTCGCGATAACAAAAACGACAATCCAGATTCAAATGGGTTAATATGGGATCAAATTTGCATTTTCGGTCCCCGAATTTCAATGAAGAGTACTATTTGGTACCTGAGCGAGGACTTGCTTATTAGAGTACTAATTAGTAAAAATGATTTTCGCGATAACAAAAACGACAATCCAAATTCAAATGGGTTAATATGGGATCAAATTTGCATTTTAGGTCCCCGGATTTCAATGAAGAGTACAATTAGGTACCTGAGCGAGGACTTGCTTATTAGAGTACTTATTAGTAAAACTAATTACTATTCTAGTAAAGTAAAAAATGATTTTCGCGATAACAAAAACGACAATCCAGATTCAAATGGGTTAATATGGGATCAAATTTGCATTTTAGGTCCCCGAATTTCCATGAAGAGTACTATTTGGTACCTGAGCTGAGGACTTGCTTAAGCAAATTAGAATACTTACTAAGTAAAATAAAATAAAATTTACTAATTCTAGTAAAGTAAGAATAGTTTTCACAAGAAAAACAATGATAACAAAAAACCATATTCAAAAATGGAACGATGAAAATATTGGAACAAAAATACAAATAGGTCCCTGAATTTCGAAAAAGAATACAATTAGGTACCTGAGCAAGGACTTGTTTAGGCAAATTAGCCCCTTGGAAGAAGGAAACAGCTTCGGCACCAGTGATTCGACCGTCTCGATCCAAATCGGCTTTTCTAAAATAAGCATCAAACAGATCCACACCCGCCATCTTATTATTATTATTGTTATTAATATGTATCTATCTTTTTTATTAGTTTTGTATGTGTAATTAATTAGCTGATCCGAGATCGGATATATAGATACAAATATATAGATACAGATATATATATATATATATATAATATATATATAATTGGAAGGATCGAACGATTGTCGGTTATATTAGAAAAGAAAAAGAAAATAAGAAAATAAGAAAATGAAGAGAGAGAGTGGGTGTATGTGTGTGGCAAATGGGAGATGATAGGACAAAGCCAACCTAAATCAACTATGGGTTTATTTGCAATTTGGTCCTTTGATTTTTAATATACTTCCTCTTTTGAAAATCTCGTTTTCCGTTTCTCAATTCTGTTTCCCGCTTCATAATATTTCACGCAGGACGACCCAGATAGAAGTCGAGTGATAGGACAGACCCAAGCTAGATCAATTACGAGTTTATTTGCAATTTGGTCCTTTGCTTTTTAATATATTTCCTCTTTCGAAAATCCCGTTTTCCGTTTCTCGCTTCCGTTTTCCCGCTTCATAATATTTCACGCAGGACGACCCAGGTACAAGTCGAGTGATAGGACAGACCCAATCTAAATCAAGTATGGGTTTATTTGCAATTTGGTCCTTTGCTTTTTAATATATTTCCTCTTCCGAAAATCCCGTTTCCCGTTTCTCGCTTCTGTTTTTCCGCTTCCTAATATTTCATGTAGGATGACCCAGGTACAAGTCGAGTGAGTATTGGGCCTTGGCAATGTATTCGAAAATAAATTACGACTGTATTTTTAATATACTGGGTAGTTAAAGTAAAAATATTAAACACCGAGTGGTTTACAATGTGTTGCAATAGCTCAAATGGTATAGTTGTTTGGTATTCAACATACGAGATCATGGGTCTAAAACTTGTAAGTTACAATTTAATTTAATTTTTATTTTGATTTTTATTTATCGAACAGAAAAAGAAATCAAGCTTTAGGCATTTCGATATACGGGGTCCGTACTGATTTCACGTGTAGTTTTTTTTTCTTTACGTTTCCGCTTCTCGCTTCGTATCCCTCTTCTATTTTTTTTTTTGTGAAATAGGAATTATAAGAAACCGAAGTGAGAAACCATACGAGAAGCGGGAATGTGAAGTGTAAAAAATAGTGAAGAAAAATTAAAATTTACTCGTGAAATAATATGAATTGGGAAACAATAAACTGGGAGTGGGAAATGGAAAACGATTTTTTTTGAAAGTGATAACGATTTTACCTGTAATATTATGGTCTCATCTATCTCTATTAAGTATCGTTACTAAATTTACATAATAGGTAATGGTGCAAATAGACCAAACGGACAAATGAATTAATATTTGTAGTTGGTCGTTTAGTTATAATGTGTGTTCATGTTTGTTTATAAACTAACAGACACAGACCGAGTGTTTAGAGAACGACTATCAAATTTTGACTAATGAAATGAAACATTTGAATTTATATCTTAATTTCATAAAGTATTTTCATTTTCCACCTTTCGAATGGAATTTGTGCCATTATGTAGAGAAAACTAAGTAAGCATAAATAATTTAGTAAGAAAATATACGTAAGTACGTTGTGAATTAAAATGAAAAGTGAAAACGCTATTATATAAAAGTTTTGTTATGTGTCATTAAATCAAATAATATAAAAAAATCATTAAATGTCAATGAGATCACATATAAGGATGCAGCGTAGCTAACTCTGAGTCAAGGTGACTCAGAGTCCACAACCATTGGATATTGCTACAGTTAAAATATGAAATGTACTGTAGCAATATCCAATGGTTGTGGACTCTGAGTCACTCTGACTCAGAGTCACCTACGCTGCTTCCCACATATAGTCATTGTTTGGTCAACTTAAGATCACCTCAAACAATTTAGTACAGTTTATTGTGTTTTTTAATGGGCGGAATCTAACAAAATACTTCTAAAATATACTTGCATATCACTCTTAATTAGAAACTGAGAGGTTTGCTTGTGTGTGAAGGACATATGAATGGTTTACAAACGTGGCGACGACACGAATGAAAACTGTTAATGGATGGAGGGACTTGCTGACGTGTAGATCCCTTCTCCTTTTTTATAAAATAAAGTCTACTTACCGCCACTGGAATGTCGCGCATGCGGACCGTTCCAAGCTGGAAATATTCATTCCTATTTTTTTTATAAAATAGATATCGGGACATAAAGTTAGACCGACCCAAAACATAAAGAACGTGATGTAGTTGGTCTTAAAGTCGGAGGGGGTTGTACTACTATATTGGGATTATTATGGTTTAATGCCATTAAGTATAGATGTTTTATCGTTTAGTTGCATGAACTACGAGTTTTTACTTTTACCCCCATCAACTATACAATTTGTTAGCCTTTGATAAAAAAAAAAACGTAACTGAAATACATAATACTATCAACTACACACACCCCTAGTACCATCAACTATGAAATATACAACTTTTTTTTGTCAACATCATTTATCAATTTATTTATGTATTTGTATCAAATGCTAACATTGTATAATCATCGATTTTACTAAAAATACAAAATCTTAGTTCATGGTGTTAAAGGAAAAAATATCAATAGACAATGGTGATATAGCTAATGGTAGTAGGTACATACTCCCTTCGTATCCCATTATAAGTATTATACGAAACAATTTTGGTCGATAAATAACTCATATCCAAATTGTCGAATTGAAAATTATATCATATAATTTAACATTTGAACTATGTGTAGAAATTTTAAAATTTATCGTTTCGCCAATTTAGTTATATGTTCAAACCTGGCTAAAGTTACACGTAGATTTGCATGCAACTTATAAAGTGATACAAGGGAAGTAATAAATGTACTAAAAATTAAAACAACAGTACTTGATGTTAAGCATAAATAATGTACTATCAAGAAAAGAAAGGGAAAAAACACGTGTACTATATCAAACTATGTTCCGGTTAATGATTTAGGTATTAATTTTTTAATTTTTTCAATTTGGGTACCACACTATAAAAAACTGTCCAATTTAAATATCAGTGTCTAAATTAATCACGTAATCATGTCACATACATCACGTGCTTGATAAACTTGAACGTTGTTGGCCCGTGTGCGGCTAAACCTTAGAGGAGGGGTGAATAAGGTTTATGGCGATTTTCGCCTAATTAAAAAATCTAAACAACTAACACCCAACTTATGCAAATTCTAAACTTAAGCGTTTAATAAACTTTAATTAATTCAAACGCAAGCAATAAATAAGTAAGAATATAAGTTGCGGAAAGTAAAAGCAAGGGAAGAAGATGACACCGTGATTTATAGAGGTTCGGCAAAACGCGCCTACGTCCTCTCCTCGGTACTACCGAGTATTTCACTAAAAAATCTTTTCCCGGATATTACAATCCTAACGAGCTAATCGACCGATTAAGCTCCCCCTCACTTTATGAGTGTCCCGAAATGAAAAGACCTAGAGCTTTTAAGCAACTCGCTTACAAAGCCTCTACCCGATCACTCGCTCACAAAAATGAGTTTATAAAACACTCGATACAAATTTAGTTACAAAAATGTAACTTCGCTCACTATTCTAATTGCTTCTTAAAAAGCTAATTGGTGAGTTGATGATGATCGAGCTTGAATCTCTTTCTCTTTGATTTTCTTCTTCCTCGAATATATATATACACCAAATTGGTGATATTGAGATTTTTAATGAAAGGTTAGAAGGAAGTTGATTGGAATGTTATTGGTGAGTTTGGAGAGAGATTTGAGGTGGTATATATCACAGCAAAGTCTGTTTTTCTGGGTTATGACCGTTGTAGGTTTTTAACAGCTCTTTTCCAGAATAAGCTGAAAAGCTGTTTTCGAAAACTGCAGAAAACGATCGGTCGTTTTCTACAGACGATAGGTCGTTTTCAGACAGACGATCGGTCGTTTTCTGAAAACGATCGGTCGTTTTTATACTGGACTCACTGGAAGAAATTGGATCAAAAACGATCGGTCGTTTTTGTACAGTCGATCGGTCGACTGTAATCCTGGTCCCGTAAATCTTCGAATGCTCATAACTCCTTCGTTTTAGCTCCGATTTTGGTTCCGCTTGAACCTATGGCTTCGTTATCGAATGCTCTATCATTTAAAGACCTGAAATATACGTTTTCTATTTTTGGACAAGACAAGTATTATATCATCGAAATTGTAAAATCATTAAACGCATAATCAAAGTAATAATCAAAATCATTATTGAACTCTATGTTCAACAATCTCCCCTATTTTGATTATGACAAACTAATGATGATTTTACAAGATACAAGAAAAATATCTCCTCCATTTTAACAAAACGCATTTACACCAAAATATATCATTTTTCTCCCCCTTTGGCATTATCAAAATGCAATAAAAAAATATGGGGTTATGTGAAGGGTTTTTAAAGAAAAACCAAAACATGAAAAATGGAAATATGATGCATATACCCGACCCAACTAATCACATATATGTAGATATTATAGATTAGAGTATACCGCATATGTGATGTGGAGTCGAGTCCGCTCGCTAATGGCATTTGCATTGAGCGTTGCCGATTCCAAATAGGTGGTACCACTTGTTGGTATGCCTTCCACCTTTGTCGATTAATGGCACTTCATCCTTGATGGTGGAGTCGATCTTCTTGACTTCCACGGCTTTTGTCGGCGTTGCCAACCACTTGTTGATTTTCTCCTTTTGGATGGAGATACCTACAACACAAATTTTGTCCTTTGGTACCCAATTTCTTTTGGGTCCGACATTGTTAGTGGCTCGGGTCTTTACTACCCATTTCAAATCGCTTCTACTAACATGGAAACGATAAGGGCATCTAGAAGAAATATGCTCATTTCTACTACAATGCACACAATGCTTAGACTTTTTAGTATAACGATAGTTATACGTAGTTCTAGAAAGGTTTTTCGGAGTATCCATTTTGGTTTTAAAACCTATACCCTTCCTATCATTAAAAGATTTTTGAAAAATCTTGGAAGTACTCCTTTTAGGAAAAACAACCTCTTGTTTAGGTGGAATAGGAGTTTTTGAAATATTAGAGGCTTTAACGAAGCGGGGTTTGTTAGAAGTAGAACCAATGCAATCAAAACCTAAACCGCTCTTATCATTAACATCTTTTTGACAACTCAAAATGTTATCTAAAACGGTTTTACCTTTAGAAAACTTTGAAATTGTTAAATCGAGTTTTTCAATGGAAATGACAAGCTCATTGTTTTTAGTTTTCAATGATTCATTCTCGGTTTCTAAAACCTTGACCTTGTCATTTAAGCTAAAAGCATGAGAACTCAAAACCTTGTTTTTGCTTTTAACTTTATCGAAAGCATCTTTTAACTCTTCAAAATTTTCTAATAGATCACAATCTAAAGAAGATGGTTTTGAAAGAGTTTTAGCAAGTCTAGACATCTCATTTTTAAGAAAATTGATCTCGGTTTGTAAAGACTCGTTTTGAATAATGAGATCATTGTTTTTTTCTTTCAAGTCTTCCTTTTCGTCATCTATATCACTTAAAGAAAATGACGATTTCGGAATAGACTCATTTTCATTTTTATCTCTTGTCAAGGATCTTATTTCTTCATTGAGAGAAGAATTTATCCTTTTAAGAGATTTGACCTTCTCTACAAGCTTAGGAAATTTTTCGGAATAAATTCCACACATATGAATAAGTTCATCATGAGAGAATTCTTTTACCTCATCGTTGTCACTTTTGCTTGAGTGGTCACTTTCGCTTGAAGACGATTGGTTAGGCTCATTGTTGTCTTCCATGGCCATATAGCAACCAAGATGCGCGACTTCATCTTGGTCGGAGCTATCGCTAGAGCTTGAAGCGGATATCTTCTTCTTGCCTTTGCTCTTGCGATTCATGACGCAATCTCTCGCCATGTGTCCTTCCTTGCCACAAGTATAGCAAACAAAATCGTTAGAATAAATTGAATTATTTGACGATTTACATTTGTGTTTGCGTTGGTCCTTTAGCTTTAGGACTTCCTTGACGATTCGAATGATTTGCATTGACTTTTTGTAGTCATCGGATAGCTCATTGCTCTCGTCACAAGTGGTTCCTTTGAAAGCTATCTCCCTCTTTTTCGAGATTGGCTTGTGACTATTGAGGGTAATTTCGTGAGTGAGGAGTGAACCCGTCAATGCATCAAGAGAGTATGTGTTCATGTCGTGCGCCTCTTGAATTGCGGTGACCTTTGGTTCCCATTCCTTCGGCAAGCTCCGAATCACCTTCGAAACCATTTCCTTACAAGACAAAGACTTACCAAGAGATGTTAATCCATTAGTAATAGTAGTAAATCTAGCAAGCATGTCGGAAATAGTTTCACCCTCGCTCATTTTAAAAAGTTCGTAGTCATGAACTAAAAGTTGGAGTTTGCAATCCTTAACTTGGTTAGTTCCCTCGTGCATAACTACTAACTTATCCCACATAGCCTTAGCGGTTTTACAAGCGGAAATTTTGTTGTACTCGTTAGGAGAAACGGCACAAACAATAGCGTACATCGCTTTGGCGTTGGTAGAGTAGGCTTCTAGTTGAGCATTATCTAGGTCCTCTACGGGGATTTGGTTCTCGCTATTCTCGGATGTAGGTGCGGAATATCCTACTTTTATGGTCATCCAAAGTCTAACGTTATAGCTTTGTAAAAACATGCTCATCCTATCCTTCCAATATGAAAAATTTATTCCATCAAAATATGGAGGTGTATTGGGTGATGAAGCCATGCCGGATGCGAAATTAAGTATATTAGCCATCGGGATCTTAACTCTTAAATCGTTAGATTTCTATAATCAAGAGCCTCGGCTCTGATACCAATTGTTGGCCCGTGTGCGGCTAAACCTTAGAGGAGGGGCGAATAAGGTTTATGGCGATTTTCGCCTAATTAAAAAATCTAAACAACTAACACCCAACTTATGCAAATTCTAAACTTAAGCGTTTAATAAACTTTAATTAATTCAAACGCAAGCAATAAATAAGTAAGAATATAAGTTGCGGAAAGTAAAAGCAAGGGAAGAAGATGACACCGTGATTTATAGAGGTTCGGCAAAACGCGCCTACGTCCTCTCCTCGGTACTACCGAGTATTTCACTAAAAAATCTTTTCCCGGATATTACAATCCTAACGAGCTAATCGACCGATTAAGCTCCCCCTCACTTTATGAGTGTCCCGAAATGAAAAGACCTAGAGCTTTTAAGCAACTCGCTTACAAAGCCTCTACCCGATCACTCGCTCACAAAAATGAGTTTATAAAACACTCGATACAAATTTAGTTACAAAAATGTAACTTCGCTCACTATTCTAATTGCTTCTTAAAAAGCTAATTGGTGAGTTGATGATGATCGAGCTTGAATCTCTTTCTCTTTGATTTTCTTCTTCCTCGAATATATATATACACCAAATTGGTGATATTGAGATTTTTAATGAAAGGTTAGAAGGAAGTTGATTGGAATGTTATTGGTGAGTTTGGAGAGAGATTTGAGGTGGTATATATCACAGCAAAGTCTGTTTTTCTGGGTTATGACCGTTGTAGGTTTTTAACAGCTCTTTTCCAGAATAAGCTGAAAAGCTGTTTTCGAAAACTGCAGAAAACGATCGGTCGTTTTCTACAGACGATAGGTCGTTTTCAGACAGACGATCGGTCGTTTTCTGAAAACGATCGGTCGTTTTTATACTGGACTCACTGGAAGAAATTGGATCAAAAACGATCGGTCGTTTTTGTACAGTCGATCGGTCGACTGTAATCCTGGTCCCGTAAATCTTCGAATGCTCATAACTCCTTCGTTTTAGCTCCGATTTTGGTTCCGCTTGAACCTATGGCTTCGTTATCGAATGCTCTATCATTTAAAGACCTGAAATATACGTTTTCTATTTTTGGACAAGACAAGTATTATATCATCGAAATTGTAAAATCATTAAACGCATAATCAAAGTAATAATCAAAATCATTATTGAACTCTATGTTCAACAAACGTGACAGAGTAATTTTATCATTTTGCACAAAAAATATCATCCTATAACAACGTTTTCCCCCCAAATTTGGACCATGTGCTGATTTTTCTTATGTGTGAAACTGGACCGAAACGTTTTGGTATAGAGTGACAAAATTACCCTCTCACGTTAACGTTTTGGTACAGAGTGACAAAATTACCCTTTCACGTTAACGTTTGTAAAACACGTGACATAATTCCGTGATTAATTGTTATCTAAATTGAAAATTTTATTATAGTGTGGTATCTAAATTCGAAAGTTTATTATAATGTGGTAGCCAAATTGGTAAAATTGAAATGTGGGTACACAAATCATTAAAAACCAAATAGCTTGATGTACCAAACATACAAAACCCAAAGTTTAATTTTTTCCCCATAAATGCACTTAAAAATTAAAACAATAATACTTTTGTTGTAGGATATTATTGGGTCTATCTTGGACTTTCCTAGCATATGTAACTCTACCCTCTATTATATAAAGAGGGCCAGAGGTCTCTTGATGTATCTCTCTACAATCATATTAATGAATAAACACTTCGTCTGTTGTTTCTCCTATCTCTCTCTATATCTATACATATCTCTATATATCTATATAACGAGCTAATATGTCACACAACACGTTATCGACACTTTGCTCGCGAAGAATAGGATATACGCTCACGGATATTGGAGATTTTTGGTAAACGGATGGATATTGGGTATTTATAAACCTTGAGGTTTATCCGGATTTTAGGGTTTTGCTATATCGACCTTCATCAACATACCGTGCGTAAGGTACCGAATTCAAAACTTAATTTATTCCATATATGTGATCGCACGTATTATTTTATGGATAACTAAAACATGATAAATATCCCGTAGTATATAATCCATGTGTATTAAGGTTTGTTACTTGTATGGATAACTATATATGATCGTAACACACATATTGTTGATTATAAAATCATATTTGTTGATAAGATCATACAAATAACCCAAATCATGTAATTGTAAAACATGTATTAATCTGTCGGATTAAATCTGCAACAAACTGAAACGTATGTACTGATTTGTAATTCTCTGAAAGCTGTAAACTATTCTGGAAATTACTCAAGGACTAAACTGAAACTTGTCTGAAATTATGGACTGAAGCAGTAATAATGCTGTAAATAGATATATAGTTTGCTGAAATTACACGGATAGTCCCTGTAGTATATTACATGTATAAAAACAGTATATATGTGTTATAAAAGTCAATATTCGGTCTAAATATTCACCCACATGCATATATATATATATTTTTTTATTATTAAAAGGCAAACGAATAAAAAAAGATTGCATGTAAATTGATTTGATTATGTTAAAATCTTCATGGATTGATTGATAATCTTACGTAGATTTGATTTGATATGTTAGAATCTTTATGGATAGATTGATAATCTTAAATAGATTTGATTTGATATGTTAGAATCTTTATAGATTGATTGATAATCTTAAATTGATTTGTTTATAACACCAAATCTACTGTATGATTAGATAGATCCTAAAATATATTTACTGCATGTTTATATATATATGGTTAATATAGACAGGTACAATCTATATTTAATTTATTGCCATGTTTATGATATGATAATTTGCGAAATCATATATTTTCACATTTAAGTTGGAAAAATTATGAACCTTCCCCAACTAGGCTCACCTATTTGGATACGATGTCTAGGAAAGATATAGGCGGAAGTCGATATCCTAATGAGGTCGGGTTTTAAGTGGCATTCGTGCCCTCCACCCTCACCGTCTTTCCTGGTCGTTTTTCAAGTAGAGCTACCGAAAGGGGTTGACTAAATAATAATTTCCCCGAGTGTGTTTATATAGTGATGTATGTTTCGCCGAATTGGTGTCTCAGTATCGACCCGTCGTTCGATCAATGAGAACCAATTCACATTAAAAGCAAAACTAATGTTTTCGAACCTGTCGTTTCGAAAAAAAAAAAGTTTGTGCTTGTGCAAACCATAAACATATAAACCAGTCGTTTTATATGATAAATAATCCAGAACTCCCAACACATGTTGGATGCCATCTATGATGAGAAAAATCGTAAAACATACTTGCGAAATGACTGTTTAAACGTTGATTTTAATCCGTCACCACATGTTACTCACCCTGATGTGTGAAAAATGTGATGCCCAAATTTTTTTTTGGATGCCATCTTTGATGAGTAAAACACGAGTTTGTTGTTACTAGCGAGATGAAAGATAAGGCGTTGATGATATTTCGCCGCCACATTTGAGACGTGATGACGTCTATGGTGAGCAAATGTCTGAAATTGACATATTGGAGCAATCCTTCACCAAAATACTAGCTTGGAAATTGTATTCCATAAGCTGTATTGTGAATTTATATTCACCATGTTCCTTTATCGCCCATATGTTATTGGATAAGAAAATTACCCCGGTGAGTAGTTTTAATCCTATTGGGTCAATGGCGAATTGTTTGCCTGATATTAATGCTCTTCGTGTATAATTTTTTTTTCACGAATCGAGAACCGAGACAAGTGTTATTTGTCTCGAACTGTCGTGATCCCGATGAATCGCTTAGCCAAGAGAGATTTTAGACAATCGTCAAAATCGAAAACCTGTGGCTCCAAGACAGTAATTGAAAGGAACAATATGGGCCGTTGTCACAAAGTAAGAGATGATGCTCAAGGAGCCAACTCTATGCTATAAAGACAACGGTCATGCACGGTTACTCCTTAAATAGTTCACAACTATTATAAAGGTGGAAAAACCGATGCTAATGTGGTTAAAGTTAATTGAAAGGAAACTATTGAGACCCCCGATTTTGTGGCTCAAATGAGTTTGATACCTTTCTTTACTGATTTTGATAAATCATTGAGCCATTTTTTCGCTCATCTGGATTATGTTTTCCATTTGGATTATTATTTTTCCATTTGGACCATACTTTTGGATTATGGTTTGCCTGTTTATGAAATTTCTCGAAATAATTTAAAGTGTTTTTTGAGCAAATTCTTTTGACAAATGTGACCAAACTTTAAATTATGAAATTTTAGGCAATACTTGTGGTGTAGTTGGTTTTCTAGAAATAGTGGGTAACAGTGTACCACATAATTTCACCAACTACTTGCCTAAAAGTGTACTCAGTGACAGCGATTCTGGACCTGCCGTTCCAAATCGAAATCTTTGGTAAAGCCAGATTGATTTGTCAAATATGAGGCGTTATACTCCTATAGGTCCTGTCGTACCTTGTTGAGTTATAAAATATTCGAGAAAACCAGTGTTATCTGGTAATAGCTCATGAAAGAATTAAATTTCTTTACATAGCCTCCATTCAATACGATCAAAAACGTATTTTAGAGGAGTTGAAATGTCTTTCAAGTGGTTGCTACCACATTCTTTAAAGCATTTAAAGTTAACTTATCATTTCGCCTGTCGTCGAATGATAAATGATTTAGATGCTAAGACATGATTGTCTGTTCTATCATTCGCCTGTCGTCGATTGATAAGAGTATTTTGATATTGTGGCATTGACCGGATGAGATATTCCCGGGTCAAAAGACGATGCTTGATTTATAATCGCATCGCATTTGGATTCTCTCTGAGAATATATTTCGCGATTAATCCGAAATTCATGCCATTAATGCTCATTTTGAAAGACTAGTATGTGAAAAGATCACGAAATGAACTCGTAGAATTCTTGTAAAGAATTGAAGGAGTTATTGTGGACTTATCCAACCATAAGACGGACCATAAAAATAAATGGTTATGGTTGATGCATCGACAATATGGTCACATTTTAATGTTGTCCACATAAATGCAGTATTTTCCAAACTTTTAGCCCTATCATTAAGTTGATGGCTCATGATCCGGATTATTCTGAAAAGTCTAGTCGACTTGATAATTCCGAAGAGTAATAATCGAAATTTCGATTTGAATTACTTGAATTTGGAAATTGAAATTGAACATCCTGTCGATTATGTTCAGACCCAAATGGACTCACGGAAAGTTTGATGATGCTACTGCAAATGATTGCACGCATTTCTTGGTTTTGCGCACCAAGATTTATATTTTCGTGTGGGGTTATGCTATTTTGCTGCATTGGTCCGTTATGAGGCCCATAGACACTCAAACACCATATGCGTACCAGCTGGTTACTGGTTATGAGCCAGAAGTCTCATATTAACGCGTGTTTAGAGTGATTAACTAATATTTTGATTGAGCCGCTATAGCGTTCAAAATATGGACCTCTGAAGGGGACATAAGTCGATTATGAATCCCCTGCCTATCATTTGATAGAGTAACCTTGGCAAGCGATCTCTTTATCGCATGATATGCGAAAGTGACATCGCTAAGACTGTTCTCCCCATCGTTAGGGGGAGATTTGCACGTTACCGTTGATAAGGAACGACGTGAAGTAACGTGGCATAACCCACTCAGTCTTAGCTTGATCCCCAAAACTGCACTTAGTGATAAGTAAGTGCATAGACTCCCTCAAGTCTAACTAAATGCCAAACGCATTTAATGACTTTATGAGATGTCACGAGATCATTTATACCTGCTGCAAAATGCTTGCAAGGATAGACGTCCCTGTCGGACGCCGTGTTCCTGTCGTAACACGTTGCTTTGGCCGAACCCGCCAAGCAAAGGACGCTGCCGTCGGCCGTCAGTCTGTCATCCTTCCCAAGATATGAGGAAGTTGACCGGTTCTTAATTCGTTCAGCCCCAGAGGTGGTGAACTGAAACTCGTTTGTCGCACGAGATTATAAAGGATCAAGGAGATGTGTGATTTCCTCCTCATCCTAAGAATCTCGAAATATCTGTCGATCATGATATCTTAGACGATATTGAAGCGAAACGAGACTGTCATTGATTACTTGTTCATATATTCGGTGACGACTGATAATATGAACAAATTATGACAGGGAACCATGTACCGTTGCCTGAAGTCAACGGAGAATAGACTGTACTAATGGAAACTTGCAATCCAAGTAGACTCCTTAGCGAAAGTGTGTTCGGACCTGTAGCTCCAACACCACCAATGTTAAACGAGTTCGTTTATTTGGTTATTCGTAAGGAAAATTGATGAGAATAATGAGATTGTAGAATGCTCGCCTAGTAGCGCAAGGCTTCTCTCACACCTTGGAATTGATTACGAGATGGTTGATTTCCTCGCAATGGACGTTATAACAGTCCCCTACTTTATCAGTTTAGTAGTTTCCGAAAAACTGATTATGCAGCATGCAATTGTGGTCACGGTTTTATCTCTATGGGGATTTAGACAAAGAGATATAGATGAAGGTCCCTGTGTGACTTCATGTGCTTAAATCAAGTAGTTTCTGACCACGGAACACGATCTCAATTGACTGAGACGTTCACTATATGGATTAATATAATCCGAGCGGATGTGGTATACCGCCTAAGTGAGTACTTGATTAGCTTGGGATACTTGAACAAGTATTATGCCCTTGCGTGTTTTATTACGCGATCCATTTTTGGATTTGCCTTTGAGATGAATGATCTTGGGAAGAAACGGTAGTGACTCGACCTGATGATCGAGTCCCGTAAATATTGAATCTAAGTCCATGATGCAAACTACACCTAGAAGGTGTTATGACGTTGTAGTCATCATGACGCTAAGTCGTCAGATTCTCCCATGATCGTTCGATCACTAGACATTGATATAGACCCAGTCCGTCCCTGATGTGACGATGAAGAGATATTGAACCATGATGTTCATATCTAAATACAATAAGCGCATTATTGTACTTGGTCTAATGTGCTAGGATGAACATCTCGTCTGCTGTGAATGGTATAGCTCGACACAGCATCGCGCTAACACGCTGCCATCGAAATGGCATAAAAGACATTTTCCCATTACCTTAAGGTAACTGTGGATGAGGGTTTGTCTTATCCCATTTGCGTCATCGAGTGTACCTACCCCCTTCGGTACTCGAATTAACGCAACCCTTTTTCGGTTATACCGATGCTGGTTACTTATCAGACCCGCATAAGGGATATTCCTAACATGCCATGTCTTTACCATTAGGAATAAGGCAATATCTTGGAGGTCTTGGAATGACTCCAAACGAATCACTCTGATCTACTCGTGCTCAATGAGACGACTAGAGAGTGTATATGGCTTCGAGCTCGTATTAGCCATATTTGAATTACATATGCTCTGTCTCATGATCCAGATAAAACACTTGTCTTATTTGAGGACAACTTGTTGTTATCGATTAAGAGAGACATTACTAGATTATGCTATTTAGCATTTCTTGCCGAAATAAATCTTCACATATGAAGTTTAAGAGCATCCTGTCGAATGCTCGGTTTTTTCCACGTTATATTTTCTTGCATATAGTCGTGTGCAAGTAAATGAGGCATCCAGTCGAATGCTCGTACTCTTTATTCGAATATGAAATCATTGCACCCAGTCGTGTGCAAGTGAGGGGGAGCATCCAGGTGAATGCTTATTGCACTAATTACTACTTAGTCGAAATCCTCGCACCCTGTCGTGTGCAAGTGAGGGGGAGCATCCAGTCGCATGCTCGTGTACTCTTTTTGTCCTTAGACCAAGGTTTTTTCCCACTGGGTTTTCCTTGGCAAGGTTTTTAGCGAGACACGTTCCTATCATATCTCACTTAAGATTGCCGAAATTAGGGGGAGTATCCTGTTGTATACTTCTTACCACTGTGTACTCTTTTGTCCTTCGACTAGAGATTTTTTCCCACTGGGTTTACTCTAGCAAGGTTTTGATGAGGCACCTGTTTTGTGGTTGATCCCTACGACTACCATTGTTGCACTCTTTTTCCTTCGACTAGAGATTTTCCCATTGGGTTTGCTCTTGCAAGGTTTTGATGAGGCACACTGTTTTGTGGTTAGTTACTTACATGATATTTCGGCATATATCATTCGGCTACACAGTTTCTCCGAGGTACCGGTTTTGTCCCACACTGGGTTTTCCGGCCCTAAGGTTTTTATGTGTTTAGCACTGCGAATGAACTCGACTCACATCGACAGCATGAAGACGAAGAAATCAAGACGTCCAAAGGGGGAGTGTTGTAGGATATTATTGGGTCTATCTTGGACTTTCCTAGTATATGTAACTCTACCCTCTATTATATAAAGAGGGCCAGAGGTCTCTTGATGTATCTCTCTACAATCATATTAATGAATAAACACTTCGTCTGTTGTTTCTCCTATCTCTCTCTATATCTATACATATCTCTATATATCTATATAACGAGCTAATATGTCACACAACAACTTTGATGTTTTGATGTTAGTATAATAAACTAGGGCCGGGCAAAAAACCGGAAAAATCGAACCGAAAAAACCCGAAAAAGACCGAAACCGAAAAATCAAAAAAATTTCGGGTCGGTTTCGGTTTTCAGTAAAACCGAACCGAAAAAGACCGAAAAAGACCGAAAAAACCCGAAAAAACCGGTCCGGTTCGGTCCAAAAAATAAAAAGACCGAAACCGAAAAAAACCAAACAAAAAAATATGTTCGGTTTTGGTTTCGGTTTTGCCAAAAACCGAACCGGATCGAACCGAACCCAGCCCTAAATAAACAGTGTATTAATTATCAAGAAAAGAAAAAAACATTTTTTTTTATTTAAAAAGAAGGTTATAAATATTTAATAAACAGAGGCGCCAACTCCTTTATTTAATTAGTTGAAAGACGAAAGAAATGACGAGTCCACGTCAGCATCTCTCTTTTCGTACTTTTTTTCTCCTTTTTATTATGTTTCAAAACCCTAATTTCATTTCATTAGGGAAAACAATACATTTTTAATGTGATTACATTATAATACGCTAAAATAAATGCTTGTTTAATTTCATTTCATTTCCGCTTAGAAATAACTAAATTACACTACCAATTGATCTGGGTAGATGATGAAAATTCATATATATATATGTGTGTGTGTGTGTGTGTATAAAAAGGACTGTTTGTGTTTTATTTCTATTGTTTAGTTAAAGGAAACACAAAATAAATAAATGAATAATAGTATTTTAGTTTATTTTTCACGGTTTTTTTCTTCTTCTTTTTAATCCGTTTGCTTATAAAATTAAGTAGTATAAAGAGAAGAGATAGGTTTTTTTTTTATTTGTTACTTTTCACTTATGCTAATACCCAAGTATAGATTATTAAAAAAAAAAATTGGATTTTTTACCCCACGTGTACGGAATCGAGGTACTTCTAGGCTTAATTTACAAAATGTAAGTAAAATTTGTAAAATTATCGGGGTTTATGGGCTTCACTGTTACTACTGCATAGGAGTATTAATTTACTCCCTTTTTTACGGTGTGAAAACCCTGAAAATGGACTAAAAGACACAAAAGTGGTGGATTTTACGCGGGTGATACATGTAAAAAAGAATTTATGCCTAAGTATTTTCCGATTTACTCCCGTGCGTGATTTACAACTTTATAGGTTTATGTTGTGATTCTTTAGGTATTTCATTTTCATGGTTTGTAAGTTTGTTTTCTGTCGGTGTTTTTGCTTGATTTGGAGTTTTGGACTCTTTAGTGCTTGTTTGCTTGCAACTTAAGAGCTTATTCTTTTCCTTGTGTTTCTCTTTTCTTTTTGTTAAAAAGTTGTAATGCGTATGTTCAGTTTTGTATTATTTTGCCTAGAAAAATATCGATGTTTTAGCTAAAATAAGCTTATTAGCTAAAATATCGCAGTCAAGCATCTGGTTTCTTAAATATAGGGATCTCTTTTGTTTTCTCTTATTTACTTTTTACTCATCCAATAAAAGGTAGAGCTTACTTGAATTTATCGGAAGTGTCAAGCCAACATTTATTCCTGTCAGAAATTTGTTCATCGCTTAGTTGTACCGTGTGAAATCATATGACCTAATTTACAAATCCACGTTTGTCTTTAAATACGAAAAAAAACTCAGCTTGTCAGCTTACAAACTAGTCCCATGTACTTTTTGTAATGAATATTCCAGCTTCCTTCTGTTTAACGTTTGATTATATTCCATTTAATCCTGACAAACATTTAAAAGTATTTACAAAATTCGCAATGATTTTAGGGACCCGAATGGGGGACATCAAACCCTTGCCCGAGGCTATACGCAACTCAGTTCGTTCTGCCATTATTTTGTTCGACATGACCAGAGTTGTGGAAGAACTAATCTTTAACAGTCTTGATGCAGATGCAACTAAGGTATAATCTTTGCTTTATTTGGAATAAAATATCTAAGCATTTGTGTCAGGAAATGCTCAATATTCATTATCTTATTTGTTACCTATTATTATACATCAAATCTTAATGTTTGAACGTGGCCAGATGCTTGTGTTTTAGTTATTTCTATGCTTTGGATTTACTCTTGGACAAGTTTCCACATTAAGCAGATCAATCACATGCTAATATTCCAGTATTCGTGAAGTGAGATTGGGTTACATGATTTATTGTGATGCAATAGAGAAATTAATTCTACATTAATTCTAATATTCATTGGGGAACGGATAGGCTTCAACGATATGTTATGTAAATCTTAGCATTTATAATTTTCTTTTGATATAAAAATAATTATCCTAGCCGTATCGTATCCTAAATTTACAAGAAATAAACAAACAAACTAATCAGCGTACCCGTTTCGTATCGGATACGATACCCGTATCTGTACGTAATCTGCTGAAGCTTTCCTATCACACATTTAATTTCAGTTGACTTTGTTTTTTTTTACTCCTTCAAATTTGCCTTATCTCAATAAGCTAACAGTAGCTTGTGGCATCTAACACCAATTTGTTTTTCAGATTTCTGTTGCAGTTGGTGCTGAGACATGCTATCTTAAAATATCGGATAATGGTCAGTTGTTCTGAAATGAGAGTATGGAGTATCAGGATTATAGTTTGTCAAAAAAAAAAAAAATCTCAATGAAAAAATGCAATTATCTTATCATCTTCAGACATCTTGTATTTACAGGGTGCGGTATTACTCGGGATGGATTGGTGTTGGTGGCAGAAAGATATGGTACTTTTCTGTCTTCTATTAAAATAATTTACTTAGCAGTAGTTTCATGTTCTTCATCTTGACATGGAAACTATTAGTTTGGTTTAGGGAGTATGTTCCCGCAAAACCACAAGAATGTCAACTATATTTGGAAGGCCATTGTGAGTTAGTGTGTAGTCTGGACATTTCTTTGACCGGCTACTGTTCCATCTCCCTGAGAAGATAAAACTTGTTGAATATGTCAATTTGTACACCAACTTATCATATTCACAGTTTTAGACAGCACTATACAGAAACTTGAACAGTTAGTGCACCACCGTTACAAAATCCTGACAGTCAAGTTCACTAACCTATTAGGTTTATTAGTGCTTAAAAGTTTTAAAAAAATCTTATGGGTCTACTAACATTTGATTTGCAGTAGATTGGTGCTTAGTACACTAGATCAGTTGCTTTTGAAATTGAAATTGTAACGTCTGTGACTAATTATATCATATTGTGTAGATTGGGGTATGTATAATTGTGGATATTAATAGTATGGTGAACTGATTGTGAAAAGGTGGTGTGTAATAGTGGTATTCCATATTTTGCCTAAAATTGAAGATTTATGATAAAAACATTACAGGGACGAGCCTTATTATTTTATATAATAATTGTTATTCCTATACTATAGCGGTTGATTATTTTTATCAAACAGCATCATCTAAATTTAATGAGATGGAGGACTCTCATGCTGTTGCACGAAGCTTTGGCTTTCGAGGAGAAGCTTTAAGCTCCATAGCTAACGTTTCTCTGTTGGAAATCCTTACAAAAACTCAAGGAAGACCAAATGGTTACCGCAAGGTCATGAAGGCATGTAAAAGTTTTTATTGTTTTTTGAATTTTGTCTTAACTGTTAAGTTTTATTTAATTTCCCTTCTAGTTATGATTTTTCTTCCATCAACTTGCAGGGATGCAAGTGTTTGCATATTGGGATTGACGATGGTAGGCAAGATATAGGCACCACAGGTGAAATAAAAAAACATTTTTAGTGTCTTCAGTGTGGACGGACATTTTTCATGTTATATGCTTCTGCTGTTTATTTATTTATTTTTTAAATTCAGATCCATTAGGATGATTATTATCTGTATGACCCTTACATTCTCTCCCCTAGTCTTGCCCAGCCCAGAAAATTATAATACGATTTATAATTACAAGTTCCCGAAAAACTTGAGTTGGTTATATTATCATTGATTCATTTCATGGCTGTCCATATTTAACTGGACAAAAGTCTGAGCTTTATCATGTGGGTGTAGGTAAAAATCATAGTCTTTTTAGAGTATACAATAGTTTTGAGATTTACCAAAGTGAACTTCATTGTCTGTTTGGAACATTTTTACTTGTTTATGATATTCTTGCTTTTAGAATATAAAAATGTAGATGTACCAAAGTCAACATTAGTCTGATGAAGTTCGATAGTACTTGATCCATCAGCTAAAAGCTCGAGAATGCCTATCTCAGTAGCATTTTATTATATTTTGTAGGGCATTTCTAATCATGATTAAGTCAAAAGCTCAAACGTAGGTTTCTTATATTTGTAAGCTGAAACATTAAACAATATGAATTATAGAAGTTACAAAAAACTACACAACTTAAACAAAAAGGATTTCCTTTTTTCACATCTTTAGAACAATTGTCATAGACTCTTTATTGTACACATATTTATTTTGCGTATACAAGTTGACAAAAATATAGCCTATCCCGTGATTTTTTTTTTAAAAATCTGCTTGCAGTCATTGTCCGAGATTTGTTTTACAATCAGCCGGTTCGGAGGAAGCTTATACAGTCCAGGTTTTCTTCTACAAATCAAAGTTTTTTTGTGTGTGTGTGTGTATTTTTAAAAAAATCCACTTCCCTTTCACCAACTAATGTGGTTTTTAATTTCTGCATAACTGAACTTGAAGCACAAAGAAAGAGTTGGAATCAGTCAAGAACTGTGTACTTCGGATATCCCTTGTTCACCCGAAAGTTTCTTTCAAAGTTGTTGATATCGAGAGGTATAACTTTCTGCCATTATGCCATTGCGGCACATTAAACTTGTGATATTTTTTATTAGCTTATTTTATTTTATTGTCCCTTTCAGTGATGATGAGTTGTTTTGTTCTTGTCCTTCTTCTCCTTTATCAAGAGTTATGAGTGCATTTGGGGTTGAAGTTTCTAATTCCCTCCAAGAGCTAAATGTCACTGACGGGTTATTAGAGCTTTCTGGATTTATGTCTAGTCCTTGTGATATTTCCTCTGTGAAGGTATTATTTAAATAATTAATTTTCCAAACAATATATTAACATGTTGACACCCTTATGTTCAATTGTTGGTTTTTTTTCTGACTATGTGTTCTTCTCTTTGCAGGCCTTTCAATACATTTGTATCCACGGCATTACTTTATTGGCTAATTGTTGTTTCGTACACCAATCTATCATGCCATTTCGATTATGTCCTGACTCCTGACCTGACAAAATCTAATTAATTCATCAACCTAACGCATTTTTATTTTATTTCCGTACACTACATAGAGAAAAGCATAGAGCATAGTTTCTGGACCAAAATAAAATTATGTGTTAGAATAGTATTATAAAACTGAAAACAAGTGACGAAAAAATGTCTACAATACTTGGTTTTGATAATTTACTAGTAGCTCGGCTTATGTTTTTTTTCTTCTTCATATTTGGTACGGTAAGATATGAAATGGTCGAGAAAAGCTTTGTTAGAGTAGTAGTTACGAACTTGTGTAGGTTTGTAAACAAGATGAAAACCCGATGATACTTTGGTGTGTAAAATTATAATTGACCTTTATTCTATACTGATCATGAAAACAGCTACTTGTTATTTGTATGATTAAATTTTTTGACGTTTGATGTTTATCTTGACGTACGTACATAGACATAAATTCACGATACATCTCGAAAGGGGCAATACATAAACTACTGAATCAGTTAGCAAATAGTATCAACTCTTTACAGCAGAAAAAGGGTAACATGGTTTCTCAAATTGCAAACCAGAGTAAAACTCAGACATGTTGTTCCTTCATTTTGAACTTGCGTTGTCCGAGATCTTGGTATGATGTAGCTTTCGAGTCGTCAAAGACGTTTGTGGATTTTAAGGTAGTGACCTGACGTGTTTATTAATGATTTATGAGATTATTTGTGCTGATTGGCGACGAATATTCTGGCTTCTTTATTTAGTATGCTTTATATTGTTTCATGTTTGCCATGGCTATCATCTTGTTAATTGTCATAGAATGATAACTCTTGTGGAGTCTTCTAGTTGCACCCTATTATCTTTTAATTGGAGGAAGTTTGGTCTTGTTCTTTGCACCTTATAAGCTCATAATTTTTGCTTTGTTGCTTAAAAGCTTGCAACATATGATTTACTAAAAGCTGAGCTTTGTGTGTCTTTTGGCCTGAATAAGCTTGAATTTATACGCTGGATAAACCTAAAAGCCAGCCTACTGGCTTAAAAGTTGAGACAAAAAGTTTTTGTCCGTCTTGCCATGATATATATCTCAAGGAATGAACATATGTTAGTATTATATAAACTTAAAAGGATTATAAGGCATCTACGGGAATTAGGAGATATCAGTTTATGCGAAGGTTGCTATTTCCTTGTTATACTAAATATTTTCTGCTTTTTACCCTGCTTATAGGATTGGAAATCCATTATTGGCTTTATTGAAAAAGCCATCACACGCGTCTGGAGTGAAATTGTTTCTCATGGTAAATAATAAACTCATAGATTTTTCTTGGTTGGTTTAACCTGTGTATCCTTTTTTTCTTCCCTTCATATTGACTGTAACTTCTTATTAGGAGATGCCCTTAGTGAGGGTACTGGTGCCCATGTTCCTACAAATAATGTAGAGGAGATTCAAGCTGCACATACATATTCACGAGGAGAAGGTATTATGTTTAAAGAGAAGTGATAAAATTGAAGTAAATGATTATTGTTTTCTTTATAGTTTTCTCCTGCATTTTTGTTTCAGCAAAATACAGAGCAGATAACAGGAAGAACAGGGTTCAAGATCATGCATCTCCTGTTGCATTTCCATCCCCCTCTCTGGAGATGCAAAGTAAAAAATATGGCCATTTGGATCGTCTAAGAGGAAATGCAATTTCGTGCGCTGATGTCACAAATCAAAATGACTCATTTATAAAGTCTTTTGATGAATGGCCTGCTACAACTAGAATAGCAGTAGATCAAGAAATAGGAATTTGTGATTGGAGAGCTGATCATAATGTTTTTCCAAATGAAGATCAGCTGGTGGGGAATAAGTATTTTGTACCAGAGAAGTATAAAGAGCAGGTAGACTTTATTTCAAAGTTTGGTTTTGATGAGGAACATCAAAAGACTGGCAGGCATAACGACCCTTTTGGAATTGGTAATGTGGGATTTATGAGCAATGATTTCGAAAAACCTTTTCTGCAAAAATGCACATCTAGGAAAAGGCGGGATCTTCATGAGGACTTGCTATTGATTTCTGAAGAATTCGATGCTAGTTTAACAAACAAGTATTTGAAGAGTGATTTTCCTATTGATCATTTTAAAATTAGAAAGGCTGACAATATGAACAAAGTTTTGGCAGAACCTTTTCTACAAAGATGTACATCTCGGAAAAAACGTTCCCTTGATGACGAGTCATTTTTAAGATCTGAATCCTCAGACTTTCCAATGGAAGGCTTGAGATATAAGAGAACTAACACGAGTCTACACCGGAAAAATGACCTTTTGGTAGATACTGGTTTAGACTTTAGAAGCAGATCTCATGGCTTTGAACATGATTTTGATGAAAAACCATGGCGGGGGTATGAAGAGTACAATTATATAGCCGAGAGGGGAAATATGGATCAATTTTTATATTCTGATGATAAATTTTGCGCTCCATTTCGTGGGTTAGATACTGGTTCGGATTTCAAGACGTTGGCTCACCCAGAAGAAGACAGTCTGTTGTTTCATCCACAAGACCGTCTTTTTGATGTTACCTCCCCAGGATCTTCTGCTATGTTTATTGATGAAACAAAAGGGTTATCTTCAGAATTATATGGTAATGATGATGATTATTGTTGTATCATAAGATCATCTTACAAAAGTGTCAATGATAAAGACCGAAAAACTATAAAAGAGAATTTATGGAAGACACGACTAAGAAGAAGCCATTCGGCCCCACCATTCTTTCAAGGCAAGAATAAAGCATTTGCTCTGAGTAATCACTCAGCAGAAGAAGCAGAAAAAGGGAAAAAACAAAGTGTTGATAATATGGGTACATCACAAGGTTAGTTACTTAGGGTTTGTTTAGTTGCAGCTTTAGAGAAAAAATAGCTAGCTTAACCTTGACAAATCTAGCCAATTTAGAACGCCTATAACCTCTACTGATACAGTTGTTGCAAATAATATAAGTGGGGTTTTATATTTCTAAATAAAAATAGCCAAAAAGTCAGATTCCCAGACAGCCATAATATAATAAAAAGAAAGAACAGTTTTTTTTTATTATTATAAAACCCATGAGTCTGAATGTCATTACAAAGGTTAAAAAATTTTGCTTGAAATTTTTTCTATTTGGCCGAAAAAGCTAGTAAGCTGAAGTTGAGAAGCTTGTTATCCAAATAGTGTTTTGCTTAAAAGCAAAAATGTGGATAATCCTTAGCCTAAAAATTGCAACGTAACAAACCCGTAATTCCTTACATTTAAATTTTATTAGTAGCATGAATATATTCTCCTCTTTTTGGAGAAGCTGGTGAGCCTAAGCATCATAAACTATTATCTGCAGAACTAGAAAAATGCGAAATACAAAGTGTTTATGATTTGGGTAAATTGAAAGTTTTTTTTTTGTACTTATTCCATACATGGGGATCGTTTGATACTAGTTTCCAAGCAAATAGACTATATCCTTTTGGGTTTATAAATGAAATTTTAGGTTAATCTAAGTCAAACTTATCCAGGCCAAGAAACCAGAAAACCTTAGCTTTTAAACTGGTCGACCATATAAGAGGTCCAGCTTTTAAGAAAAATAATAATCTGAGCTTGTAAACTGCAACCAAACAAGGCCATAGACTTTATCGTTAGCATGACCATATCTGGCTTAGAGGCTTATCTCTCTTTTGACAGAAGCTGATGAGTCGAAGCACCCTAAGAGATCATCTGCTTTATGTCCGATGGGTTCTGAGTCAAATTCTACGAAAGATTTGTTGGCCTATACCAGGTATAACTAAATCTAAGTCACTCAATAGTGAATGTAGCCAAAGTGTCAAACACGCCATATATAGTATATTCTGCTGATTGCTAAATTCGCTAAGCTCTTGTTTGCAGAGAAACTAACAAAGGGCCAGACAATTGTAGCATCAGAAAAAAAAGAGTGAAAGAGAAGTCGGAAGACCTTGAATTTAATTGTACGACTTCAGTTGAAGGTAAGCAAATTTGTTAATTTTTGCAAAAAGTTGTGCTTATGTTGATTTGGAAAACAGTATACAGGTCTGTTTCTATTTTGAGCTTTTGTGGGCATTCCAATTATCACTGTTAAAAAAACACACAGTGAAAACATTTTTCTATTTTATTTTTAATGCTCCCTCCATCCCTAAATAATAGTCCAGTATTATATTTTGGTCCACTTCCAAAATAGTAGTCAAAATATGATACACTTTTGTTTCTGCCTCCTTCGTAACAAGAAATTGTTAAAATTGGCATTAATGTAACAAATGGGTACTCTTGTAATGCTATTTGCAATCACTGTTTTCTCTACATATTTAGCATTCCAAAGTAGGACAGTTAATTTGGAATGGAGGGAGTAGAAAGTAATTTCCAGATTTGTTTCTTGGTGCATGGGTGAGCCTTTGACTACACCAAAAGCTTGTACAATGTATTTCTGTTATTTTCTGGCGTTCTTATATTGTAAGAATTTATAATCTGATTATTATTTTGCTTGGAGATTATCAAGATCCTGTGGTTCAAGAGCTAAAATGGCGGAACTACCCTAAGATTGCAGTTAAGTACCTTAATTATTCACTATATATACAAAAAAGAAACACTACTATTATTTAAGTACTAAAGTTTAATTGCTATAAATTGATTCCTTTTGTTGCACAGAATGGAGACAAAACACGTAATTCTCAGATCGAAGACACAATACTCAACGTCTATTCTGGCCAATTGCAGCTGGCTGGTGATTTGTTAGTTCCTAAATCCATTAGTAGGAATTTTCTGAACAATGCCAAAGTTCTTCAACAAGTGGATAAGAAGTTCATTCCAGTGGTGGGTAATGGAGTTCTCGCAGTTATTGACCAGGTTCCTGAAATTTATGTTACTACTACTTGTTTTTGTTATTTGGAAAAAATAGAAATAACCCCCATTTCATTTTGATTCTAGCAATTAATCCCATATACTGTAACTACTGTTTAAGTGTTGCAATTAATCATATCCAATTTTTAGAAACGGTTTAAATTCGTATTCATCTGGTCCGTTTGGGGTTTGTTTCCTTTTATACATTCTTTTGTTGATATTTATGAATATAAAATAGTGGTTTACAGGGAAAAAAAATCAGAATTATAAGCAATTTTACGCCACAAAGATCTGTTAAAAAGCAAAACAATGTTTTTAACAAAATATCGTGTCAAAGAGTACTCGTTTTGCTTAGACTCCATAGGCATCCAAATTTACATAGTAACAAAAAAAGAATTATGCACAAAGGACCATACGTCACAAAGCTATTACACTTTAAAATTGGATATATAGGGGTAAATTGCAAAACTTAGATAGTATGTGGAGGCTATTTGCTAGTATTTGTCGGTACGTAGTTATTTGCAAATTACCCATACTACATGGGGGTTGTTTTCAGTTTACCCTCATTAGAAAGTAATGATATTCTTGTACATTTTTGTGTTTTTGAAAATGGTTGCAATTTTCTCGTTGGCGCTGAGAAGTTTCATCTCTTATCAAGGAAATGATAACTTTGATGTTAATTCATATAAAAACCTTGCAGCATGCTGCTGATGAGAGAATCCGCCTGGAAGAACTGCGCCAGAAGGTATAACATCTGCATTTTGAATAAATTCTATTTATAAATTCAGGGTAACTGATTATTTAAGTATAATTTCAAGGTGTTAGCTGGAGAAAAGAAGTCAATCACTTATCTGGATGTTGAACAGAAATTAGTACGTCATTTACAAACCACATTAAATAAGACTACTATAAGAACAAATTACAGTTTTATTTTTCTTCAAATGTCCTTTTTTGATACATTTTTGTAATAATGTATAAACAGGTCATGCCTGAAATGGGGTATCAGTTATTGCACACTTATGCTGAACAGACTCAAAAATGGGGATGGCTGTTCGATTCCCAATCTCAGGATTCTAAATCTTTCAAAAAGTAATTTATGTCTTCCTTTCTTAGCATTTTTTTTACACAGAGTATGGGTACTTGTCAGCTACAGTCCAAAAACATATTTGGTAGAAACTTGCGATGGTGTTTGAACTTTGAAGAGTAACTTTTTATATGTTTTTTCTTGTTAGTTTCACTATTTTCCCCCAATTTTAAGTGAGTTTTCTGCAGATGTTCAGGACTGCTTTATTCTGCAGAGATATCTAATGCTTCTTTGAAATTTTAAACTACAGAAACCTGAGTATTCTACACAAGCAACAGAGAGGAACTACACTTGTTGCGGTGAATACTGCTCTCTATACGTTTTCATTCCAATATATAAGCTACTCTAATTTGGGGTCTCCTTACATCACCTCAAGTTCATATAACCAGCATGACGTTAGGAATGATTAGTGGTATTAGTAAACTTTAATTTTCTCCAATCTTGTTTCGTTGCCGTATATTGCCAATCAAGAGAAATATGAAATCAGCAATTTCACTTCAATTCCATTTTTTGTATAACAATGATATTCAGAACTAATAAACATACCTTACATTGGGTTCCCATTCTATGAGTTTTTTTGGAGAAAATCTATCAAACCCCCCTTCCCTTTTATGTTTCTAGTTTCGAAATGAGAAAGAAAAAGCCAAGAATGACATTTTCCCACCAAAGGTCCTTGCTAAAGCTTGATCTGCTCACTGTGTAGGTGCCTTGCATTCTTGGAGTCAATTTGACTGATGTGGATCTCTTAGAGTTTCTCCAACAGGTTATAAGAAACATATTTTTTTATCTTTGTCTGTTGTCAGTTTTGATTTTTTACTGATTGAGCCATCTTTGCTGTCCGATTCTTCCTTAGTCCTTGCTCTTTTTTTTTTGGGAAGAAGTGGAGAAGAAACCTTTTTTTCAGTTTATTCACTTAGGCAAGTTGGACTGATAATATTTGAGGATTCTTGACTATCTGGTTTGTTTGTGCAATCAATAGCTTGCTGATACAGACGGGTCATCTACGATACCTCCATCTGTTCATCGGGTTCTTAATTCCAAAGCATGTAGAGGTATAACTCCAAATATAAAGTTTCGGTTTCTATATATTTTTCTCCTTTTCCAACATTTTCGGAACACGGTATTTTATAAGCATGATAATGTACAGATAAATAACATATTCAAGAATGTTGTTAAAGTATCCAATTGGTGATATCCTTAGTTTTATGTGTGGCTATGTGTTTCAGAATCTGTTGGTTTTAAATCATGTAGGTGCAATCATGTTTGGGGACACCTTGCTACCTTCTGAATGTTCCCTTATTGTTGACGAGCTAAAGCAAACGTCATTGTGTTTCCAAGTGAGTTGATTATTTGTATTTATTTTAATTTCGCGATGCCGTCATCATGAATATTTTATTACAATAGCAAATAATGATGGTATATAATATATGTAATTTAAATAATTATATGAATTTCTTAATTCTTCAACAATAAAAGAGTGAAGTTATCTTATCTTCTGGAGCGTCAGTGTGAAATACTTCCCCACGGATATAGTGAAATTATATTTTTCCTTTTCTCATGGATCTGTACAGATATTTTTTTCTCTTTGTGAGCGTGAGTCTGTTTAAATAAGGTTTATTTAATTTTCGGAGTTTTATGTTTTGATAGTGTGCTCATGGACGTCCAACAACTGTCCCTCTAATCAATTTGGAAGCATTGCAAAAGCAGATAGAGAAACTTGGATCGTGGAATGCAAAATCAGACACATGGCACGGGTTACAGCGACATGTACCCAGCTTAGAAAGGGTAATCAGTCGATTAAACCAAACTGAAGTTCAGTGTTCATGAGATCTAATCGGTTTTTCTTAAAAATCGCTTGTTATATTTGTATTTCTTGTTAGTATATATAGTATAGCGTAACAGCCAAGTGTATAGAAATAGTTTCATGGTTTTGTACCAGGCTTTATAGGGTTACTATCAAGTAAAACTGTAAAAACTTCATATGGTAGTGAGATGATTGTGCTTAACCGTTACTGAGGAATACAAATATAAAAGAGGTCGATATTTTGCTTAATCGTTACCATTGTGTTTAATGTGCTGAGAACATTTTTTTCAGCCATTTCTGTTCTATTATATTTATTCCCAACCATAGTTTTTCGCCGCAAATCAACATTTGGATGGTCAGTAAATTAATGCAAAAGGTACAACAATACATCGAAATGTTAAGACACAAATTGAATTTATGACTTCCATGACTATTATAAATTGCAGACGTTATAATTGATCACTGATTAGAAAAACTCCCATTTCCAGAAACCCTTCTTAACAGGCAACCCCGACAACCTTAACTAACAAAAAATGTTCATGATCTAGAAGAAATCATTTTGGCTCATACTCGAAAGAAACGGAGTTGAAAATTCTGTTTAAATGCAAAATAATATAATAGTCACAAGGGATCAGCCTTGGCTGTCAAAACGACATACGCATGAATAATCATTTCATGTGTTGGTGAATGGTGAGTTTCAATTGTTAACCGGTTACAAATGGGAATGTGAGCAAGAAGAACATACACTTCGATCCCAAAACTACAGCAATAAATAGTAGTAACAAAAAGATACAAAATTTATCTCATCCAAACATGTACATCGTTAATAGATTTTATCGCCTCTCATTAAGGATGTTGTATAGGCACCGTTGTCCAAAACTGAGTACCAAATACAATTTGTTGCATCTAAGGGCTTCAAACTCCGAAAGCCAAATGTTATCTAATTTCATCGGGTGTCTGTGGGCATGTTGTGGCAATACAGAGAGCCTTCCAGATAGGAATTAGCATTTTCAAAGGTGGGCGCATTCCCTATATGTGCACACATGATGCATACATGAAACAGAGAAAGACACGTTGATATATGGGAGAGAGAAAGTGGCAAAGGTTTGCCTTTGTGTTAATGACGATAATGCAGTTTAAAGATCTTAAGAGATAACTGTTAGTTCCCGAGCAAAAGTTTTCCAAGAATGTAATAGATTGCATATGTATAAAAAAAAATGAAAATGTTATTGATTTCTTTTTACTGTTTTGCACACTAATCTATTTCACGAAATTTAAAAAAAAATCACCAACATATTCTTTTTTTGCATATGATACACTAACCTAACGTACATAGATCGACCAGGTATCTCCGTCGGAATTAAAGGAAAACTCCAACTTTTGTTTATCACTTTTGCACACTATCAATTTGGTACTTGAACCCTTTATAGACTACCATTTTCTGCGTTTTGATTCACTAACCTAACTAATGATCGATCACATACCTCCGACTAAATTAACAGAAAAATCTCACATTTTGTAATTACTATGGTACGGTATCCTTTTGGTAAATATTGCTTCCTTACACTAACTTATTGGTCAGTTATCACATTGGTATACTAGCCTCTTGGACAATTATCAGTTTTCTACACTAACCTATAAGTATGATATAACTAACGGTAGTGTACTGATTGAGCAATTAACATAGGCTTAATGTATTAACTACCAAAAATTGTAGATTGGTTTACAAAATCTAGAGAACATGATAGCTTCGATGTACAAAACAGTAAGAAATCGCAAATACCTTGAAAACCAACACGAGCTCCTCTTCACCACGCACAATCAAAGATAAGCTCCAGTAACAAGTGACAGGGGTCACACATTCATTTAGGACAGGTTTCAAAATCTTGTCCATTGGAAAAAACCGGTGAACTTTTCTTCCGCTGCGAGAATTAAATAAAATAAAGAGACCATGAAACCTAGTTAAGAAAACATGTGTTTGGAATTTTAAAGAAACAGAGAAAATGTAACCATAGAAGGCACCTTTTGTAGTGAGTTTCAAGTTGGACTCCAAAAGCTCGCATAATTATGATGGACTCTGAAAATTTCATTAAGGAAACGAGTGAAAAATGGAATGTGGAAAGTCACAACTTTACGTAGGGAATTCAACATGGTATCATCTTTGTCGGTCAAGTGCAACATCCAACTCATTTTACCAGTGAGTCAAATCTTAACAGGTCAATTTTAGTCATTAATTTATAATCTCTTAGTATATCCTGATTCATAGTCACCAAGCCGACTATCTATAATCATGAACTTAAACTAGAGCCAACAAAAAAATGAAAGTGCTGTCAATTTATACAATAAAAGACTTGTAGCCATGCTCAATCATATATGCCAACTAGGTATTTTGCTAATTTAATTACTTCTCTCGTACAAATGATGTTGTAAGTTCAGGCACGACATCTTAGAAAAGTATCGCCGTATTCTATTTTGAAAGTTCCATGTCTAGAGGACATATTAAATGCCTTATTGAGCTATTTGTATTCTAGGACCCATTTATATTATGTTCAGAAAGCCAAAAGCGTGGAAGATAATTTTAATTGTTTGGCCTAAATAGTCCTTAATAGCAGGTCTTTCCGATGCTATGGGGGAGGAGGTATTCACAGTGGTTTTCATACCCCTACCCAATATATATCATTGTATTCTCTGAGGGCTTCTTTATCTAGTGGAAACATTTGATAGCTTGGGCTACTGCAGTTTTCTCATGTTATAAAATAAAAAAACTGATATTACGACTTCTTCTGAAATGATGAACAAAGCTGAATAAAATATCTCGAATTCTTATCTCTGAAACTATTAATAATGCCAACAGAATTATATCTAGCAGAAATAATATTTAGTTTCACACCTTTCTCGACACTATTCCGCGTAATTCTTCTGATGAGCAATGCACTAATAATTAAGCTCCAAAGAGGTATGTAAATGGACTTGCCCTGTCATACATTTAATCATAAAATCAAATTTCACAAATTCAACGCTGTCCCCCCAAAATGGTGCCATTGATTGATTCCATAAGACAACAGTTGAAATGGACGAAAATACATGTAGAATTCACTTATATATAAGATAAATTTTCAATGTTTGGTGGGATTATCACCATAAGACGACCTAGCAATAAACAGGCACTATGTTCAGAAATTTAAACTTGCATGTTTGCTATCTATGTTCTCGAGTTCAGTTACATCATATAAGTAAACCAAATTAGCAGAAGTATCTATCTTCGTAAAGTATCGGATAATAAGTGGATTCCTGTTAAATGTGCACAAAATGCTTTATAACTACACATATTCAGTTTTTTTATATTAATGCACAACACATGTTCAGTATAACAATATAAATACGCCCCTTAGCCCCTATGTGTAATAACATTATCACATGTTTGGAACTCAAAGAGTAATGTGCTAAAGGAACCTAATTTTGAAACAAAGAAAAAGTATCCAGATGTTAGACTAAAGGCTAGCAATACTTAATTGTATTCTCATTTTTGTTCCCTCACTTTTTCAATTGTAGCAATCAACCCCATGAATCTCCACTTTCATAATATTTCACCATTTATTCCGTAGATTATTTTATCCAATAACGTAAATCGTCCCCACAGTTTCAACTAAATGAGCAATCTGTCATTTTTATTCTGACTGATAAAGTCATAATAAGTGAGCAATCTGCAGTTTATTATACCATTATTTATGTTTATATTGACTATTATTTCGAGCACTTCAAACAGGGACAGAACCAGGAAATTTAAGTGAGAAGGGTCGATATTCTATATGATTTTTTTTTCATACTCTCTTTACGGGAGGGGCTGAAACGCTAATTTTTGAAGATTCAATCAAAATACATAGACTTTTTTTACTTTTTCATAAACTTTTATCAAAATGGGAGAGGCCCGACTGTCTCCACCTCGTTCCTTCCCACTTCGAAATCACCAAATATATATCACTTTTTAACCAAGGGGTATAGTACACTCTCTCACTTGTTCAGAGCATGACGGTCTAAAACCATGGCAACTAAAACTAAAAATGCAGAAAAACGTAGCACAATCGCCATCGGCGTAACACTAAATCAAGTAATTAATGGTAACATAATATTTAGTAGTAATTATTGGTTATAGAAAAGAGAAACGCTAAACAAAACGTTGATCCTAGAGAAGGCAGCATAAAAATAAACTGGTATGGTTAAAAATCAGATTTAAAAAAGTTTTTTTCAAAATCAAACAAAAATCCAGAATTTTCATTTTAATATCTTGTTAGCCTAAAAAGTTGCTTTTTTAAAAGCTACATAATATGACTGTCCAAACATGCGATCTTGTCCAAAATCAGCTTTAAGAAATCCGTTTCGAAAATCCATTGGAAATTTTGATTTTTGATTTTTACATGTTTTAGCCTTAGAATCTGCTTTTTAAAGATATATAATCTCCTAGATTTTCAAAAAGCTCAAAATCAGCTAAAAACATCTGTTACCAAACAGACAGTTAACCCAAAAGCCAATTCTTGAATCGGGATAATTACATAGCAGTAAGAAGTGAAAAGTTACGACAATTAAAACGGGCATATGTTTGAATTATATGATATATATATATAGATAGATGTATATACCTTGAGTAAAAAGAGAGAGATTGCAGCTGAGAAGAGATAGAGAGAGCGGATAAGTAAAAAAGGGAATATTTGTTGGTTTTATTAATAATAATAGAAGTTGTAATATCGATAATTTTTCCTTATATTACAACTACTTCCCTCCCATTTCCCTCTTAATAACAGCAAGCGCACACACACACACACACACACACACACACAGAGTGAGAGTGTAAAGTTATTGTGGCGTGTTTATGCATAAAATCATAGCACAATCGCCATCGGTGTAAGCCTAAATCGAATAACAATATGTAACAGAATATTGGTAGTAATTATTGGTTATAGAAAAGAGAATGCTAAACAAAATGTCAGTGTTTTAAAAATCGGCCTGGGTGCCCGCCTAGCGCCCTAGGCATTAGGCGGACCTAGGCAGGAAAAAATCGGTCTAGGCGGGAAAAAGGCGGCCTAGGCAGAGATGGGTGTTTGATATGTTAGCTTTTTTAGCTTTACAAAAGCAGAAAAGCTAGGAATTTGCGATTTTTTTTCACAAAGAAACGACCAAAAGTAGGAATTTTCCATTTAAAACATTTTGTATATTACAAATCACTTGTCAGTCAAAATAAGTAAAAACGAGCTTATCATCAAAAAAACGTTACGAGTCATAAGTAAAAAAAAGCAAAAGTCTTGCCAAAAAAGCCGATACCAAACGCGCCCTTAATCTAATTAAAAAGGCTTAAATTTGAATTATATACATATACATACATACATATATATATATATATCATACTATTAATATAAGCCAACTAAATAAATATGCTTATTCCCACACATCAATTCATCTCGCAAACTATACTTCTATAACAATCAAACATCATATTACTCATTATATACATACGATTATTAATTTACTATATTCATTCCATCATTTTGTTTCATTTTTTTCGAAAAATTTAAATTCATTTGTCAGTAATCATAGAGCTTGAACAAAAAAAGGAGATAATATAATTAAAAAGGGGCATAAATTTAATAAAAATAAAAATATAGATATAAATATATAAAAATATAAATATAATAAATTACCTGGAGTAGAAAGAGAGAGATTGCAGCTATGGAGAGAGAGAGAGCAGAAAAGTAAAAAAAGGAATAATAATAATAATAATTGGTTTTATTATAATAATAATTATTATTAATAATAATATGTGTATAATATATGTTTTTATAGTTTTCGTTTATATTACAACTATTTCCCTCTCCTTCTCCCATTTTTACTCTTAATAACAACACACACAGTGTGTGTTTTTGTGTGTGAAATTTATTTATAAAAAACCCGCTTGTTTCGAAAGTGATCAACCTTTTATAAGTTTTTTTTTACATATTTTGTGAATTTATTTACAAATAGTTACATATGTCGTTAAAAAATCGAAAAAAATTAAAAACCAAAATTTTAAAATATATATAAAAAATATGTCCACGAGTGATCCTGTAATCATGTTCAATTCTGTTTGTCTAATCATGTCCAATCTTGTCTAATTCTGTCCAATTCTGTCCAATCGGATACAAAAAGTTAATAAACCCGTGAAAAAAGTAAAGAAACGAAGGTTTGTTTAGGAAAAAAAAGTAAAGAAGCGAAAATACAAAAAGTGAATAAACCCGTTTTTTGTAAAACATATGCGCCATTATGCTTTTGATCTGTGTAGTAGTTTATGTTAATAATTTTGGATATGTAATGGCTAATTTAGTACTTTGATGTTAGATTGTTGAAATAAATCTGCCGTAGGTTTCGATTTTAATATAATTGGTCCGTTTTAATCATCGAAAAAAGAAAGACTTAAAGATTATAAGGGAACAATTTAACTTTTTTGTACCGTTTTCATCTGACTTACATAAACATTTCTATCGTTAGTCATAACTAATCAGGTTTAAGTGTGTTTCGGTTTGATGCGGGTTGAAGCCAACTCAAACCAAAAATTCAAAATAAATAAATAATGGTTTGGTTTGGTACGGGTTATGAAATTTCAAATTATGACTCAAGCCAACCATTTGAAACGGTTTAGGTTCGGATTGGGTTCGTGAGTTTTTTATTTTAATACAAAACTTAAATGCAAATTCAACTCAAAAACTTCAATGTTAAACAATAACAAACCAAATCATACTAGTATACAATATGCATGAACCAATATGTCCATTAACCATGACCCAATATAATGATCATAATACGTACAACGGATAAAATTCAACGTGCTAAGTAAAATTAAAAAAATATCTAAACAAATTAAAGTTTGTAAAGGAAACGATTATGATTATATAGGCCGAGACCCCGAAACCTGATGTGCTTTATCGAGCAATACGGTGACTAACGAGAAAGAGGGAATTAAAGTTTAACTGATTTATCTTATCATGTTATTTATATGCATAATATAGTTAACTATTATCTCTTTTTTGCTTTTCGGTACGGGTTGACATGCGGTTTGAAAATCATAATCTGAACCCAACCAGCATATTTAAATGAGATTCGGGTTGAGCGGGGTTCATATTATTGAAACGTTCAACCCGACAATATGCATTTTCTTTTAGGTAGCAGCTTCAACCCGACTTGTTCGGTCCACTACGTTAGCACCAGTAAGTTCATCCCCTTCGTTTACATATGCATTTTCTTTTAGGTAACAGTTTCAGGACATGAATTGCTTTTTCTTTAACTTGAATACTCGAGCGAAGCTATTCTTTACCACTGGTTTAAACAAAGGAAATCCTCAATCTACTCTAATCTCATTAAGTTTGAAACAAGACTAAGGAAGCTATGGGATTTAAGCTTCATGGTAAGAAGTACACTGTTTGCATGATTCTTTGTTAATCAAATCATGTTTATGCTTCCTTATAATGGAAGATCATTCGTTAGTGAGGCGTATTTTTCCTCAACTAGCCGAATATTTTACGCTGGAAGGAGGTTAAGAGCGCACACACACAAACACACACTCTTTCACATGTTAATATAAATGTACACAAATGATATTTGGAAGCATTACTTTGATAAGCTGAGAAAAAGATGGGAATTTTGCTTCAAAAATTGCTCATTCTTTTGCAACATTTGCTCCTTTCCTATTCTGTCCAATCGTAATATAGACGACAAATCAATTCGCTCTTAAAAAAAACACAATGTACACGCAAATGAAAAATAAAAACCCAAACTCAACCCCTATCATATACAACCACCGGACATGAGCAAATCAAAACAAGCACAACCGATACAGTTTACTAAAACTAACTTACAGTACTATATCAAGTAAACATGACCGGACCCATGGAAAAAATTGAAACACCTCTCGCACACATACAAACGACATTTATGTACACTTACAATGAACTTGTATCAATCACCAATTCTTGAATCAAATACGCAGTGATCTGACTTTCTATCTCTTTGCCCATAGCTTCAATCTCATCGCTCGTCAATTTAATCCAAGGATTAAGTCCCAAATCTCTCGCCACCATACCATCAAGCGATATAGAGCTTTTTTCCAACGGAGGGTATAAATGTCCGCTAACAATCTCCCACACACAATCCAATAGCTTTTTGCCACTTGGAATTCGTGGGGGCCCCACAGCCACTGTCCGGAACCTAGACATGGTCATAGGTGGTCTGAGCATAACCGATAATGCTTCATTTAACAGTCCATATAACACCCTGTGATCCAACATATTCTTAGTAGATTCTTCATTATCCTTACTGTTTTTTTGGTAAGACTCTTCCACTTCTTCAAAAACTTGACTGCTTATAGGCTTTGCCAGTGGCTCCCATCTTCGTAAGACCATGTCTGAAGAGCTTTTGTGTATACCAGAAGCAACAATGAGATCTCGTACGTAAGCGTGTGCATCATTTTCTAGCTTCAATTCAGTTAATATTATATTTTCGTCGTTTTCTGCTTCCTTGGTACTACCACCATCAAGCTCTTTCAGTTGCCTTCGTAGCTCTACGTGTTTAAAAATATGAAAAGTGAATAAGATTCGAGATTAGTAAACAAAAAATCTGCTCTCAGTCGTCATAAATGGCAATTTTCAATTATTCGAGCAGTATTACGCTCAAAGTAAAAAACTACAGAACAATTGTAAAGAAAACACAGCAGTCCTTGGGGGATGAAGAACAAAGATAACACCATTAAAGTGTAGTTTGATGAAAAACTGCAGCCACCTGCTTATTATGTTAAAGAGTTTTTAGGCATTTTCTACGCAGAGTAACAACTGCTTGAAAATGTATTTAACTTTATACTTGTGCAAACAAGAAGAGATGGACTGCCAATTTGTTCCTTACACAGACTAAAAGGAGATGAATAAAGGCTCAAGTCTCGGCTACATTTACTTCTTTGGTTTTACATGCTATATTACCCAAGTAAATCAACATTTTGTCTATAATATATAATTATACTCAACAAGACTACGTATGGGATCTGGCCTGACTAAAAAGGCTGAGCAAGTTTGTAATAATAAAAGCAACAGACTTTGATGCATTTTGAAGACTATATATTCAAGAGTCAAACAACCTTCAGGAAAATTGACAACAGTCTCTCATCCAAAATAAAAACAACACTCGACTACTATTTTGCAATAAATTGTAGGATGAATTATATACTAAAGTCTAAATGAACTTGCTTCCGCAGATCAGTTAAAGAAACTCATTTTCAAAGTTTCAAAGATAGAATTTATGAGCAAGGTGAGGAGTTCTAAAGGTTTTATAGACTCATTTAGCATCATGTATCACATTTACTAATTCTAAAAGAAAATACATGTATTTGCAGAAAAAAAGACAAGAAAACTGATAAAAATATATAATTCAGAGTGACGTTTAAGGAAAGATAACACCGTACCACTTAGACTGGAACTCATTTCCCTGAAAATCTGAGTGGTATCTTGTGGCGGTGACATATCTGATATCGTTGAACTAAGATAATCTGTTTCCCTCCAAAAGTCCTCAGGAATACTGCCACATACAGATGCAGGGCTTGGCGGCACCTCAGTGCAGTTTTCCTAAACCATATAAAAGAGGTTTAATAAAGTGTTGTTAAATATAACATACACAATTATTTAACACTAACAACACAATACTAGATCCTTACATGTCTGTATCCATAGTTCATCATAACGGTTGGCCCCATTCTGATATCTCGATAATCAAAGTTTTGTGGCTGCTCTGATATAACTTTCCTACCAAATAGCTTACCTTTCAGAGTAAAACTGTATCTAATGCTCGAAACTCGTTCTCTGAATTTTGACCTCTCTTTTTTCCGTTTTTTCAACTTATCTTCTGCTTCATGCTTCCTCCTAATGTGGGCCCCGGTTAACACGTGACGGTCTTCTAAAAGAAGCTTCCCAAACGATGCTCCCGATATTGGTGCCGACAATGATCTTACAAGATTTCTATGAGGTAATTCCTCTTCTTCAATTTCTTTATCATTAGACACTGAAGAAGAATTTGAACTACCATATGGAATTTTTGTATTAAGTTTATTAATTTCTCCCTTCAAAACATTCCTTAACCTCTCTGCTAAAAACCTTCTAGTACCCCTGTTAATATACTCAGGAGAGCTAGATTCATTATACCGATCAATTTCGCTCCTATAAGATCTCGTAGATTCCGATCTCAGCAAATTCATAGCAAGGTCTCTACTAACACTCTCTCTAACCTGCTTCACTATACGTTGAGCTATTTTTTTCGGATCTGATACCTTTTCACTATAACGAGTCTCGATTCCACCACCTCTAACCATTGATTCCTTTTTTATTTTCCCTTGTAACTCGCATTTTAGCCTTTCTTTTACTTCATCAAGAAAATCTTCTAGCCCACCTCTCTCTTCGGACATGAGTGAGGAGCTCGACCGCGAGTCATTATTATCTCTCATAAGCTCAGGACCAGGCCTCAAGACAACTATCGTCGTCGGAGCTGAAAAATCATTGTAAAAATCTCCACTCAGGGATCTATTTCTTGAAAAACAAACTTGACTACTAGAACCATCTTTTTCATGTGATGTTATGTTCAGGTTTGCACAGAGAGAAGCCTTTTCTCTAATGAGGGTCTCTTGAGCAAGCAAATGGTTAGGGATAATGTCCAGTTCAGCAACTTTTGAGCATTCATTAAACCTAGCAGCTTGCCATGCTTCAAAATCTTTTTTAAACTTCTGCAATTCCTCCTCTTGCGGGTGTTCTCGGGGTTTAGGCCTTTTCTCTTTTTTACTAATTTGATTACCAAAGGAATCTTTGTAATTTCCATGACGATACATCTCAAATTCTTCGTTTTCCAAGGAACTAAACTTGTAATGGCCGTTGCTATCAATGCCTTTCTTATTCTGTTCCTTACGGGTTTCATTTTTTTTCTCAGATTGGATAAAGAGGTAGTTTTCCTCAAATGGTAATGTATCCATCCCCATAAGACGGGCCACAACATTTGGTGTATTGCGCTTAGGTTTTGGTTGTTTGTATATTTCTTCGTTGATCAATTTCTTCATAGGTGCTTGAGTTGTGAATGTGTTCTCAGGCCATTCATGCCTGAATTCGTAAGAGTACTGAAGATTTACAGAATAAAGTTAAAATTTAAAAATGATCCTTGCAGACAAGTACAAATGACACAAATATATAGAGATTGACAGAATAAGAGGCCACTGACAACCGGACCTAGCAGTTAGTAATACTAATATCTATCTTCTGATGAGTGAACAACCGTTATTAAAATTTTATCTATTTTACTTATACAACCAGTCACCACCAATGTAGAGACATTTTGGTCCTAGAGAAGATGTAGGAATAGTAATGCCATTGACAAGTTAGACCCCTCAAAGATATATCAGAAAATTGAATTTTTTGGGGAAAAAAAACTTTTGGAGAAGAACATCAAGCATATAAAGGAGCAATGATGGCTCCTCCACAACAATGGAGAACCTAAGCAATACGATACGAGTTGAGAGAAAATGATTTTGTGATTAAATAATTACCGGTATGTTGTCTCCAGCAGCACAATAGCTAGTTTCGACTGGCAGCTCCAAGCTGTTCCGAGGGGCCTCTAATCCTGCAAAATAGCTTATTGAGCATCATTACACTTCTAATATAAAAGTACAAAATAAACTTAAACGCGAAAATAAGTTTTCATATGTCAAAATTCAGATGGCTAAATCTTTTAATATCATTTCTTGGAAGAGTTTCAATTTTCTAATTTGACATATTACCAGATATAGCTATACGAAAAAAGGTTAATCTTTCAACAGACGGCTCAAAGATTTCTGTGCAAGTCAGCTTCATGCGTAAGTCTCAATCTCAACAAAAATGGGTAAGCATCTAACAATTTATTAAATATTTTGAGACTTGTAAGACATATTAACTCCGCAAAAGAAATCTAAGAATAACCAGTGAGTATCTACATTTAGGAATGTAGAATCCACGGTACTCCTTGTAATAACTTATTATATGACAGCAAAAAATGCAGTGATGATAAATACTTACCCTCAATGTTGCACGTTTGTTTGAGAACTTTCCTCGCCATTTTGTCCCCTCAAAGTTACAAAGGTGTGGTAACCCTCGTATCTAACAGGTGAATCATCTTTAAAGCTACAATTACTGCACCATTTTTTGTATATATGTTAACCTTGTATCCCACATAAATTAGTTGCCACTTGAGTTGTTGTCGTTGAGCTGGAAAAAAAGGCACAACACAGTAATCAGTGAGACTATAACTCTCAGTCACAGAAATGAGCATATGCTGGATTTATTACAATTTATTACCATCTGTAAAGGTTAAAAGAAACGAGTCCCTCGTCAAATAAGTATCCCTATGGCAATTTTTTTTTTTAAAATGCTCCAAATTAGGCAAGAACTTCATCTTAAAAATGATCAAGTGTATGAAAAGGACGACCTTGGAATAATTTAACCAAACTAACACTGCCCACAATAGTACAAAAATAGAAATATCATAAGCAAACAAACAGAAGAGCTTATGAAATATAACTGTTTCCCAATGTACTTTTAGGATAAAATCAATTTCATATCATAACCATTACTCAGCCACTTTCTTAAAAACAAAACCGAAAGCGCGTTGAAAGAAGTTTGTTACGTTTTTTTGACAAGGTGCAAAAGAAAACATAAAAAGAGTGACCAAAGCATATGCCTTGGTCCTTTTCTTAATAAAAAACATTTTTACATCTCGACTTCCTTTTATTCTAAGATGATATTAACTGATTATGTGTTTCATTGCTTTCAATTGTTTAAGTTATACTGATGAAGTATGAACTTTTTTACCTAAAGAATTGGTATCTTATAAGAATACGACTATGAATACTGTTATATGCCACACTTGTGCTGTATAATCGATGCTTGAAACAATCACGAAAAGACTTTTGTTACCCAATTTAAAACAATGCTTAAATAAGAAAAAAATGAAACCTGTTTTTTCCAATTGTCAAATATAAAGGACATGAATCTCCAATTTCCATACAAATCAAGTATAACCATTTTTCCACTATAAAAGAACCAAAAAGACTAAAAATTCTCTGTTTTTTTCATTATCATTTAGCAGCTATAACAGATTACTGAATATTATTCACACAACTCTGGATTGGCAAATTAAAAAATAAGAAATAAATACGACTAGCATTAAAACTAGAATTACCTTATAAGAAAATAAGAAATCAATTAAACTAGCAAAAAGAGCCACATACATAAACTACTTTTTTCCTATGGCTTTTCTTAAAAAAAAATCAAAAAAATCACAACTTTATAAGAAAATAGACAGCTTATGACCCAAATGTCTTAGTGAAGCTTATAAGCAATAAAAAAATCTACCTTTTTTTACCCTCTAAAAAAGCCAGATTATCAGCTTAAAAGCTACAGGCAAACAAAGCCTAATATTCACATAACAACAAAACTTAATGCATTTCCAAGTTTCAACTAAAGTCTAACGTCTTTCATCTAAACCATAATTAAATACTCCGGATTATACAATTAAATTGTACTCCATCCGTTCCTATTTAATTATCCATTACGAAACTACGTGTAATTTTGACCAGCCAAGAACTTGTATCAAAATTGTCGGAATGAAAATTTTCAAAAGTTGATCATATAGTTCAAATGTTAAATTTTATGGGCAATGTCCAAAACATACAATTAACCAAAACATAACACTTAAAAATTTCTTCCCAAAACATACAATTACACGTATTTATTATTAGGGTTGTATGTTTTGGAAAGAAAAGTTTTGGTTTGTAGTTTTTAGTAATTAGACTTGAAAAGGTGTACGTTTTAGTAATTTTCCCAATTTTTTTTTTTTATAATTACATTTAAAAAAATTTCATTTCGACAATTTTGATACAAGTTATAAGCCGGACCAATTAAATGGGAACAGAGGGAGTATCTGTTTCAAGAAGAAAAAAAAGACAATTAAACAATATAATAAAATTAAATATGACCAGTAAAATAGTACTTTAATACAACAAAATAAAATAAAAAATAGTAACACAAATAAAAATACAAACAGAGCCCACATTCATATCATAAACTAGTATTACTAATATTTAAAATATATTGAAATTTAATGATTGTAACAACTAACATTAGCTATAACAAATTCTTCATCACAAGAAACTCAAACAAATCATAATTCACATTTTACCACTGAAAATATATCTTTGCTCGGAAACACCGAAACACCGAAACCCGACACCAAAAACCAGTTCGATACGCGGCGTGGAGAAGAGAGAGAGAGAGAAAGAGAGATTTCTCAGAGCTGTAGAAATAAAACTCTAGCAGAGTGCCAGAGAATAAATGATGAAAAATATTTTGGGATTATAGAAATAAAGTTTCTGACTTTTGAGCTTTTCTATAATAATAATGATATATATATATATTATAAACATGTATATATATATATATATATATATATATATAGAGAGAGAGAGAGAGAGAGAGAGAGAGAGCTCTAGCAGAGAATAAAGTCTAGCAGAGAATAAATGAAGAAATATATATTTTAGGATATTAAAATAGTTTATGACTTTTTAATCTATTTTTGTATTTTATATTTTAAAAATCTCTTACATTATTTGGAGTACAAGTCTGACACCTGTTTTCTACGCTCTTTCGTGTCTCATTGCTTATTTTCACTAAAAATTTAAATTTTCATAACTAATTTCGCAAATTTATAAAATTTTATATTATATTGTATTCAAATTTTAAAACATTTGGACATAATATTGTTTTAGACAATTTTTATAATATTTAATGTTTAATTTACACTAATTTATACATTTATTTCAAAATAAATTGTGTGTGGATTTTATTTTAAAAATAATTATTGAGATGTATTGATACATGCATTATAGTAATTGTACGGTATTTTTCAAGTTTTTTAGAATTTTTTTTTATAAAATAATGCATGAAAATATGTTTTGAACTCCGTTATTTGGCTCCTCAAAATATGATTTTTAAATCTAAAAAATTCATATTTTTAAAATATATATTTTTAGTGGATTTTCGAAACTGATTTTGGACTAAAAAAATATATTACCAAACCTAGTGTATACATACACATAAATTTGATAATGATGCTGTAGTTTTCGACTCTAAAAAATCTGTTTTCATCCCAAAACCGTAAATACTAATTACAAACCGTAATTCTGATTTACGGTTTACCTTTTTATTTTATTTTTCATAAAAAAAATTAAATCGTAATTCTGAATTACGGTTTGTATTTTGTAATTACGATTTTGGTGTGAAAAAATATTTTTTATAATCGAAAAATACAGTCTCATTTATAATTTGTGTATCATTCTATTATAATAAGTCAACACAAGTCAAATGAGGCTGCCCAATTTAGCCATTTTTTTCTAAAAATACCCCTATATTTTTTTATTAATTACAATAATAGCATGGTCACATAAAAAATAAAAATAAAAAAAATAACAACTAATAACACTATGTGTCCCTCTTTAACGACCAAACATTATTTTAAGTCTTATACTATTTTTTTTTTATTATCCACGTATTTATATCATAACTACATTTATTTTTTATATTTTAATTGCATTACGCGTCATACACGCAATACGTGGACACGATTACCGATATATATATTAAGAGAGAGAGAGAGAGCGGGATTGCTTCGGTGGAGATGACATTAAGAGAACGTGCAAGTCGTGTAAATAATACTACTAATATAGCTGTTGTTATTTCAATAATAAAAATGAAATAAATAATAATAATAGCTTAGTTATGAATGGGTATATATATAGTATGTGGATGATATGATGTGTACTCACTCGGTCAATTTGGACTTTAATAACTTTTGATATGGTCATGTCGACACGTTTAAAGGTTTCTTTTCTTTTATTTTATTTACACCAAATGTATTATTTAGTCCTTCTAGTTTTTTATAAGTCACATGAATGGTACTTTCTTATTTGTGGAGACAAAGTCTTGTAATAGATCAAATTCATATTTATTTTAGTGTACTACACTTTATATATGGAATACCGGTCAAAAGTTAACTGCGTATTACGTGTGAATATATTTTAATTTGAACATAATATTCAGATTTAATATCATTTATTATAGTTATGCATGTTAAAACGAATTGTTAATTAATTTATGTTACATCCGTAATTAGAAAAATATAGTGAGTACAAATTGTTAATTAATTAGATTAACTATATTGATAATTATTAAACCATACGTAAAATCTGGTAACAGACTTTATGGTTCAAAATCAGATTTTAAAAATCTGTTTTGACAATCTACTGAAAAGATATATTTTAAAAATCTCGATTTTTAAAAAATTTCAGCCTAAAAATTAAATTTTCAGAAGCTGAATAATTTGACTTGCCAAACATCCAAAAAATTTCAAAATCTAAAATACACTAAAAAAATATGTTGCCAAACGGACCTTAAGTCCACTACGGGAACTCTCCCAATTTAGGATTCGAATTCTCTAGAGTTCATAGTGCAACCACATCCTCTGTAGTTTCATATAACGGGTGAAATTAAAACAATCCAATAGTCTAGATTCATGCGTGAGTTTTGTAATTTTATTTTCATATGATTTTAATATATAAAATAAGATATACTAAAATCATTGAACTTTTTTACTATTTTTAAATAATAATTAAATTTAGGTTAGTCTCAACTAGAGTTTTATAATTTTGTTTGAGTTTTTATTGTGTTATAAAGTTAGTTTTTAATTTACAAAATCATAGTTTATATTTTATATATTTTACAATTTAAGGGGACATCATCATTATCATACTTTTACACTTATTTTCCAAATTCTACCCCTAATTTTTTACACATCTTTTATTCAAGTTAATGTTAAAAGCACAAATATATAAAATTACATGACAAAACATTCTATGAATGGAAAGTGGAGTTGAGAATTTCGGTATGGTGGTACATAGAATAAGGGTATAAGTTATGTAATTGTATATTTTTTATTCACATCTTTTTAAAGCATATCAACTGATGATTTTACATCAAACCTACATTTATAAGAAAATTAGTTGGTTTTCATATTAAATATAATTTAACCCAATTTTTGAAGTAGTCGTGTCATGTAATCTTTCAACCGTGTTCGACTCGCAGGTCAAAATGGTCAATAGAAAAATTGTAAAAAATGCTTGAATAAGGTATATCGGCTGACAAACCCCATTGTCTTGTCCTACATGTGTTTATGTCTCACACGTGTCCAACTTTCTATTTTTTTAAGAGTCCGTGGATCATAGCCGATAAGTGATTGCTCTATGGAATTAGTGCACATGTTGTTTATGGTTCTTAATATTAAAATTAAATTATTGTTTTTATGAATGAAAAAACAAATAGGGATTAAATTTGTTTACGAGTTTAAACAAGGGAGGTATTGTTGTGAAATTGAATCCAATTAATGACCAAATAGAACTTGGTTTGAAACTATGTTTAAGAATTAAATTAAGCTGTCAAAGTGTAATGATTTTAGTTGGATGAATAACACTACAAAAAAATATCTATATAGCAACAGTTTAGTTACAGTTTGTCTGATACTATACGGCTTGTTGCTGAAATTTAGTAACAGTATAGCAACAATTTTTGTTGCTAAGTGCTGATAACTATTATTATACTGTTGCTGAATTTTCTGCAACAAGCCGTATAGTAACAGACTAATTGTTGATATCCGGTTATTTTCTTGTAGTGTATAAGCCGCGCGCAGAAAGAGTTGATTGCTTTTGTAATTACAATTAGCGCCGCCGTAAATAAGACGAGTAGTTCATGTTCGGCTCGGTTAATTTTCGGTTCATGTTTATTTATTTATAAACGAACATGATAATGAACAAGAATATAACATTCGTCTATTAATTGAGCTGAACATGAACATGAACATGACTTTATTCGTTTCGTCTAAACTCGTGTTCGTGTAACGATATATAAAATTTGATAAAATTAAAAAACTAAATATATTAATGATGTAACAAAAACTAGCAAGTATTACTACAAAATAATAAACTTATTTATACGACAATAATATTAATGATATGTTTGTATTATTTTAAACTTATTAAGATAATTTATATCATCATACTATAAATACACTCACCAATTTTATTATTAAGTGTCCGACTCGTTAAAAGTAAATATTTATACATATGTAAAAAAGAATTTATACATTAATAGAATATATAAACTTAAAGCTAATAAAAACTTATATTATAATATCAAATAGATTAATTAACTAGCGTTTTATTTATTTGTATACAACTTTATCATACTAAACAATATAATAACAAAGATAAAATTATAATATATTCCAAAAAGAAAGGAAAAAAATACTATTTTTTAAATTATTAAATATTTTGAATGAAAATAAACGTTCACGAACAACTCGTATTTTGCTCGTCAAATGTTCGGTTCATGTTTAAAAAAAATATATCAATAAAAGGCATTTAGCTTCTATACAAGGAACCCGGCCATTTGGCGGCAAATTTGTAAACTACCACTTTACCAACAAAATAAATAAATTCGATTATACATATGTTTATTAATTTGTAACTATCTAACAATATATTTTTTTATTTTACATATGTGCATACCCAAGTTTGTTGTAACCTTTGTCTATGTGTTGTTTGTAGTCAACTTGTTTAACATTTTGCATTTGGTTGTTAATTGTTATTTAACACAAAATTCAACTTATATATGAGAAATGTATACGATTCCACCGGTAAATATAATAATAAGAAAGTATCATGTGATCCACATTTTTGTGGTTGAAAAATTGTTATGATTATTAAATAATAATAAAGAAATAAAAAAAAATAATGTGGGATTATTATAAGGAAATTAATAAGAATGGTGAAATTTTATGTAAATGTAAACGGTTCATTAAAATATATAAAATATGTTAGGTTTAACTAAATGATTAAAGTTGATGACGTGGTTGCACTTACGATGTATGAAACCGAGAATTGACACTATTTACAATATGCATCTAATGTTTTTTCCCTATTTTTTATAGGTGTATATACTGAAAATTAATATTAATATATTCATATATAGGGGATTAGAAGTAGATTAAAAGTAACTATACACCATCCCATATTGGGAAAAAATAAATGGCAGCCATGTATCTATTTTTAATATTACTTATTTATTAAAAATAAGTAATATTTTTAATATTATTTATTTTTAATAAAAGGCAGTCATGAGGCGAAACGAGACGAAAACGCTCTATTTCGTTTTCGTTTCGTTCCGTTTTAATGTTTTTTGTTATCGTTTCGTTTTCGTGATGAAGCAGAAAATTTCGTTTCGTTAAAAATATGAAAATTTTGCTTGGTTTCATTTTGTCTCATAAACCGATTTTTTTACTATATGGGTTTTATTAATTGATATATCAATATAATATAGATTTGTTATTAGAAACATACATATACATATATATGTATATATATATATATATATGTTGAACGAAAACGAAATTTCACGAAACGAAAAAGGCTATGATCATAATTATCATCTATATATATTACTAACGAAATGTATATTTACGTTAATTATCATTTCATTTAGTAATGAACGAAACTGATCGTCAGACTCTTAATGAAACGAACATGAATTTTTTCACGAAAATTTCGGCTGATTCCCCTTCCACCACCCGTGATAATTAAACTACATAAAACCTTGAACTAGCTAGTACTTTGATTGCTTCAAATTTTTTGCAGTTGATATATTTCTTCTTCCATTTACCTAGTTTTGCGCCTTTGGTCATCTCAACTCTCAAGCACGTTAATAACTGTAGATTGAAAATAAACTATAAAATCTTTCATTCCTTTCATACTTACAGTATAAAATACTGTTTGATTTAGTGAGAATTAAAAGTTGTCACAAGTCTGCCACTAATTTAAAAAATTATCACAAATCTGTCGTAAATTGACTAAACTGTCACAAATCCGTCACATAAACCGTCGTTAATAAGCTCGTAACAAACAATACCGTCACTAATCACGTCGCTATTTGAGTATTTTTTTGTAGTGTTATTAGTTTGTTGCTTTGCTGACATAAATATCTCACAAAACTGAGTGTGCGTAAAGATATCTTTTCATCTTTTGTTATTCTTTTTTCCTATTAATTTTCATTACCTATACCACCTTGTCTAGAACTAAAAAGAAAAAAACGCTTTCAGTTAGGTTAGGCACTTTGTGATCTGGCTTGTGATGCCTTTTTAGCTAATTAAGCTTAAAATGATTTTAAATAAAACATAGACATGTTAAGTTTAAGCCCCACGTTAGTGTTAATTTTTTATTGTTAAATATTATCCCATCATCCGTTATAATTATTGAAAACTAAAAAAAATTATCACTACAAGAAAAAGTTCATTTAACATCATAAATTTTTTTCGGTTATGTTGCTAAAGTGGTTGTTACTAAATTTTAGCAACAGTGTTGCTAAACTGTTACTAAAATTTAGACACAAACACTTTAGCAATATAACTCAAAAAAATTTATGATGCTAAATGATTTTTTTTCTTCTCCTAAATAGTAAATTTATATTATGCACACCAAATGATTTCATATGGATACTATAGCTGGTTCTTGATGGGTTACATAATTTAAACAAGATCCATTCATTGTAGGTTCTTAATTAATTTTTTTATCTAACAAGTGACTTAATATGACCATTGTAGATTCTCTAATATAGTAATAATAATTATTTTATTTTTGAATTCCAGATTACAGTCCATTCGTTAACTTAATTAATAAACTTATTGGTAATTATTTTACTCTGATTTCATTTCATTTTTTTTTATTTATTGTTTTGCTCTTATTTAAGTCTTTGCATTCTATCAAGAAGCTAACTAGAACGCGCTTGTTGCGAGCAAGATAATTTAAATATAGACAAAATCGATAAGTTTTACGCCTTAGCTATTATGCATATATATGCATGATAATATGAAGAAAAAAAAAATATTTAGCCTGAAGAATTTCGATGTTCTTTGGTACCAATTCTTTTGTCACTTGAGAATGTGGACACTTAGAAATTGACATCCAAAAAGGAACGAGCCAGTAAAGCATTTAATAAAATACAAACAAGAAAGGATTTAAAATGATGATTGTGTTACTTTTGAAAACGAAAAATAACTAGTTAGGTCTTATAATTGCATGTGCACACATTCATCATAATATTGTGTTAATTGATGTGAATGGGCGAAGGCAGGAATGTTATACGTGGAGTGTCAAAATTTAGTATATAAAAATGAGTGGTGTCACATCATCGTTTTTAATGTTTATGATTGAAAATACATGGTTAAAAATGAAAAAATCGAAAAAATCGAAAAAATCACAACTTTTGTAATTATGGGGATGTCGTCACTTCAACTTCAATGGTGTGTACTTAGCTTCCGGATGTATGAACCTAGGGCGGGGCAAAAAACTGGAAAAAGCGAACCGAACCGATAACCAAATCGAAAAAAACCGAAACCGAAATATTTTCGGGTCGGTTTCGGTTTTCAGTAAAACCGAACCGAAAAAGACCGAAACCGAAAAAACCTGAAAAAGACCGAAAACCCCCGAAAAAAACAGAAAAAAAACGAAAAAGACCGAAAAATAAAAAATAAAACCGAAAAAAATCCAGAAAAACCCGAAACTGGACTAAAAAAACGGTTCGGTTCAGTTCAAAAAATAAAAAGACCGAAACCGAAAAAAAGCGAACAAAAAAATATGCTCGGTTTCGATTTCGGTTTTGTCAAAAACCGAATCGGATCGAACCGACCCCAGCGCTGTATGAATCTATGATTTGATAAAGGAGAGTTTGAAAGTGAAAAAGGGGGAGCATAGACTGGCCCTTACAACTCATATATGAAGGATGATATATACACGTATAGATAGTCATATAATTATCATATAGTGGGATTAATAATGATAAGTGAGCTTTCAAACCATGGGAAAAAGGCAAACAAATTATGTCCCCAGCTTGTGTTATGCATGTGCAAAAGAGCTAGCCTCAACCATGGAATAATAATAATAATTTGCTTTTAACTTATTAATCAATTGTTGTTCTACAGATATAAAACTCAACTAATTATTATTATTAGAGTTTTTGACCATTTATTGGATGTGGTCTTCTATATCCCACGTACCCACTTTATTAGGGACATCTTTTTATATATATATATATATATACTAGCGCAACCCGTTCACACGATGCGTAGTGTAACGCGTGGATTAATGATAATCTTTTCGCATAATAAATATTTGTTCTACTTGGAAAAACTCAAATTATAGTAAATTTTTGATAAAAAAAGTACAAATATACTACTAATAAAAACGGAATTAATAGAATTTGATTAAAAATAAATTAAAGTATCTTACGAGTAAGTTTCAGATTGTGAAGTTTCCTATCAAAAATATATATACAGAGAGAGATGAAGATGGGAATGAGTTATTCTGAAAACTGAAAAAGCAGTTACTTTGAAAAGAGACGGATATATATTTGACAGGTTTTTTTTTTTTTTTAACCGTTCATCAGTTATTTTGGTCTTTTGTATTTTATCTATTTGTAATTTATGTTAATTAGATGAGTTTTAATTAATTATTTATTTTAAGGCCTCATAAGGACTCTTGACATAAAGTAATAGTATAAATATATATATATATATATTATAAAGTATTTCTTTTGCACCAGAATGAAATAAAGTTATATATTATAGGTATTGATATCTAGCTAGACCCTTTAATTTGTTTAAATGTTTTTGGAACAAATTAATGCTAAATAAGCTTAGGCAAAACGGTCGCTGGAAGACAATAAAATTGCTAGCTAAATATAAAGATTAATTAATTGTTCATAGAAACAAATTTTGGTTGTTAACTAAATTTTTTATGCTAAATAAGTTAGACCCTTTAATTTGTTTAAATGTTTTTGGAGTGATAAAATGTACTCTTCTCCTGAAAGGAAATTAGGCTAAAAATATAAAGATTTTAACTTTTTAACCCCTTGAACAATTAATCTTAACTCAATCAAGCTTTAAGTTGGGAATTTTTTAAGTGAATCGAGGCTAAAAATTGTACTCTTAAAGATTAACTTTGTAACCTTGAGCAATTAATTATGTCAACAATGTTTGGAGATTTTAAGTGAGTTCAATTGACACGTCGATTACCAAGATGTCACTATGTGTCATGAAATCGGACAGAGAGTTGGTCATGTTTCTAAAATCATGTTTTGGTCATGTTATCGCTTTTTTCATATGTATTTGTATTTTTTTCCTCATAAATTAATGTTTTATTTTATTTCTAAAGTGTTTGTTCAAAAAAATCAGTAAAATTTGACTTATTTATATTTTTTTGGTATTTATTGTTTGTTTTGACAATTTATAAGGTAGTGATATTAATAAATACCCAACAAAATATAAAAAAAAAGTCAAATTTTACTGATTTTTTTTTGAACAAACATTTTAAAAATAAAATAAAACGTTAATTTAAAAAAAATATATGAATACATATGAAAAACGCAATAACATAGCCAAAACATGATGTTAAAAACACGACCACATGTACACCCAATCGGACTGCAAGCGGACGAGCATTGAAGCAACGGAAGACATGAAGAAAAGGTATTGTGGGAAAAAAAATTCTTCTTTCTCCCTCACTGAGTGTATTTTTTGTTTTTTCACTTTCCCTATTGAAGATTAACTTTAGTACATAACGTTAACGTTGAGATAAATATTGGATTTTGGCAAGGGTAGTAGCGGTTTAAAAGTTACCGACACCTTAGTCCAGACTGAAAATACATAATTTGCTTTTTCTAAGACAAAAAAACATCATTTTATAATACTTTTTTTAAAAAAAAAAAGGAAAAGAAAATATTTTTGAAGTGTCACCGAGTAGTACTACTACGATAATCACACAATTATAAGTTTTTTTAAAAAAGTTTTTGTTGTGCATTTTACTATTTTTTTTATTATTAAAGACAATTATCTACACCCTCATACATAATATTTATTCTTGTTAATTTTTTTACTATTTATGTCCCTTAGCTATTGGATTGAATTGCATACCTAGTTAGTTAGTGTCTCGTCTCAAAAATAAAATAAAATGCAGTGCTCGTAAATACTTAATAATTACGAGCAGTGCATTTTATTTAGAACAACCGTAGTGGACTTAATAACTACTCCCCGTATCCGCTGTTAACCATGACTATAATTTTTATCACATTGGACTTTTAGTACAGTAGCTAAATGCAGTGCTCGCAAATACTTAATAATTTTTTCGTTAACATGTAACAATGGGTTTAGCTAGCTAATGTATGAAACCCTACTACATGCATAAAAAGAGATCAATTCTTCTTCTCTCATCTAATTGTTTGTGTATTTAGTTTGTTATGAATTTATTTTGTTTGATTAAAAATTATGATCTAGACGGTAATCATATATAGGAGTTTTTAATAAGAAGTAAAGCAATAACTAATGCCAATTTAAAAACATAGTCATACACTTGAAGCCATATATGTTTAAATTTTCTTCAAAAGCAAATTTGAAGTTACATTATAACATGATCTTAATTCATCTTAAAAATAAAATATTGAACCCATTAATACATGTGATTAGGTAGTACATAGAAGTTTTGAATAATCGTGTTATAAATTATTTTTTCCATAGTAATTTATCATGCCTACAAGTGAAAATTTTAATTTTTTTAAGTTATCACTTATCAACTACCCTTACTAGTTACTATCACTTTCGTTTTAGCTGAAAACAAATATTGTAAAATGTGAAACAAGAAAACAAAAGTTAAAGTGATAGTCGAAGCTTCTATTAAAAACGTTTAAATTTTGGCAATGTTAATTTGTTAGTTTTGTGTAATTTGGTTGGTTGCTGTTAACTCATGACGAGTAAACTAAATATCTTCGGTACCGATGTACATGTAGAGATAAAAATCCAATTTAAATACATTGTCGAGAATACTGTTAATGTGTTGTAATCTCTTTTTAGTTTTTGGAAAGTTTGTAATATAGGTTAAGTTCCACTTTATTCCTAAAGAAAGGTGTTGTTTGTTTGGTTAAAGAAAAAAAATGTATAATGTTGTCATGCTTATATATGAAGAAGCAGCAGTAGTAATTGAAATTAGTCTCTCATTCGGACCTCGACAAATTTGCCTTCGATCTCTCCGACCCTAGGGTTTTGTTCTGCACAGCCGAGTTATCTGATTTAACGATTAAATCCGAAGCGAGCAGCTATATAGAGTTCAAGAGTATAGATATGAATTGTATATATAGAGATGTGGAGATATATCATGTACCAGACTTATGACGGACGGTGTTTAGGGACTCTAGTTTGGCGTTATCCGATGGCAATATCTTTTTTTTTTAGAAATCATATTTTTTGTGACCATAAACTGTTTTCAAAGGATCATAGATGGTTTTCAAACGATTATAGATGGTTTTCAAACGATTATAGATTGTTTTCAGACGACTATAAATTGTTTTCAAATGATCATAGACCGTTTTTAAACGAGTCAAAGGATCACAAACTGTTTTAAGATGAACATAACATGTTTTCAAACTACCATTGACTGTTTTGAAGTAACTATAGAATTTTTTTCAAATGTTATCTAGTGTATTGTGTCCTTTAAACTATGAAATAGACTGTTTATTAGTATATAAATTGTTTATTATTCGATTATTTTTTATTGGATTATCTTATTATGGCGTTTTTATGCTTTGGGAAAGTTATTTCTTGATAAATTTTACAAAATAATTTCATATTCATTTTTTTTTAATTTTTTTTTTCATTACATTTTTCGGGTTTCAAACACACCCTATGTCTGTAAAAAAAATTATTTGCTAGAATATCTGAAGTGTAAAAGAGTATAGAAAGCTCATGTGTGGATAAGTTACAAAAATATAGAGAATATTCCAGACCATTGTACGAAGATGGATAACTAGTATAAATAGTTGTGGAATTCAACTTTTTTATTTTTTTTGAGTTAACAAAAGTTATCATTTAAGTTATCAAATTTCGTACTCAACTGCAAAATCAGTCATAATTATAAATCTTATAGACATAATCCGGTTTATACAATTTGATTTTTTTTCCCCAAAATCAAAAGGCTTAATATCAACCATTGTTTTATTGTATTAGATCAAGTATCAGCAATTAAAAAATTATCACCACCATCAATTAAAATAAATAAATATCCCACAAATAGGATGTGTTCTAGATGAAATTAAATTTTAGTGTCTTTAAAAAAAAACAAGTCTAATGATCTGTTTAGCTCACACCCACACTCTATTGCATTTTTTCTGAAAATACGTACAAACCGTAATTTTTTTATACGGACCGTACATTTTAATTACAGACCGTAGATTTTATTTACAGTTTGCGTTTTTAGTAAAAAACCGTACAAAAAATGTACAGACCGTACATTAAATTTACGGTTTACACAGTTTAACAAACTAAAAACAGAATTCGCTCTCTCAGACAATATTATAAAATGTAAAAAATATAATAGAATTATATATATTAAACACGAGTAAAAATAATAAAACTGAGCTAGAAATATAAAACTGATTAAACACGAGTAAAAATATAAAACTGAGCTAGAAATATAATAGAATTATATTAAACTAGTAAAAAAACAAGTCTTCATTTGGCTCAGTTCATTGCTCCGCCATACATACACACCTATACATACACCTATACATACATATAAATATAAATATATATATATATATATATATATATATATATATATATATATATATTAAATTATATAATGGATGAAACGGCGGCGTTATACCCACCGATATCTCCAACGGCGTTCGACTTAATCGTAATCGGCACCGGTCTCTCGGAATCCATCCTTTCCGCTGCGGCTTCTACGGCCGGTAAAACCGTACTCCATCTCGATTCAAACCCCTTCTACGGCTCTCTTAACTCCTCTCTCTCTCCTCATTCCCTCTCTAACTTCCTTTCATCCACCTCCCTCTTCACTTCCCTCTCCCTCTCTTCCCTCCCTCCTCCCCCCGGTAACTTCTCCCTCGACGTATCGGGACCTAAACTCCTCTTTTGCTCCGATGAGCTAACCGACTTGTTGATCAAGTCCGGTGCGAGTAATTACATTGAGTTCAAGAGTGTCGATAGGAGCTTTGTTTATAGAGAGGGGGAGTTGTGTAGTGTACCGGATTCGATATCGGCCGTGTTTAGAGACTCTAGTTTGGGGTTATCGGAGAAGAGGAGGCTTGGGGAGTTTTTTAAGATGATCGAGGGCCATTTACGAGGCGAGGGGGATGGTAGAGAGGGAAAGAGGGTTTCGGAGGAGGATTTGGAGAATCCGTTTGTCGAGTTTCTGGACAAGATGAGGCTTTCCGATAAGATTAAATCGTAAGTCGACTTTCTTAACTGCATTTTTACTTGTTTGGTTGCATTTTCTAATTACAGGATTATAAAATTATACTTTGTTTTTTTTGTATTGGGAAGTTTTTCTATTTGAATTAGGGTTTTGTTTTGCTTAGACCAGTTAACTGTTTTAACGTGCCTTCTCCCTAAAGTGAAGCTTTTTTGGGGGCTTATTACTTTTTTAGTGTCATTGTATGTGTGGAAGGAAAGGAATGATCGGGTTTTTGAAAACAAGGAAGCAAACGCTCACTCAGTGGCGATAATCCATCCAAGGGGACTTGATGGCCCGTAATTAGCTAATCTCGATGAAAGAGCAGGTAACTACATAAGGCAGCTTTCCCCGCTCTGTCTTCTCTACGATTTACGGGTACTTACTCGTGCACCGAATCAAACAAGAGGAGGTTGCCTGATGGTCGGCCTTTGCTAAGGACTTTGCCGGGGTTGAACCCCTATCTTCTAGTAGCCGCCCTTCCAACTATATGCTTAACTCATGCCCCAGGAATCCCTAGACAGGGGGTACGAGCTTCGCTTTTTTTCCTTATGAGATTAGGTCGCGTACAACAACCTTAACCGCACAAGCCTGAGCTGGGCCTACCTCCATCCCTAGAGGAGCCGTATGAGGCGGAAGCTCCACGTACGGTTTTGAAGCCGAGCCTTTCCAGCAATGGGGCTTAGGGACCCCTTTATACTAGTAGGGCTATGACAGTCTTTCTTCCCTTGCTTTACTATTACCAATCACTGGGAACAGCTCAGTTCTCTAGTTCTTCCTGATCTGACGAAAGAACAGCTAAGCGAGAAAGGAAGGTTAGTAGAGATGAGTAAGGGGGGAGAAGGTTCAGATTTTAAAAATGCGGACTTAACTAAAGCTGGCAATAAAAAGCATCCATCTTGGGGCTCGTCTAAGTCTTAGAAAGCATGTCCTCTCGTCTATACCTATCATATATTCTCAGGGGTCCCAATTCCCACCCCAGGACCCCGAACTCTCATTCCAGTACTTTCACCGCCTCAAAGCTCGATAAAAACTTGCTTAATGTGCCTGATGTTTTCACAATAATAGCGTAGTCAAGTATTTTCTGAAACTATCTTGGTTTCATATAGACATTTATATAGAATCTTTCAAAAAGACTTTCCCTCATAAGAAAGAAAATGCTTACTATCTTTGAATGAGCCTTCGTGTGACGAAGTCGGATCGGAAGGAAGTGGCATACTATATCTCCTCTGAACCCTCAACAATAGGTGTGTGTTCCCAGTAGGTATTCTAACGGAGGAGTTTTAATGGGCTTTTGGAAGAGCGCTCCGCGTTTTTTTTTATTATCTAGAATAAACCCCTAGTCGTGAGACGCGCTATCTTTTTGATCAAGTCCAGCATCATATAGATGTAAAAGCACTTTAATTTCTCTATTTTGGCACCTCTTTTAGAGGCTCGATGCTCGGTTAGAGAAGGAGTCCCATGATAGCCTCTACTCCGAAGACAGCACGGAAGAAGAAAGGCTGACGGAAGAACTCACCCGGATAGGATTCAACCGAGCTCTACTAAGAGTGAAAGAGATTGAAAGCAGGCTAGAAGCAGAAAGAGAAGGTAAGAATCTGGCCCAAACGAATGTAAGTACTGATATTTCAACCAAAGGAAAGGACTCGCCAAGCACCAACGAAAGCAACCTTACAGATCCATATATTCAGAAGCAAGAACGTGAAGAAAGCACTACCGATGCTAGTTCCCGATGGCCAAATTCCAGACAAAAAAGAAGAAATGAGGGCAACCCGATAGCCGAGCAACTAATTCCATTCTTAAGGCCCCAAGAGCAGCTCTACACGGGTCTGCGAGGGGAATCCTTGAACCTAAGAAGAAAGAAGAAAAGACTCCTATTCAACCCCGTATTTTGCGACGTAAACACATTTCATTAGTGGAAGCAGTTGCCTTTTTTGTCTTTTTTCTGTCAACCCCGTGATTTGGGCATAGATCGTATTTCCCTTATTCTACGACCGCCTAGCGAACTCAGAGAGCTTCTTTATTCATCTGCTTTTATATTAGGAGAAGAAAGTCGATTCTAGCTATACCTTTTGTTTTGAATAAGGTGCCTAGCCTTAGCGGTTCCTATTTATTTTAAAACAACTTCACCTCGCATAGATCACGCCGACCCACCCCCACCCCCTGTGTGTGGGTGCCCAGTTCATCTCCCCTTTTCTTTTTTAAGCTTCCCCGCTAAAGAACTTATTTTCTTTTACGGATTTTCCTTCTCCAAGCTTCCCGACAGGCCTCGATCTCAAGTGTTCAAAGGTAGATTCACCAAGAGTCCTCTCCGCCCTAAGCCCTAACTTGTGTACCCGGAAAGAACAGGGATGCCAGCCGGGGCCGAGCCTTGAAAGCCGGGAAGTACACCCATTGGCCGGATTAGCAGGAGGAAGGGCGGCCCCACCCTGAAACAAAGGTGTTTGTACATAAATAAAGAGGCTGGTTATGGCCTTTACTTGATAGGGCTCCTTCCCATCCATCTTGACCAGGAAGAGGGGGGAGTTTCCTGCGGAAGTCCTGTCCGCCCTTCTGGCTACACAAAGGGCTATGCTGACCCAGATAGCCCCACCACCTCTGTCCCAGCGGCTTTGCCTCTCCTGCTCCTCAGTGAACCGGATCATTTGTTGAGCTCTGTCATACCGCTCTTCTATCTCTTTCATTGGCGCAATCTTCTTTGAATTCAATAGCAAATTGGCATTTACTTTTATTCAAGATATCTTCTCCCTTTAATCTAATCAGTATCTTACTTCTGAGTAAGGAACTCTCCGAAAAGAAGGTAAACAGGAGTTAATGGCAGGCGCAATAGAAAGGCAGAACATCGCTTTGAAGCGGCTGTAAGAGCGGTACGGACTAGTTCTATGTACCGCTTAGCTCTCAGTCGACGAAGAGAGCAGCTAAGAGAGCTAGCAGACAATATGCAGAAGCAAAGAGCGGTGTCGGGTTTCTGCATGAAAACATAGGGGAAGGAAAGCAGTGGTTAGAGGGGGATGGAGAAAGTGGACAAAACAGACTCGCATTTTTCATCGAACAGGAAAATAATCATATTTAAAACTCACCTAACCCAACCCCTTCCTTTGTAGAGCCGTGTATTGTAAGTGATCCGAACCTGCCCGGAGCGAGTCAAGCCTGGTCCCAGGACATCGCTCTTCTAGTAGCAGCAGATTTTTTTCAATATATAGAAGTAATTTTGGGCACAAAATAGGTTCTTATTGGTCCACTAATATCCAATCCCAACGAGAATAGAATCGAGTAGCTTCCGGCTTGGCTTGTAGTTTAGCTTATGTAATGGTTGGCCTTTCTACACGCACGCGCCCGCCAGAATGCCTCCTTGGTTTGGGACGAAGCCAAGCCAGAACGACAGGCGTTTACTGCAAAGGGACACCAAATTCAGTGAGAAGTGATTTAATCCAAGCGAGCTCGGAGGTGGCATGAAAAACAGGTTTGGCATTTTTTATTGAGAAGGAGACCATGGTGGAGCGATATACGAGAAATAGATGCTCAGCCTGCAATGTCCGATAACGGCGCTGAAGTAGTCAATCTATCGGAATCCGGTGCGAGTAATTATATAAAGTTCAAGAGTATAGATATGAACTTTTTATTTAGAGTTAACTGATTTAATGATCAAAAACCGAGTCTCAACTCCTCTCTCTCTCTCTTCACTTCCCTCTTCCCTCCGGTAACTTCTCCCTCGACGTATCGGGACCTAAACTCCTCTTTTGCTCCGATTAGCTAACCGACTTGTTGATCAAGTCTGGTGCGAGTAATTACATTGAGTTTAAGAGTGTCGATAGGAGCTTTGTTTATAGAAAGAGGGAGTTGTGTAGTGTACCGGATTCGAGATCGGCCGTGTTTAGAGACTCTAGTATGGGGTTATCGGAGAAGAGGAGGCTTGGGGAGTTTTTTAAGATGGTTGAGGGCCATTTACGAGGCGAGGAGGAGGAGGGGGATGGTAGAGAGGGAAAGAGGGTTTCGGAGGAGGATTTGGAGAGTCCGTTTGTCGAGTTTCTGGACAAGATGAGGCTTTCCGATAAGATTAAATCGTAAGTCGACTTTCTTAATTGCATTTTTACTTGTTTGGTTGCATTTTCTAATTACAGGATTATAAAATTATACTTTGTTTTTTTGTATTGGGAAGTTTTTCTATTTGAATTAGGGTTTTGTTTTGCTTAGACCAGTTAACTGTTTTAATGATCAAATCCGGTGCGAGTAATTATATGAAGTTCAAGAGTATAGATATGAACTTTTTATTTAGAGTTAACTGCTTTAATGATCAAAAACCGAGTCTCAACTCCTCTCTCTCTCTCTTCACCTCCCTCCTCCCCCCGGTTCCTTCTCCCTCGACGTATCGGGACCTAAACTCCTTTTTTGCTCTGATGAGCTAACCGACTTGTTGATCAAGTCCGGTGCGAGTAATTACATTGAGTTTAAGAGTGTCGATAGGAGCTTTGTTTATAGAGAGAGGGAGTTGTTTAGTGTACCGGATTCGAGATCGGCCGTGTTTAGAGACTCTAGTTTGGGGTTATCGGAGAAGAGGAGGCTTGGGGAGTTTTTTAAGATGGTCGAGGGCCATTTACGAGGCGAGGAGGAGGAGGGGGATGGTGGAGAGGGGAAGAGAGTTTCGGAGGAGGATTTGGAGAGTCCGTTCGTTGAGTTTCTTGATAAGATGAGGCTCTCCGATAAGATTCAATCGTAAGTCTATATTTTTTTTCCACTTATTCTCACTTTCAGAATTGGAGAGTCCGTTCGTAGAGTTTCTGGACAAGATGCGACTCTTCGATAAGATTACATCGTAATTTTACTTATTTAGTTGCATCTTGGGAAAATAAAGATTATACTTTTTGTATTGGGAACTGTGTATTTGAATGTAGTGTAAAATTAGACTATGCTTTTAATCATAAAGTTTCGAAATCTATACTTTCAGAATTAGTTTATAATCATATCAAAGTAGTACAGCAACATTATAAAGTAACAATTACGACCATAAACTATAGGCTCAGCCGGAAAGAAGTAGGTTTGAACAAGATGCGGCTTTCAGCTAAAATAAATTAAATTGTTCTATTCCGCAACTTTTAATCTGAGATTTTATTCGTACATGTTGTAAGGTGATTCATTGAGTTAAGGAAAGCTATAAGTTGAACCTGAAAGAATGTAGGTTTGAACAAGATGCGGCTTTCAGCTAAAATAAATCACTTCGCAACTTTTAATCTGAGATTTTATTCGTATATGTTGTAAGGTGACTAATTGAGTTAAGGAAAGCTATAGGTTTAAGCTGATGGATGGTAAGTTTTAGCAAGATGCTGCTTTCGGCTAAGATTAAATGGAAATGTTCCATTTTACAACTTTGAAGCTGAGTTTTCCCCCTTATATGTGGTAATGTGATTGTTTGTTTAAAGATATGCTTTAGGTTTAATTTGAAGGAAGGTAGGTTTTTCCTGTCACACACTGCACCCAAACAAGCCCTTTGTTTTTGTGTTCATTTTTATTTTGGTGAGATTTTATGGTATTTAGGAACCTTGATTTGCTAGTGGGATCGGGAACTTGAGGTACATGGAATTATTTTTTTTGTGAAACTAGGATCTGTATGATATTTGTTTTTGTGTTTTCTTTCTATTTCCCCCTCTTAAAGTTTTTTTTAGCATGGCGGAACTTAGGTTTTGTTTTGCCTACATGAAAATTCCGAATCAAGGGTAACTCAACATTTGTTGTGTGTTTATAGGTATATTATAAGTATAGGCTGTTTATGGATGCTTTTTTTGGCCCCTTTCAGGCTCTTATAAATCTGATATAAAGACTTGTTGTTTAAACTCTTTGCGAAACTAGAGATTCTAGTTCATGGATTTGAAATGACTGCTGGGTAGTGTAGTTGGCTTTTTTTATTGAAGCTAATTGAAAATTTATCAGGCAACATTATTGTGATAATTGATTGAACTCCAGTTGATTTCTAATCCACAATCCAACACAAACTCTACAATTTCATGCTTTATATTCCTTTTTTTTTTGTTTTCTGGTCTCGTATTTGTAGAGAGGAGCATTCTATCCTCATAAAGGACATTTATAGCTCCACAGAGAAAAAAACGAGAGATACATAGAGGAAACAAGGAAAAAAATTAGGGGGTGATTTCATTCAGATTTAAGTATGTTATTTTCTGGAAGTAATTTGCTCCATGTTTTTACCATTCAGGATAATTCTCTATGCTATAGCAATGGTCGACTATGATCAAGATGACAAGAAGTTATGCAAGCATGTCTTAAAGACAAAAGATGGAATTGATCGTTTGGCCCTTTATCACTCTTCAGTTGGCAGGTCCTTTTGCAGTTTGTTTTATTTCAGATGTTCTTTGGGCATATTGGCAAATAATTGTAGAATGATGTTTTAACTGCTCCAGAATTGTTAATATAAAAGAGCTATTAGTTTCTTTCTCATTTTTTCAGTAGAAAAGGTTAAAAGTAATTTAGTTAAAGCTTTTATCCTTTTTTTTTTTGTGGGGGTTTCTCCCCCACTTTTTTATTTTTCCTTGATCAATACATAAAAAAGTGGGGTTTTCCCCACCGGTTAGTTAAAAAAATTTAGTTAAAGAATTTGAAAACATGAAATCTTGCTGAAACTAGTGGACTATTTTCTAAATAGAAACTTTTTGGGTGTAAGTCCATAAGGAATTAGAGCTGCATTGCTTGATGTCCTGGTATAATTTTTTTTTTTGCTTTTAGGTTTTCTATAACAAGTGCATAAAAAGTGCATAAATGTGTATAAATGTGCATAACATTCACTAAATGTGCATAATGTCCCGGTATTCTTTTTTTTTTTGCTTTTAGGTTTTCTAATGCACTGGGGGCTATGATTTACCCGATATATGGTCAAGGGGAATTGCCTCAGGCTTTCTGCCGATGTGCTGCTGTCAAAGGTTGTATATATGTAAGTTCTGTTTTTGTTGGTAATGGTACTTGTATGTGAGTTGAGTTTATTGGAATTGCCATTTTATATTTATTTAGCTCGTGTTTTTTTTCCCTTTCCTTTTCATGCTAAATCATATCCAGTATTGGTTGAAGCTAATTTTTCACCCTTTTATTTACACCTCTTTCTCATATGTTTCGATTTTGTCAGACAAATTTTTAACATATCTGTGTTTTAGTTTTTTACCTTCACGATTATAGTTCTTTACTCTTTAGTAGTAGAAAAAATTACACTCTTCAGTAAGAAATGGGTTACTTGTATTTTTTTTTATCTATCAACTTTTAGCAATATGCCCAATGTTCTACCAACATTCTTAGCTTTAGCCACTGGTCAATGTCCTTTTTACAACTAAGTCACTTCTATTTAAATTGGTGAAGAAAATAGGATGGAAAATATAAGTTTGGTAAGATGTTCCCATTGATTTTCTTAGGATGATGTACAAATAGTTCAAACAATTAGGTCGGTGTGCAAATTGTTACAAAGCCAGATGGATTGGAGTACAACATGACAAATTAGCCCCCTTTAAAAACTCACTATCAGTCGTCCAATTAAATTATTGAAAGTAGCTCAAATTGAGACAGATTTATAATAATATGAGATTGAATGATAAAATCACGAATGATGATAAACAGATATACAGATTGTTAGAAGTCTATATATGTTGGTATACAAAAGTAAACTCGAACCTTAAGAAGTTGGACAACATCATCTCTTCTTGGCCATATTTGTTGTGTTCATGCCTGCTTTCACATTCTGTCTAGTTCTTCTTTGTATCACAGTTAAGACTTTGTGGACGTGTTCTCACATATCCAATCTATTGTCATTGTAATACTGCATCTTGAAATAGTTAAATTGTCTCATTTTTTCTGTTATGTTTTTTCTCATTTTCTTTCTTCAGTCACATTATGCTTCCCTACTGATAATATTTTTTTAAATTAAAAATCTTTAATTTTTTTCAGTTTGTATTGGCTGAATGTTTGTGTGATTACGATGTAAGTTTGGCCATTTTATTGTCATCAGCTAATCACTTGTTTAAAACAATATCCGTCGTGTAGGTCCTTCGAATGCCAGTTACAGAGCTTCTTACAAACAAGGTAGGTTTACTTTACACTTCCCTGTTTATAATACTGTATATTTTTAGTATTGGCTATGTAAGTTACTTCTAATTTGTAGGATAATGGGAGTTACGAGGGTGTAAAAATAGCTTCCGGTCAGGAATTATTTAGCCAACATGTGGTTTTAGGTCCATCCTTTATTGTTTCTAACTCCAAGCCTTCCCCCGAGGTGATAAATGACTGTGAGAAGGTCGCAAGGGGAATATGTATCACCAATACATCGTTAAAGAAAGATGTAACAAATCTTCTGGTGATATGCCCTCCTAAATGTAAGACCTTTGAACTGAATTTTCGTTGTTCTCTCCATCACAAGTGGAATATATTATATTTTTATTTGATTGTTTCTTCTCCAGCTCTGCATTCGGAGCAGGTCACGTCTGTTCGAGTTCTCCAGATAGGTAGCAATTTGGCTGTCTGTCCTTCTGGCATGTAAGTTGTTAGACACTGCCTTGTCTCTCTTTCCTTTCAGTATGTATGCCTATTTCTTTACTTGCTGCAACTCCGGCATTGTTTGAAGTTATAATGTATTTCTATGAATTAGTTGACAAGTTGTCCATCCCCGTAAAAGGTATTCTTTGTGTCTTTTAGTCCCATTTCCTTGAGTCGTAGGATATGAAAGGCTTGAATTTTTATGATTGTGCTTGTCTGTCAATTTGGAAGTGCATGTCCCACTTGAATCTAGATATGAAACTATTTTTTGTGTACTTCTAAATGATAGGGGTTCACTGTGGGGATCTGATATACACATACATGTATGTATACAGTATAACACACAAGTACATGTATACAAAAGTAACTATGATATTTGTATATATCGATTATCAAGACCGCAGTCATAGAGAAATACAATTTGGAATCTCTTAAGTTGGTTAAGTTTTATTTGTTAGAACTAATTTTGAAGCTAGAAATGAACTTTTCTTTAGAAATTAGGAATGAGGCCCGGTTTAGAATTGCTAAGACCAGACGTCTTTTCTTTTTCACTTTGTCACAGGCTAGCCCAGTTTTCATAATTTTTCTTCAGGCTGTGTTTGGTGCAAAGATTCTTTTCGGGTAATGCAGTGTGAAAGGAATTACATTCACAAAAAACCATGGATCAGTGCCACATATTATTTTCCGTCACAATTTTTCACCTGGATTTCTTGCACCAAACACAGCTTTAGAGATGAAGTTTTGTTTGTTGATTTAGAATTTGTTCAGGAGTTGGTTTCAGAGCTATTGGTGATAGAAGCTACTCTATTTTCTTGCTCAGGTTTGTCGTGTATATTTCGTGTATATGTGATGATGCCGATATGGGTAAAAACTCAGTACATGCTGCTGTGAATTCGATGTTTTCTGGTTCTGTTTCCGAAGCAGCTGAAAAAAGTTCTCCAAGTGAAAGTGAGAGCACGGAAATGAAACCCACCTTGTTATGGAGTTCTCTTTATTTACAAAAAAGAGTCATGGTTTGTTTTCCAACCTTGTGATTCCTTTGCTTTGTTTTCTGCCAATGCATTTCTTAAGAACTAATCATTTTCTTTTTGAGGATGGAATTGGTGATTCGATTTCATGTTGTTTCCTATGAATAAAAACAGAGCTTGATGCATAATAACTAGTGACTTTTTGTCTTTCAAAAAGTCCTTCCTGTTTTTCTATTTGTGGCAGTTTTAGTAACTAGTGACTTTCATAAGGTTCGTTAAATCATTTCGTTGTTGGAGCGATATTGACATTATAGAAAGCGAGACATGGTCGAATAGAGCTTGTTGGAGAGGTGTAGATATGGGGACAGCAGAAGATGGTAGGAAAAGAGCCTGTTGGTTTTGTTAATGTATACATGCATAATAATATGTGATGCTATAGTGGTAAAAGATCGCATGCTCTTCATGTTCCACTCGTTGTCATAGTTGACAGACTTGAATATTCACACTTATGTTTCCCCATACATGCCATTTTATTATTTCTGAATTATTTCAAGGGTGCTCGTTTTAACTATTAGCGTCTCTTTTTCGGTCTGCAACATCTCCTAACACTTCAATTATTGCCTTTATAAATGCCAGGGACCATCCGACACTATAAGCACTACGTCGACACCAGATGGAAATTTAAACTACAAAGACATTGTATCCGAAACTAAGGAGGTAATGTTTGTTATTAACCTAAATAAGAAACCATTAAATGACTTAACTGCGGTAAACAGTTCTTTACCTTGTATTCAGTATTTGACATTTTTTATTTTTATCCCAGCAATTTTCCAAGATGTTCCCAGATGTAGAGTTTTTTCCGGAGGCAAGCTTTGTTGATCCGGAAGATGATACTTTGCTTGATCAGAGTCGCGAAGATGATTCCCTCGAGTCATAACGATTATTCTAGTTAAGTTAGATACTGTAAATTTTTTAGTTATCAAGTTGTTTCATACGGACATGTTATTTATGATGACACAGTTATAGTTATCAAAAGTGAGAAAGCGATAGATAGGGCGGGGAACTTGTTATGGTCTTCGTTAAGTTGTAGTTGCTGTAATTGTTGTTAGAAATTGTATATTTGTTATTTGCAGTGGATGAAATATTTCTCTTTTATGGTATTCAATCGTAGTGTCACTGTTCGAATTTCCAACACTTCCATTTTGTGGTTCAGTACGTTATTGACCGTGTGAGTAACTCTTGTAGGTTCAGTACATTATTGATACCGTGACTAACTTTATGTTAAGGCAGTTTCTCGTGTTGGTAAATCACCCTTAGTTCATTGGGGTGATTTGCACTTGGTAATATACCCTTAAAGAAATATACTGAGAATACTTCTATGAAAATACTGTATTAGAGTATGACTTGCAGATGAGAGACTTGCAGCCGAGATATGTAAGTGAATCAAACGCCAACAATTGTGTGACCCCGATGTACCATCATCAATACTTGGTACACTTATGGAACAAAATTTTCTTAATTTGTTTTTTGTTTGATTTCAATGTGGGGTTCACTAAGATTTGCATATTTGTCTTTTGGGTTTTATATCAAGTTAGGAACTAGGATGATCATGTAATTGGTGTTAAAGCATAACAAACAAATGAGCCATTGATAGTTTCGCCCTCTGTGTGGGTTCTGTTGCGGGACTCCTCTATGAAGTACGCTTGGAACTTGATTAGGTTGAAGGTCTCGAAAGCGACTTGCAATTGCTTTGTTTGGGTGAGTGTCATTTCCCCAAAAGATGAATAATGACAACTGGTTAACAGCTGACCTTTTTGTCTTAGAAAACCGGGAAATGTTGGTCACTTATTTCTCGAATATAAATTTTCAAAAAAGAGTTTGGAGTATAGATTGTAGTTGGTCCGGATTTGCAGGTTTGCTTGTTTCATGGACGGAACGTTAAGAATGGGTACTCTAAACTTGGTTTGTTATTAACACAAGTAGCTCCAAACTTGTTGATGGGTACTCTAATAGTCTAATACGATTACAAAGTTCTTAATACTTTGTTTGACTTGGGGCGGAGGCTTTCATCTCATATTTAAATAATGGTCGTTAAATCTTAGGAAAAAGAAAATGTTGTCGAGAAAGAAAAAAAAAATCCCAAACCGGTCTTCATTTCATTTCCAACATAAACCCTAGTCAGAGAGAGAGAGAGAGAGATTGTGTGAGAATCAGTAATTTAAAAAAACGAAATCTTAGCTAATGCGTTTTTGCAAGAGCAACGCTAAAAGTGCAAAACGCGTAAACTTTTAGCGGCGTAGAAAGTAGAAAAACAAGGTTTTTAAGATTTCTTTTTTAAGTTTTTGAATCGAGCTTTGAATCGAGTTTTTTTTTACCACAAAACTAGCTTTCTATAACAGAGGCGAGAATGAAGAAGATAAAGACGTGGATAGAGCTTCTCCCTAGACACAAATTAACTTCATTTTCCGCTTTAAAGACCATTTTCACAGATCTCCCTCAAGACATTGTTGCTGATATACTCTCTCGTTTACCTGTTAAGTCCCTCATTTGTTTAAGGTGTGTTTGCAAACCTTGGCTTAATCTTACCTTAAACCCGAAATTTATTAAAGCCCATCTCCAAAAATCATCTCTTTCGGTTGAAAAACACAGGATCATAGTTAGCCACTTTGACCGAAGATCTTCCATTGCTAGACTTCCCTTGTTAGCATCATTTTCACTTAGTTTTCATAATGGTCACGTTAATAATGCTATTTACCTTGATTATCCAAGGACGGATCGTAATGATCACATTAATGATATTTACCCTGATTACTCAAGGATGGACGAAAATTATCTCGTTAGAGTTGTGGGTTCTTGTAATGGCTTGGTGTGTATTTTTGTGTGTAAAGAAGGGATCTTTTTATGGAACCCTTGTATTAAAAAATCAAAGATATTGCCTCGTTTGGAGGAAAGAAGGTACCCCTTTGCTAGAATTGCTATGTTTGGATTTGGGTACGATCAAAGTAACGATGATTACAAAGTAGTATTCATTCGGATTGGTATCGAAATGAACGTATATTCGCTGAGAACCAACTCATGGAGGAGATCGAGGGAATTTCCAGCCAATAAACCTTTAGATGGTCAAGGGAAACATGTTAATGGGGCTCTCCATTGGATGATAGGATCTAAATTTCCAATGGTTATTGTTTCTCTCGATCTAGGAAAAGAGACTTTCGATCGAATATCACAGCCTGATTATGGCGACATTATTTTGACGTATTTGAGTTTGGGGTGTTTTGCAAGATTGTCTTTCCATATTCTGCCAATTTCATGATTCAACACAGAAAATTAGCGTTGATGTATGGGTTATGAGAGAATATGCTAAGGCCGATTCATGGACAAAGTTGTACACAATTCCGTATTCTCACGGCCCGCAAAATATACCTTATTCCCCTTTTTTCTGTTTTAACATGACTGGTGAAATCGTGATGAAGTATAGGCGGTCTTTGGGTATTTACAATCCAACTAATGGTACATTAAGATTTCCCAAAATCTGTAATTTTTCGACTGATCTGTCAATCCATGATACACTCACTTACTATGTTGAAAGCTTTGTCTCACCCAACACTGACAATGATGAAGATGAGAATTGATTATCAGTTATGCAACTGCTTCTGTTGCTTATATTTTACATTGTTATATATGCATTTTAATAAGTCTGATCGCAAAGTGAAGTGTCTACTGAAATGTACTAATGTTACTTGTTTATCGAGTGATCAATAATTAGACTTTCCGCTTTCTTTTCTATGCCCATGAAGCATGACAGTTGATCTGAGAAACCCCTCACATTAAGGATATGAGTAGAAGTTGCTTTTAAAGGGACCAAAATGAAGCCATCGCGGAAATTATGTGCATGCGGTTTATAAAGAAATACTTTCTTTGTTTTATTTAAGAGGCGTAGATAAATAAGAAACTAGGGAAAAACTCTTGTAAACTAATAAAACCCATAACTAATATATTTCATGGGATTTGTTGTCATTTAACGTCCTATTTCTCATGGGATCCACCTGGCTACATTTATGATAATTTAGATGAATTAGAGCACATTAACAATGCTAATTTTCTAAATTCTACTCAACCGAACAAAACCAAACAACGATCAACTAAGCTAATTTTTAAGAATTTTTATTTTTATGCTCAGTAGTTTTCCAAGATGTTTCCCAATGTAGAGGTTACCTTGAGGCAAGCTTTTTTGCTCTGGAATATGATGCTTTGCTTGATAAGAGTTGCGAGGATGTAACACTCGAAACATCAAAATCGTTTCAAATGAAATCAAATAACGCAAAATTTCAGTCTCAGAATTTGTTTCCCAAGACATGTTACTTATGATTAAGCAATTATAGTTATTTAAAACGAGAACGAAGTAGATAGGAATGGGAGACCTCTCGGTCCTTTCTCTTCGTCCTACAGTTGTAGTTGTTGTATTGTCTTGCTAAAAAAAACATTTAACTGAAAAATTTGCAATGGATGAAAATTATTCTCTTGTATGGTATATATTCAATCGTATAATGTCACTTTAATTTGTTATAATATGTTTATTATTAAGATATTCCCGAGTACATTAGTGATCATACTCTTATAGGTCTGTCGGTACGTCGACTTTAGAAGGACAAACTACGAATTGAAAAAATGTGCCTTAGTTGCACGCATCTTGTCATACATCTAATAGGTTTTCTTGTTTTGAAAGTTTGAATTTGTCGTGACGAGCTCTCATGAGAGTTTTTATAAGCCATCTATTTGCCATCTTAGATGAGCATGTTGGCAAATGGATCATTTAGCAGGTTTTGTAAGTGAATTGCTAGTTTACCATTTTTGTACAATTTACCAATTTTATGAACATTAATTTTACTAGATACAAAATCAGTGTTCATATTTTCTCATCTCTCTTCTCTCTATCTTTCCTGCCCCTTTTTATCTCACTCACTTTTAGACGTATGTTATAGTATGTACAAAATAAATAGATTCTTTAAAGTCCGCAAAACTTGTAGATAAATTGAAAGAGTTGTCATTGAATTCCCTGCAGTTGAGCAGTTCAAATTTTAGTTTGAATTTAATCTCTTTGTTCCTTTTTTTTAATGCATCCCTTCATTTCTCATCCCTGGCTCGATCAGGCAATAGTTTAACAAACTAGGGAGTACGATGTTGTTCTATCTCGACCCACATCCACAAAAGCCCGGAGCATACTGGTCATAGAGTTGCATCTTTCGTAGAATTTTGAAAAAGTCTTGATCCCTTTTCAAAAGTTATTCACGTAATTTTGCAAGTGTGGCATCATATATCCTTGATCCAGAAAACTGCAGTACTGCCACAGAAACAAACCCACAATTCCAAAAATGAGTCGATTTACTTTATGTGAATCGCTATTTATTGTTTTCTATGGCATAAAGAAATTCGGGATGACGGTAGCATATGTCCATCCACTTCATGTTAAAACCGGACCAATATAACCTGACCAAGGATGAAAATCACGATCTTGTAAGAGAGGATAGTAGGTACAAAATTTCGTGATAGAGTCCGCACTTGAGGTAGGTTAAACAATTAATATATGTCAATTCCTGTAAGTATTTTAAAATTTTCATTGGAAAGAAACTCTCTGATAATCTTTGTAAAAAAAAAAAATGCGATAACGAGTCTACTATATATTCTTTGTTTAAATATTAGATCATGAATGGTATGTGTTTCAGATAATCCTCATGACATAAAATACTATTGGGAGCTACTCACAGTAAAAAAAAAGCATTAAGATCCATTTGGAAGTTTTCATTTCTTGAAATTAATTGTGAAGGAAAAATTGTTACTGAATGGGTTGGTTTCATATGTCCACTGAAGACATGAAACTCCTCAACCAACAAAAAACATTTTGCTTCTCCATCCAGGGAAAGGTTTTTTTTAATAAAGGTAAACCAAGACAAATTATTTCAGAAAGGAAAACATACCCGCAGTCAAAAGGGAGAGAAGGTGGCGACTGCGGCTTCAGAAATCTCTTTTCCCTCTCTTGAAAATAGGGCTTGGACTAATGTCAAAACACCTAAATGCAGCAGGAAAACTTTAGCGATTACATTAGGAAAAAACACAGGCAGACGGTGCAAACAATATTTCAATGATACTTTTTAACTACAAATTCTACTTGGGCAATACATAGAGCAATGTTAATGTTTTTGTTAGATTGTTAAATCTGTATACTTCACGATCTTCAACATCTTAATCAAGAAGATGTTGTACGTTAAGCTTTTTGTCAAATATGGCAATGGTGGAAGTATATAAACCAATCCACTCAATATTAGTTTAGTTGGAATCCAATGGAATCATTTTCACCAGTTACCAATTATCAAAGTAAATACCACTATTACAGCAAATAGTTCAGAGCTAACCTATTCCTCAATACGATTCTCAAATTAGCGAAGAAGAAAATGATTACTCGAACTAGGAAACCTTTTTCAAAAACCATTAATATTATAAGCATGTAATGAATATGTAAAACATTATGCTGATTAATACATCCAAAACAAGACTACAGAGGGAAAATCTTCAAAATAATTTGCTTAACACTGCTTAGATATCCATTAATCAAACCCAATTTCTGCATCATAGCTATTGAAGAAACCTAATGAGGCATCAAAATAAAACCATGTGTGTCAGTATGTTATGCTACATACACATAAGAACAAGAAATTTCTAAATTGTCCTCCATGTTGCATAAACTGTCACTAAAACACAAGTTTAACTGCAATCAAAAGATTCATTAGAGGAGTTATAATCTGTGAGTATAACATCAAGTGAAATTCACAAACTTGGGAGAGAGTGAGAATAGTTATATTACTTTGGGAAAGAAACGCTACCTTTATCTGGTAAATCACTTATCCGCTTTAAGAAATATGCCTCTAGCTGATTTTCTACTTCGTCCTCGTCGTCTGTACCTTCTGCCTCTTCCACACCAGCAACCTCTTTTTTTATGTTGGTAACTGTCACTCATTTTGAAAAAAACATCATTTTAGTCAACGAGTAACTTCAGTATAAAAAGCTTAGTGTTTTCCTAAATATAGGGCAAGGAAAAATGTTCTTTCCTGTACAAAGCTACCCTCTTAGAAGATAGTAGGGTCGTTAGACAAATCATTTTCGTTTTAGGTAGGCAGTAAAAAGATGACAAGGAATAAGGGATGAGTGCGGTGGAAAAAAGAAGACAAAAACATATTCTTGATAATGGAGGACAAAAAAGATAGCATTTTCAATAACGGCAAACAAAGAACTAATGAGTAATTTATGATCACTACATGAAAAAGCAAACAAGTCTAGATATGTAACAAGCACGATCATTGTCGGTCACGTCTGTTTTCATTACGGGGTTACGAGGAATAAATTGCATTACGGGTATTAATCGTAATTCCCCCTGGGTATTTGTAAAGCCCCTTAAATTGTACTCACCAATTTCTCATAGTTCAGTTTAAAACTATTGAATACTAATCAACTACTTTATTTAAATCCAGAACCTAATAAACTTTAGACCATAGCCCTCTTGGTGGTGCAGTTAGGGCACATGTACTTATCAATACCTTGGTGGTGCAGTTAGGGCACATGTACTTATCAATACGTGCTGCTCTTATAGGAGATATCTTCACACTTTCCATGGTACCACCTTTCGCACATGTCACAGCAAATCCAAAACTCTCCGCTGTAGTCATCGGCATAGTCATCGCCACAAGCACTACACAGATTTACATTTTGTCCATTTTCATCATCTCCCTCCTGCTCTTCTCTCCTCTCTACTTCATTCAGCCTCTTCACCGACTCATGCTGCTCGGACTTGTGAGACATTTTCTTGCTTGAGGAGGATTTGATGCGATGAGCAATTCTCGCTCGTTGTTCTGGCTCCATCTTCACGACTTCAAATATGGTTGGGAGATTATTCATCATCTGGCTCGGGAACCGAAATAACAGGCAACAGCCTTCAACCAACAATCAGAATGTCTTGCCACAAAGCATATCCACTCCTTGCGGTCTGGACCATCCCTTGCAAAGTTTATGCCCACAGCTGGCTCGGGACGCTCAGGCAGGGCCTCGTCTCTGGGCATTTTCACTTCCCAAGTCCCATTTGGAAACCCAAATAAGCACAGATTTTCCCTCTCTGGACTGCACTTCAAAAAAAACTCGTCCACCTCATCGGTGAGAGCTTTGATCAGAGCAGCTCTTCTCCCCTTGAAATCATTAAACACATCACCAACACTTTGCTTACCGATCACCTCCTCCATTATCTCAGTGTTGGTGATCGGTAAGCAAAGTGTTGGTGATGTGTTGGTAACCTTTAAAGAAATGTTGATGACTTTGCATAGGATCTTTGAAGGAAGGTTAAATAGAGGATCTTGATGATTGAGCTCTTGATTTGTTGAATCCTGTAGCTGCAAATAGAAAATAATTTATTCCTTTTTTTGCCCATAAATTTAGAAGAAAAACACGAATCGTGTTAACGACAACATACATAGATATGCGAAAGAAAAAAGAGATCGTAGGAAATTACTAATTAGGAAGCAAGATAATCCTTATCAAACACATTCTAAACTATATGAGTGAGTTTTGACAGACAATTGTGGAACTCTAACAACATACATAGATATGGCATCAAAAAGAAAGAGATCATAGGAAATTAGGAAGCAAGACAATCCTTATCAAACACACCCTAATTAATATATATGTGTGAGCTTTGAGTCTTTTGACAGATAATTGAGGAGCTTTAACAATATACATAGATAGCAAAAAAAAGACAAAACATAAACAAATATAAAAACATACGTCTTATCTTTTTCAAGAAAAAAACATACTACATGTTTCATTTCTTCAAATAATAAAATTAAAAAGAAACATGCATGTTCCAAATAACCTTGTGGAAGCAAAATAATCCTTTTCAAACACACTCAAAACTAATATATATGTGTGAGCTACTGAGCTTTGACAGATAAGTGAGAAACTCTAATAACATACATATATAGCAAAAGAAAGAAAGGCAGAACATAAACATACAAACATACTTGTTTCATTTCTTCAAATTAGAAGATTAAAAAGAAACATACTTGTTCCTAACGGCTTTGTGGAAAGGCAAAACATAAACATACTTCATGTAACGTAGACACGGTTCTGAGGAGACTGAGATAAATCTCTATATCATATATTATAATTCATGAAGTTTGTAGTTGGGTTTAGGCTTTAAGAAAACTAACTTTTGAACTAGTAATCAAATTTGTCCGTAACCATCCTTATCGCAATGATAATAAGCACTAAGAAAAAAACAGGAACACGAGTAAAAGGGAATACAGGGAACATCATGGATAATGAATACACACACGCACACATATATAAATATCTAACATGGCACATGAATTTGAATGTTTAAAGAAAATAAATCAAAATAGCAATAGTTTTAAAAGTTTGAAAAGAGCTGGCTTGCACAGTTCGAAGGGTTTAGAAAAATTGAAAACAGTAACACGGAATTTTATAACTCTTTCTGGTAAATACTCAACAAAAATAAATGTGATGTGAAGGACTGAAGGACACCCTTCAAAACTCAGGTATGATAAGAATACTAAATAGGGTTATCTTGGTTAGGTTAAGAAGATTAACATTTGTCCTTTCGCATTCATTAACATTACACATACTTTAGAAGTTTGAGACAAGTGAGAATAATTATACTTTGGGAAAGAAATGTTACCTTTATCTGGTAAGTCACTTATTCGCTTGAAGAAATATGCCTCTAGCTGATTTTCCGCTTCATCCTCGTCGTCTGTACCTTCTGCCTCTTCCACACCAGCAACCTCTATTTTTATGGTGGTAACTGTCACCCAATTACGGAAAAAAACATCTTTTTAGTCAACGAGTAACTTCAGTATATAAAGCATACACAAACCTAACAGGTGTTTTCCTAAATCTAAGGTAGGAAAAAGGTTCCATCCTGTACAAAGCAAAACTCTTAGAAGATAGCATGACCGTTAGACAAATCATTTTCGTTTTAGGTAGGGAGTAAAAACACGACAAGTAATAAGAAATGAGTGTGGCAGAAAAAAAGAAAACCTAAACATATTCTTGAAAATGCAGGACAGAAAAAGACAGTATTTTCAATAATGGCAAACATAGATCTAAATGAGTAATTCATCACTACATGAAAAAAAAAAAACAAGTCTAGATATGTAACGAGGCCAATCATTGTCTGCCACGTCTTTTTTTTTTATTACGGGGTTACGAGTAATAAATTGCATTAAGGGCATTAATTGTAATTCCCTTCTCGGGCATTTGTAAACTCCCTTAAATTGTAATCATTACTCATTAGTATTATTTGAAATATGTATATATGTATATATCATATTATTATAGTAAGTCAAGTCAAGATTTTTGAGATTGTCAAATTTTACCATTTTTTTCCAAAAATACTTCTACACCCTTTTATTAATTAGCATACAACCATACTTTCATAAATAATAGAAAATAACACTATTTCTTCATATTTAACCACCCAATTTTTTTTGAGTATTCTCATCTTATATTATATCATTTTTTTTACTTTTCACATAATTGTATCATCACCACACTTATACTTTTGATTTTTTTATCGCACTATACACGTCGCACACGCAACACGTGGCCACAATTACTAATATATAAATAAAGAAATAAAGTTTTATTAGATGCATAATAGAAGAGCAGTAAACATGAGACAAGTGACCCAATGATAGGAATAAGAATAAAGTCCGATCATAAACCTATAAACATAAGCAGCCTAATCAGATATCCGGTTACAAGAATCTATAACCTTAACTTGAGGGTAAAAAAGTTAGCGAAAACACTTTCAAAACCTCGTTTTTAAGAGCAAATTTAGCTAAAAAAATCACTTTGAATCACGGATAGATAGTCCTACACTTTGAATCTAACATTAAACTACAGAAATTATTCTACATTATAAACTAAATCAAGATCAGCCTGCTGACCCGAAAACATCAGCTTGTTATTTGTCTTTACTCTCATTTTGCATAAGATTTCTGTAAAAAAGATTATCTAAACTTCTTTTAACCAAACCCTTTAAACGGTATATTTTTTTAATACTCTAATTATTCCATAACATAGTTAAAATTGATCTAGCATTTAACTCGAGATATTTAATCTAGACTGATAATCTAAATCATGGATTCATCATTTTCGTTTCTGTTTCAAAAGATCACCCTTTTTTTTTATGGTGCCAACTCTCATTCATGTCAAACAAAACACCTTTTTAGACAACAAAAAAATACAGTATAGAAAGCTTATACAAACATAACGGTGTTTTTCTAAAGAGGTACTTTCCTGTATAAAGCTACCCTCCTATAGCGAGACCATTAGACAAATCATTTTCATTTTATTAGGTGGGCAGTAAAAAGATAACAAGGAATAAGAAATGAGTGCTGAGTGAAGCGGAAAAAAGAATACTAAAGCATATCTTGAAAATGCAAGACAAAAAAAGACGGTATTTTCAATAATGGCATTCGTAACATTATGGAATACTGAAAAATGATCAACTTATGGCAAGAAAAAGCAAGCAGTTTACGATAAAACATTTAAAAAACTAATTTTCTAGGGATAAACTAGCTGTATAACAATTAAAAACAAAGTAATTGTGCATGTTGTAAACATTAACAAATATCTAAACTAGTAATTCATCACTACACGGAAAAGCAAACAAATATAGGTATGTATCTCCACAATTTCAAACTAGTAAATCAAAATCAAAATCAAAATTGGCAAAAGATTTGGTTGGTCAATTCAAAAAAAAAATAACAAAACCCTTTATACTAAGAATTGTCCGAAATCGAAAAAGGGTACAAAACGGTGAAAATTGAATTTGAGTAAGGCTAATGATCTAAATCTAGAATTCAACAATCAGCTCATTTCTAAAAAGATCAGCTTTTTATTTATTTATTTATTAAACTTTCAATTCAGAAAAAAAATCCTTGGTTATTTCAAAGCAACGATTTTTGTGGTCCTCTAAAATCAAGAATAGATATATAAGAAAAAAAGATTAAAAAGGATAAAAAAAAACCCTAGTTTGAGTTCTAACCTGGAAACGAAGGCATTGCTAAATAGAAACCCTAATTTTATATAAGAAGATATAAAACAATAAAAAATGAGGCTGGTGAAGAAAACTAGGAGAATGACACAGTATATATATATATAATTGGAAACCCTAGTGTGACGTTTTTATTTTATTTTGGTGTTTATTTTCGTTACTTATTCATTATTATTTATTGTTAAATAGTGTATGACCCGTTAGTTTGTCGAATAGTATTAGTGGGATAAATAATAACAAATGTTTGTGTGTGATATAAGAGGTGATATACTAATTATGCTAAATATTCTATTCTAGGCTAATAAGATGGTATAATTACTAGTAGATAGTTACAAATTATAACTCATTATACTATTATGCAAACAAACATGACATATATGTGTTATTAGTTATACTTTCTTATAATAAAATGTAGTATAATTAGTAACATACCTTATATAATACCGAATACAATTTGTGTCAACAAACAAGATATAACGTGAGTCTCACGGTACTAATAATAATATAGCATCTCTTATACCGCAAACAAACATGACCTATATCGTTGTCCGTCTTAACAATTCCGGCTCATCTCGAAAAATTATTCTCATTTATTAAGTTAATTTGAAAAGCATGTATACAAAATATTACTAAAACAAACTATGTTCATTTATAACTGAAATTGCATTGAAGTATAAAATAAAAGTCAACCCAGTATACTTGAGATAGATGTATTTACATTATCAGAACGAAACATATTGTTTAAGAACATAAAAACGTTTTCTTCCATGTTGATCAGTTCATCGACGCGTAAGCAAAAGTACGACATGTGTAACTAGGGAACGTATACCTATCGCAACATCACAACAATTTTATGACTACCATATAATAATGAATAGTCGCACTCGCACTCGCAAGTAGACTGTTTCAAAAAATCACTAAATAAATAAATAAACGTTAAAATTTAATTTGGATTATTTCAAGAACAGTCTAAAAAGACAAAAAAAATACGACAATGACCCTATAACAAAAGAGTTCGCACCGTACTGTAGTCTAAATCTAAACAACATATGCTTGTTCGGAAACAGTTCATGGTCATTTGAAAACAATGTAAGTAATTAAAAAACCTTTTCACCCGTTTTAAAACAATGTATGGTCATTTGAATACATATAGCTCCTACTTAACAATAGTATACTTTTTCCGCCCGTTTCCCCCTTATTTTAAAATAATGCAAATATAGTTTCATGCTAAGTGATTAATCAGCAATGATTCTTTATTAGAGGTCTATTTTAAAAACATTTTTGTATCATTAAACTATTCAACCATAATATGTACTTTCAATTTTACAATTAAATTTTACCCATTACTATATTTTATTTTACTCGATTTAGTGGGGAAAATTAATTTTATATTAAAACAACTCGAATGCTCTATGCGGCTCTCATATCCCCCTTATTTTAGCTCCTACCTTTACGAAACCAATGAATGTCGTCCTTGCATCCACGGGCGGATCCTGGAAATACGTTGGGGGGCACAATCTTGACAAACATAAAACGATTTAAATCATAATTAATATAACAAACATTATTGATTCAAGAAAAAAAGTGATTTGTTAAGCAAAAAGAGTTCTATTATGTAAGTTTTTTTTTTTTTTTAACAATGGAACAAATGAAATTGCTATAACCAAAACGAGAACAATAAAAGTTGACTTTCAATTTTCTCTCCATGGTTTTTAATAAAAAAAAAATGATACAACAACAAAAACTAAAGCAAAATACCAAAAAAGAGTTTAATTTCTATGTTCAAAAAGACTTATATCTACTTTAACTAAGTAGTGTTATAATTTATATTATTATAGAACAACATAGTGTTAAACAGACCCTACTAGGAGTAGCCTAGTGGGCTAGAACCCGCTAGGAATAGCCTAGGTACAGGGTTCGAGTCTTGTTAAAGAGGGTAGGTGTGAAATCCCTTGATCCTCTTTAATAAGATTTAAAAAAAAAAAACATAGTGTTAAACAGCAAACAATAAAATGCTAACAAGCTACTGTTCAAATTTTAGTTTGAGTTTAATCTCTTAGTTTTTTTTTTCTTCCTAATTTAACAAAGAAAAAACAGTTTACAATCTGTTCAAGTCAGATTTTTAGTGAATATTTAGGACATTGCTGTGTGTTTAAGCGTTGGCATTAAAATAAAGTATTTAAAACGGGTTGTCTATTATATTATATGTAATAGATTGCTTAATTTGAATTGAAACTCTACTCATACTCGTCTCCCTATATTGAAGTTGCAATAACATATTGCTCAAAAGTCATTTTGTTCTCATATTGTGTAGTGATACAAAAAATTGGTATCTTATTGTGTACTTTATCCCCTTATAATTGTATCAAAAAGACATGCTTTTCCAAAAAAAAAAAAACTGCTTGTTAGTAAAGATGTTATGAATAAATCTGTAAATTAAACACATATATTTTCATTTTTTTAAACAAACTCGTAGTGAGAATCCAAGTTCTAAATAATTTGTGAAATAAATATAATATGTTGGATGCTGTATTATAGAACACCACTTTACAATTTCTGCTATTCGAAGATATGTAATTTCTGATATTGGTTAGTTTTGGTTTAGTACACCAACTTTTTGGTGGTTACCGAATTGCATATCTACGTATGAATATTCCTAAATAGCAAAATAGTATGTCAAAAATCACTCAATTTGCATACACGTGTCAATCATGTCCACAACATGTACGCTTTTTAGGAGCAAACTGGTCATTTGTTTTATTATTTTATTTTTTATTACACAATTTTAACAAAATTACTTATGTGACAATGTAAGTAACAAAAAGAAAAGTCTCTCTAATAAATTCATTTCATTTTTCTTTTCAATTTCGGGTAGAAGTATGCAATTTAAGTGTCAAGCAATAAAATATACTACAAACTTCAAAAACACTTCTCCCGCCATCCCTTACTCGAGAAATTTTGTATTTTGCAGAAAAAACTTATCTTGAAAATTCACGATTTCCTGGACCATTTTATACTAACTTATAAGTTTCGAAATCTGTTGCACTGTCGGTTCCTGAAAGGGAAAGATTTATTTGAAAGAGGTTAACAAGATTAAGGGTGCAAAACTTTTCGAAGGAAATCAATCTAGCCACTAGCCACGCATCGGTGAAAAGCAATGCCATTTTGCTTCATAGTCATTCTATCGTATCGAGGACACTATTTAGAAGCAACAGCAAGATCAATTGCTCGACTAATGCCCCAAAATTTACATTAAGGAAAATGGAAAAATATGAGCCTCTCCAGTCTGGAATTTATCCCAAATCGGATACATATGCAAATCTTGGTAACCAGATCTTACTAAAAGAGGTCGCCCAGCAATATCATTTACTGATTTTAAAAAGTCACAGGATAGAGTTTCTTTATAGATTTGAATGAATTCTAGCTCGCATTTGTGTTGAGATGTTTTCTAATTGAAAGTAATCTTTCTCCATTGGTTGTTTTCTATCTAACAAATCTATACTGCAAAATTTGAGTTTGTGTTTTCACTTGGGTCTGAAATGTTACATACGTTTTATAATAATGTAGCCACCTTAATTGGAGGTTCTTAAATTTGTATATTTTCTTCATTTTGACAAACTAAATAAATAAATAAAAAGATAAGCAAAGACAAAGACCGATATAAACACACATTATTATTATTTTCCAGAAACACTTGATGATCAGAAGTGGCATGATAAATATCAAAAGAATGGAATCAAACTTGAACAATGGAATACAGTGAACAGTAGTTACTAGAACATTTGATATTTAAAACTACATTTGAAACTGATACATGAAACTCGTACGCTTATTGACCGTAATTTATCCCCATCTGGGTCCACAACTAAATCCATCTTCTGAGTTACGGTTACATCGAAGATAGTAGAAGATCCTTGTTCCCATATCAACAACTATATCATTTTCCTCTAATGGTTTTGTATGATAATCAAAGGATAATAGTTCCTCGACCATAAAACGACACTCGCTTTTCAATTCCTCCCATTCCAACTGAGATAACTCTGTGTCCCTGTTTAAAAAGCAGTAGTGTCTCATAGTAGTTTCAAGTTTATTTAATGCATCCCTGGCTCGATCGGGCAATTGTTTAACAAACTAGGGGAGTACGATGTTGTTCTATCTCGACCCACATCCACAAAAGCCCAGAGAATACTAGTCATAGAGTTACATCTTTTGTAGAATTTTGAAAAAGTCTTGATCCCTTTTCAAAAGTTATTCACGTAATTTTGCAAGTGTGGCATCATATATCCGATCCAGAAAACTGTACTGCCACAGAAACAAACCCACAATTCTAAAAATGAGTCGATTTACTTTATGTGAATCGCTATTTATTGTTTTCTATGGCATAAAGAAATTCGGGATGGCGGTAGCATATGTCCATCCACTTCATAAGAAAACCGGACCAATATGACCTGACCAAGGATGAAAATCATGATCTTGTAAGAGAGGATAGTATGTACAAAATTTCGTGATAGAGTCCGCACTTGAGGTAGGTTAAACATTTAATATATGTCAATTCCTGTAAGTATTTTAAAATTTTCATTGGAAAGAAACTCTCTGATAATCTTTGTAAAAAAAAAATGTGATGACGAGTCTACTATATATTCTTTGTTTAAAGACTAGATCATGAATGGTATGTGTTTCAGATAATCCTCGTGACATAAAATACTATTGGGAGCTACTCACAGTAAAAAAAAAAAAAAGCATTAAGATCCATTTGGAAGTTTTCATTTCTTGAAATTGATTGTGAAGGAAAAAATTGTTACTGAATGGGTTGGTTTCATATGTCCACACAAGACATGAAACTCCTCCTTAACCAACAAAAAACATTTTGCTTCTCCATCCAGGGAAAGGTTTTTTTTAATAGAGATAAACCAAGATAAATTATTTCGGAAAGGAAAACTTACACGCAGTCAAAATGGAGGGAAGGTGGCGACTGCGGCTTCAGAAATCTCTTTCCCTCTTTTGAAAATACAGGAAAATAGGGCTTGGACTAATGTCAAAACACCTAAATGCAGCAGGAAAACTTTAGCGATTACATTAGAAAAAAAGTTAAAAACACAGGCAGACGGTGCAGACAATATTTCAATGATACTCTTTAACTACAAATTCTTCTTAGGCAATAGATAGAGCAACGCTAGTGTTTTTGTTAGATTGTTAAATCTGTATACTTCACGATCTTCAACATCTTAATCAAGAAGATGTTGTACGTTAAGCTTTTTGTCAAATGTGGCAATGGTGGAAGTATATAAATCAATCCACTCAATATGATTCTCAAATTAGTTAAGAAAAAAATGATTACTCGAACTAGGAAACCTTTTTCAAAAACCATTAATATTATAAGCATGTAATGAATATGTAAAACATTACGCTGATTAATACATCTTAAACAAGACTACAAAGGGAAAATCTTCAAAATAATTTGCTTAACACTGCTTAGATATCCATTAATCAAACCCAATATCTGCATCATAGCTATTGAAGAAACCCAATGAGGCATCAAAATAAAACCATGTGTGTCAGTATGTTATGCTACATACACATAAGAACAAGAAATTTCTAAATTGTCCTCCATGTTGCATAAACTGCCACTAAAACACAAGTTTAACTGCAATCAAAAGATTCATTAGAGGAGTTATAATCTATGTGAGTATAACATCAAGTGAAATTCACATACTTGGGAGAGAGTGAGAATAGTTATATTACTTTGGGAAAGAAACGCTACCTTTATCTGGTAAATCACTTATCCGCTTTAAGAAATATGCCTCTAGCTGATTTTCTACTTCGTCCTCGTCGTCTGTACCTTCTGCCTCTTCCACACCAGCAACCTCTTTTTTTATGTTGGTAACTGTCACTCATTTTGAAAAAAACATCATTTTAGTCAACGAGTAACTTCAGTATAAAAAGCTTAGTGTTTTCCTAAATATAGGGCAAGGAAAAATGTTCTTTCCTGTACAAAGCTACCCTCTTAGAAGATAGTAGGGTCGTTAGACAAATCATTTTCGTTTTAGGTAGGCAGTAAAAAGATGACAAGGAATAAGGGATGAGTGCGGTGGAAAAAAGAAGACAACATATTCTTGATAATGGAGGACAAAAAAGATAGCATTTTCAATAATGGCAAACAAAGAACTAATGAGTAATTTATGATCACTACATGAAAAAGCAAACAAGTCTAGATATGTAACAAGCACGATCATTGTCGGTCACGTCTGTTTTCATTACGGGGTTACGAGGAATAAATTGCATTACGGGTATTAATCGTAATTCCCCCTGGGTATTTGTAAAGCCCCTTAAATTGTACTCACCAATTTCTCATAGTTCAGTTTAAAACTATTGAATACTAATCAACTACTTTATTTAAATCCAGAACCTAATAAACTTTAGACCATAGCCCTCTTGGTGGTGCAGTTAGGGCACATGTACTTATCAATACCTTGGTGGTGCAGTTAGGGCACATGTACTTATCAATACGTGCTGCTCTTATAGGAGATATCTTCACACTTTCCATGGTACCACCTTTCGCACATGTCACAGCAAATCCAAAACTCTCCGCTGTAGTCATCGGCATAGTCATCGCCACAAGCACTACACAGATTTACATTTTGTCCATTTTCATCATCTCCCTCCTGCTCTTCTCTCCTCTCTACTTCATTCAGCCTCTTCACCGACTCATGCTGCTCGGACTTGTGAGACATTTTCTTGCTTGAGGAGGATTTGATGCGATGAGCAATTCTCGCTCGTTGTTCTGGCTCCATCTTCACGACTTCAAATATGGTTGGGAGATTATTCATCATCTGGCTCGGGAACCGAAATAACAGGCAACAGCCTTCAACCAACAATCAGAATGTCTTGCCACAAAGCATATCCACTCCTTGCGGTCTGGACCATCCCTTGCAAAGTTTATGCCCACAGCTGGCTCGGGACGCTCAGGCAGGGCCTCGTCTCTGGGCATTTTCACTTCCCAAGTCCCATTTGGAAACCCAAATAAGCACAGATTTTCCCTCTCTGGACTGCACTTCAAAAAAAACTCGTCCACCTCATCGGTGAGAGCTTTGATCAGAGCAGCTCTTCTCCCCTTGAAATCATTAAACACATCACCAACACTTTGCTTACCGATCACCTCCTCCATTATCTCAGTGTTGGTGATCGGTAAGCAAAGTGTTGGTGATGTGTTGGTAACCTTTAAAGAAATGTTGATGACTTTGCATAGGATCTTTGAAGGAAGGTTAAATAGAGGATCTTGATGATTGAGCTCTTGATTTGTTGAATCCTGTAGCTGCAAATAGAAAATAATTTATTCCTTTTTTTGCCCATAAATTTAGAAGAAAAACACGAATCGTGTTAACGACAACATACATAGATATGCGAAAGAAAAAAGAGATCGTAGGAAATTACTAATTAGGAAGCAAGATAATCCTTATCAAACACATTCTAAACTATATGAGTGAGTTTTGACAGACAATTGTGGAACTCTAACAACATACATAGATATGGCATCAAAAAGAAAGAGATCATAGGAAATTAGGAAGCAAGACAATCCTTATCAAACACACCCTAATTAATATATATGTGTGAGCTTTGAGTCTTTTGACAGATAATTGAGGAGCTTTAACAATATACATAGATAGCAAAAAAAAAGCAAAACATAAACAAATATAAAAACATACTTCTTATCTTTTTCAAGAAAAAAACATACTACATGTTTCATTTCTTCAAATAATAAAATTAAAAAGAAACATGCATGTTCCAAATAACCTTGTGGAAGCAAAATAATCCTTTTCAAACACACTCAAAACTAATATATATGTGTGAGCTACTGAGCTTTGACAGATAAGTGAGAAACTCTAATAACATACATATATAGCAAAAGAAAGAAAGGCAGAACATAAACATACAAACATACTTGTTTCATTTCTTCAAACTAGAAGATTAAAAAGAAACATACTTGTTCCTAACGGCTTTGTGGAAAGGCAAAACATAAACATACTTCATGTAACGTAGACATGGTTCTGAGGAGACTGAGATAAATCTCTATATCATATATTATGATTCATGAAGTTTGGAGTTGGGTTTATGCTTTAAGAAAACTAACTTTTGAACTCGTAATCAAATTTGTTTGTAACCATCCTTATCGCAATGATAATAAGCACTAAGAAAAAAACAGGAACACGAGTAAAAGGGAATACAGGGAACATCATGGATAATGAATACACACACGCACACACATATAAATATCTAACATGGCACATGAATTTGAATGTTTAAGGAAAATAAATCAAAATAGCAATAGTTTTGAAAGTTTGAAAAGAGCTGGCTTGCACAGTTCGAAGGATTTAGGAAAATTGAAAACAGTAACACGGAATTTTATAACTCTTTCTGGTAAATACTAAACAAAAATAAATGTGATGTGAAGGACTGAAAGACACCCTTCAAAACTAGGGTTGTCTTGGTTAGGTTAAGAAGATTAACATTTGTCCTTTCGCATTCATTAACATTACACATACTTTAGAAGTTTGAGGCAAGTGAGAATAATTATACTTTGGGAAAGAAATGTTACCTTTATCTGGTAAGTCACTTATTCGCTTGAAGAAATATGCCTCTAGCTGATTTTCCGCTTCATCCTCTTCGTCTGTACCTTCTGCCTCTTCCACACTAGCAACATCTATTTTTATGGTGGTAACTGTCACCCATTTCGGAAAAAAAACATCTTTTTAGTCAACGAGTAACTTCAGTATATAAAGCATACACAAACCTAACGGGTGTTTTCCTAAATCTAATGTAGGAAAAAGGTTCCATCCTGTACAAAGCAAAACTCTTAGAAGATAGCATGACGGTTAGACAAATCATTTTCGTTTTAGGTAGGGAGTAAAAACATGACAAGTAATAAGAGATGAGTGTGGCGGAAAAAAGAAAACCTAAACATATTCTTGAAAATGCACGACAGAAAAAGACAGTATTTTCAATAATGGCAAACACAGATCTAAATGAGTAATTCATCACTACACGAAAAAAAAAAAACAAGTCTAGATATGTAACGTGGCCAATCATTGTCTGCCACGTCTTTTTTTATTACGGGGTTACGAGTAACAAATTGCATTAAGGGCATTAATTGTAATTCCTCTCTCGGGTATTTGTAAACCCCCTTAAATTGTAATCAATACTCATTAGTAGTATTTGAAATATGTATATATATGTGTGTGTGTGTTCTTATAGTAAGTCAAGCCAAGATTTTTGAGGTTGTAAAATTTTACCATTTTTTCCCAAAAATATTTCTACACCATTTTATTAATTAGCATACAACCATACTTTCATAAATAATAGAAAATAACACTATTTATTCATATTTAACCACCCAATTTTTTTTTGAGTATTCTCATCTTATATTATATCATTTTTTTTACTTTTCACATAATTGTATCATCACCACACTTATAGTTGTGATTTTTTTATCGCAATATACACGTCGCACACGCAACACGTGGCCACAATTACTAATATATAAATAAAGAAATAAAGTTTTATTAGATGCATAATAGAAGAGTAGTAAACATGGGACAAGTGCCCCAATGATAGGAATAAGAATAAAGTCAGATCAGAAACCTATAAACATAAGTAGCCTAATCAGATATCCGGTTACAAGAACCTATAACCTTAACTTGAGGGTAAAAAAGTTAGCGAAAACACTTTCAAAACCTCATTTTTAAGAGCAAGTTGAGCTAAAAAAATCACTTTGAATCAGGGATAGATAGTCCTACACTTTGAATCTAACATTAAACTAGAGAAATTATTCTACATTATAAACTAAATCAAGATCAGCCTGCTGACCCGAAAACATCAGCTTGTTATTTGTCTTTACTCTCATTTTGCATAAGATTTCTGTAAAAAAGATTATCTAAACTTCTTTTAACCAAACCCTTTAAATGGTATATTTTTTTAATACTCTAATTATTCCATAACATGGTTAAAATTGATTTAGCATTTAACTCCAGATATTTAACCTAGACTGATAATCTAAATCAAGAATTCATCATTTTCGTCTCTGTTTCAAAAGATCGCCTTTTTATGGTGGTAACTCTCACTCATGTCAAACAAAACACCTTTTAAGACAACAAGAAAATACAGTATAGAAAGCTTATACAAACATAACGGGTGTTTTTCTAAAGAGGTACTTTCCTGTATAAAGCTACCCTCCTATAGCGAGACCATTAGACAAATCATCTTCATTTTATTAGGTGGACAGTAAAAAGATAACAAGGAATAAGACATGAGTGCTGAGTGAAGCGGAAAAAAGAATACTAAAACATATCTTGAAAATGCAAGACAAAAAAAAGACGGTATTTTCAATAATGACATTCGTAACATTATGGAATACTGAAAAATGATCAACTTATGGCAAGAAAAAGAAGCAGTTTACGATAAAACATTTAAAAAACTAGTTTTCTAGGGATAAATTAGCAGTATAACAATTAAAAACAAAGTAATTGTGCATGTTGTAAACATTAACAAATATCTAAACAAGTAATTCATCACTACACGGAAAAGCAAACAAATAAAGGTATTCACAAGGTCGATCATTGTCGTTCTTGCATGCAGAGTTACGGGGTACAGATGGTACGGTATAAAGATTGTTAATAGGAATTCCTACCCATATTAAAAAAAGATCGTAAATGGTATTCATTACTATTATATATATATATATATATATAATATATATATATATATATATATATATATGTATCTCCACAATTTCAAACTAGTATTTGACTTAGAGAAATTTAATCTAAGTTAATGATCTAAATCAAGATCAGGTTGGCAAAAGATTTGGTTGGTCAATTCAAAAAAAAATAACAAAACCCTTTATACTAAGAATTGTCCGAAATCGAAAAAAGGGTACAAAATGGTGAAAATTGAATTTGAGTAAGGCTAATGATCTAAATCTAGAATTCAACAATCAGCTCATTTCTAAAAAGATCAGCTTTTTATTTATTTATTTATTAAACTTTCAATTCAGAAAAAAAATCCTTGGCTATTTCAAAGCAACGATTTTTGTGGTCCTCTAAAATCAAGAATAGATATATAAGAAAAAAAGATTAAAAAGGATAAAAAAAAACCCTAGTTTGAGTTCTAACCTGGAAACGAAGGCATTGCTAAATAGAAACCCTAATTTTATATAAGAAGATATAAAACAATAAAAAATGAGGCTGGTGAAGAAAACTAGGAGAATGACACAGTATATATATATATAACTGGAAACCCTAGTGTGACGTTTTTATTTTATTTTGGTGTTTATTTTCGTTACTTATTCATTATTATTTATTGTTAAATAGTGTATGACCCGTTAGTTTGTCGAATAGTATTAGTGGGATAAATAATAACAAATGTTTGTGTGTGATATAAGAGGTGATATACTAATTATGCTAAATATTCTATTCTAGGCTAATAAGATGGTATAATTACTAGTAGATAGTTACAAATTATAACTCATTATACTATTATGCAAACAAACATGACATATATGTGTTATTAGTTATACTTTCTTATAATAAAATGTAGTATAATTAGTAACATACCTTATATAATACCGAATACAATTTGTGTCAACAAACAAGATATAACGTGAGTCTCACGGTACTAATAATGATATAGCATCTCTTATACCGCAAACAAACATGACCTATATCGTTGTCCGTCTTAACAATTTCGGCTCATCTCGAAAAATTATTCTCATTTATTAAGTTAATTTGAAAAGCATGTATACAAAATATTACTAAAACAAATTATGTTCATTTATAACTGAAATTGCATTGAAGTATAAAATAAAAGTCAACCCAGTATACTTGAGATAGATGTATATATTTACATTATCAGAACGAAACATATTGTTTAAGAACATAAAAACGTTTTCTTCCATGTTGATCAGTTCATCGACGCGTAAGCAAAAGTACGACATGTGTAACTAGGGAACGTATACCTATCGCAACATCACAACAATTTTATGACTACCATATAATAATGAATAGTCGCACTCGCACTCGCAAGTAGACTGTTTCAAAAAATCACTAAATAAATAAATAAACGTTAAAATTTAATTTGGATTATTTCAAGAACAGTCTAAAAAGACAAAAAAAATACGACAATGACCCTATAACAAAAGAGTTCGCACCGTACTGTAGTCTAAATCTAAACAACATATGCTTGTTCGGAAACAGTTCATGGTCATTTGAAAACAATGTAAGTAATTAAAAAACCTTTTCACCCGTTTTAAAACAATGTATGGTCATTTGAATACATATAGCTCCTACTTAACAATAGTATACTTTTTCCGCCCGTTTCCCCCTTATTTTAAAATAATGCAAATATAGTTTCATGCTAAGTGATTAATCAGCAATGATTCTTTATTAGAGGTCTATTTTAAAAACATTTTTGTATCATTAAACTATTCAACCATAATATATAGTTTCAATTTTACAATTAAATTTTACCCATTACTATATTTTATTTTACTCGATTTAGTGGGGAAAATTAATTTTATATTAAAACAACTCGAATGCTCTATGCGGCTCTCATATCCCCCTTATTTTAGCACCTACCTTTACGAAACCAATGAATGTCGTCCTTGCATCCACGGGCTGATCCTGGAAATACGTTGGGGGGCACAATCTTGACAAACATAAAATGATTTAAATCATAATTAATATAGCAAACATTATTGATTATTGATTCAAGCAAAAAAGTGATTTGTTAAGCAAGAAGAGTTCTATTATGTAAGTTTTTTCTTTTTTTTTGAACAATGGAACAAATGAAATTGCTATAACCAAAACGAGAACAATAAAAGTTGACTTTCAATTTTCTCTCCATGGTTTTTAATAAAAAAAATATGATACAACAACAAAAACTAAAGCAAAATACCAAAAAAGAGTTTAATTTCTATGTTCAAAAAGACTTATATCTACTTTAACTAAGTAATGTTATAATTTATATTATTATAGAACAACATAGTGTTAAACAGCAAACAACAAGCTACTGTTCAAATTTTAGTTTGAGTTTAATCTCTTAGTTTTTTTCTTCTTCCTAATTTGACAAAGAAAAAACAGTTTACAATCTGTTCAGGTCAGTTTTTTAGTGAATATGTAGGACATTGCTGTGTGTTTAAGTGTTGGCATTAAAATAAAGTATTTAAAATGGGTTTTCTATTATATTATATGTAATAGATTGCTTAATTTGAATTGAAACTCTAGTCATACACTACAAAAAATAAATACTCAAATAACGACACGATTAGTGACGGTATTTTTTGTTACAAGCTTATTAGCAACGGTTTTTGTGACGGCTTTGTGACAGTTTAGTCAATTTGTGACAGATTTGTGACAATTTTTTAAATTAGTGACAGTATTGTAACAGTTTTTGACTCTCACTAAATCAAAGATTATTTTGTAGTGATACCCGTCTCCCTATATTGAAGTTGCAATAACATATTGCTCAAAAGTCATTTTGTTCTCATATTGTGCAGTGATACAAAAAATTGGTACCTTATCGTGTACTTTATCTCTTATAATTGTATAGCAGTATACACCTTGATGAAAATTTATGACTAACTCAGAAGCAATGATAAACATAAACGTGTTTTCATGTTTTCATATACAAATAACAAAAATCAAATGTGTTTATGTATATTGTATTTATTTATATCGTTGTATTATATTTCTTGTTTCTTTACATAAAAGAGTAAACACTATTAGACATTTATAGTAAAAATTATAAATAAAAGAAAATATTATAAATATTCACTAGAAAAAATAAATATAACTATGTTAATAAGTGTATATAAATTTTCTAGTTTATTTGTCTATATATTATATTTTAATATTTCGGTTTGGATCGGTACCATACCAAACTCACCAAATGAATACCGAAACTGAACCGACCTTCAAAGATCGGTTCAGTTGTACCGTACCGTAATGTCGGTATACCAAACTTTTGGTACCTACTTGATTGGTTCGGCTCGAAAAACGATCGATTAGTACAAGTCGGTATAAAAATCCACCCCTACAACACACCATATATAAGTCAACTGCCTAATTAATACTCCATTTTAACTCTTCAAATAAGCAAGGTACCATGAGGGGGATACACTCCTAAGCCAAATAATTATTTAAACCCAAACCATATAACATAACAAAGATCTCCAAAAGTTGTTCATTTTCCATATTGAAGACGGCTATATTTAAACTCCAAACATCTACATTTTCAAGAACATTCAAATGGCTCAGACGACTATGATCGATTCTCATATTACTCCATTTTTTACAGTGAAGTCTACTATTTCTAAATAGTTTAACCGACGGATCAAAACCCAATGTTTAGTAACCTCAAACAAGATGATGGTATTGTAATCTCAAGCAAAGGGGGGACATGTAATCTTAGTACTTGAAAAATGGGGACTTGTGTCTAAAAGTGAAATTGTACTAAAGTGTATTGCCTTTTGTTTTGAAGTTCATACCCTAACCGCTAAAGTTCATACTTGTTTTCAAGTCCAAATTCTAATTCTCAAAGTTTAAACCCCAATTTCTACAGTTTATATCATTGTTTTCAAGTTTGTTCTTTAAGGTCGTACCCTTATTTTCAAGTTTACATTCTAACCCCTAGAGTTCATGCGCTTGTTTTCAAGTTTGTACTCTTAACTATCAGAGCTAATACCGTTGATTTCAAGTTCATATATCCTGATTCCAGAGTTCGTACACTTGTTTTTAACTTCAAATTTCTCCCAAAAATTAATACATATTTTTTCCATTATTTCTCAGTTTTTGTTCACACAAACTATTTTGTAGTGAAGTATTCTTACTAAAATTCTTAATCAAAATGCAGATAAACTGCTAGAGTTCAACAATTACTCATTTTTGTGTTATTTTTTTGAATATAAGTTAGATATAGGTTATTTTTCGTCCATTAGACACATTATACGTACTAGAAATTCCGTGATGAATTAGCTTCTTTTTTTGTTGATTTAGTCATATGAAAATATAGAGAGATAGAGAGATAACGTGAAAAATGGAGAGATGGTTATCGCGATTTTTTTAGAGGGAGAGAGTGAAGGACGCGGTTTATCGGCAGAGAGAGAGAGAGAGAGAAAATCAGAGAAACATCATTTTAACGGGTGTTTAATGGCGTTAGTAACAAAAAAAATATTAGTAAATAAATTAGGGGTAAGGATAACAAGTGCCCGAGGCACTTAGATTGAAAATCGTTGGGTGGTTGTGGCCACCTCCAGCCCCATGCCGGATCCGCCAATGGTTCTAGAAAGTGGCACACATTGGAAACACCCATCGTAAAAACTTCATGGAGTGAGAAAACTGATCGTAAAAGCTTCGGTCAAACATTTTCACCTTCAAGCAATCAAACCATTACGACTTCAAGGAATCAAACCCTTTACGAACATAATTTAAAATATATTTTATGTTGGAATGAGGAGAAATACCGCAATATGTTTGATTGGGGAAAGATGTCGCAAGAGATAGACAAATAGGGAGAAAGGGAGCCGATAAGTTTGATCGTTTATCCGGTCGAGTGAAAGACAATTTACCCTAAAAAATGTCCACTGAATACACGTTCTTGCTAGCAAAACTTGTGAATTTTGATTAAACATATTGTGGTAGTTTTTTAAAATAACTAAATGTTACCACAAACTTTCCAAATACATCCTTAAGCTTTTTCTCAATAAACAAAACACAATACATTTTTTATTTTATTTTTAAAATCTACCCAAAAAAACTAGTTATTTAATTTTGAAATACCAAAAAATATATAACCCTATGGGCACACTATGGGCACATCACACAACACATTTTTTTTATTAGTGTATATATATACTATCATATAATACTGTATATATAAGCCAACTAAAGAAAAGTGAGCCTGTCAAATTTTGATCATTTTTTTTAAAAATGTTCCCATTCTTTTTTACTAATTACTCATTTACATTTATTCAATTCAAAATATAAAAAACACAAAAAAAATCATTATCTTTTCAAAACAATTATAATATTATACAAAACAAAATCTTTTTACCTATATTTTGTATAATAAAAACATTATATTACTCAGCATTTCTAATTTAATATATTCATTTAATCAATATACTTTTTAAAAATTTATTTATTCGGATGATATCGCGTGAGTAGCGATTACTAGTATATATATATATATATATATATATATAAAGTCATCTTAGAATTGTAATGTTGGCTCCGCCCTTGTGTAAATTAATTTTGTTGTTTTCCGTCTTATTATTCCCAACCGGTTAAATAACAGGAAGCTGGAAGCTAGTTATGAATCATTTTCGAACGAAATTAGTCTACGTAGTTGCAAACCGATGATTGCGTTAGGCTGTGATTTCGTATACATCACAATGTTTTTGAGATCTTCAACTTTAAAGTGGTCGATGGGCTAGTCAAGCTTTGAGAACGACTTGGTCAAGAATTTAACGTAGAATATTCAAATTTTCGAAAGTATAGAAGACATTAAGAAAAAAGTGAATTGATTTTTGACTTCAAACGTGTGGTTTTCTAGCTAGTAAACTATAAATGATATATACCAGCTACTATGTGGTCTATAAAATCTGGAGTAAATTTGGAGTAAATTTTAAGTAGACCTGTCATACCGTATAGTATTTTTTATGTGCTGTAGCAAACCAATCAGATGATATGTGGAAAAAGTGTACCAAGTAACTTAAAATTCAAAATTATACTAAAAAAAACATAAATGAACAAGTTTTCCAACCAACTAACTTATGCAATTATCATCCCATATACATGATATACTTTATCAATTTTGGCTTTCAAATATTATTATTAGTATAAGTAAAAAGATACATGTTAGACATTAATTGTGACACAGTATATTTTATATATCATGATATTATAAAAATAAATTTGTTTAATATTAATTGTATTATATCTTGTAACATATGATGCATTAAATATAATTTTTTTTAATTAATATTATGTTCCGATAAATAAAATATATTAAAATTATCAAATTTTTAAATTTTTTTAATTAATATTCAACTTTAGGGTAGTCTCAACTTGGGTTCTGTAATATTATATTTGAGTTTTTATTGTATTGTAATGTTCCGTAAAATTTAATATATTAAAATCATTAACTTTTTAATTAATATTTAAATTTAGGATAATATTATAACTAGAGTTTTATAATATTATATTTGAGATTTTATTGAGTTGTAAATTTAGTTTTAGTTTTCGAAATTATAATACACAATTTTTGTTTAAGTTTTTTTTAATTCTTATATTTTATTTCTCACAAGTTTTCTATTACATTATTTAATAAAACTTAAATTATTATTATGTATTAAAAAAAAAATCTTGATAATTTAGATCAAAGAATTTGAAGACATAGGGAGGACAGAGAAGTAGTTGGAATATGGGAGGTATGGTTTTAATATGATATTTCAGTTATATTCTGTTTGATATGTATAAATGACATGTGTGTATATATATGATTGGTTTGCCAAATCACATAAGAAATTATATGTGATAGATCGAGTCTATCTAAAATTACTCCTATTACTGACAAAGAAGGCACACCAAATTTTCACATGTTTGGACAATCAAAATTGACTTGTTGACTTATTATTCATTAAAGATGAGATCCCACCATATTGATTATATATATAACTAGAAACCGTATCTTTAATACTTTATCCTTATAGTACATAACAAATCACCATACACAAACATCACGTATATACAAGCAAACATAATCGAGGCAATTGCGTCGTTCCTCCAAAATATTGTATTTATTTTACATCTTAAATTACTTGTAGATAGGTAAAATATTTGAATGCTAGCATGCGAAAATACATAGATAAAAAAAGTCTCAATTTTTAAATTTGTGTTGGGTCTCTTCAAACTCTAAAGACGGCTCTGCAAATATTGTATTTATTTTACATCTTAAATTTTGATGTACTTGTAGATAGGTACTACACACAAAAATATTTGAATGCTAGCATGCGAAAATACATAGATAAAAAAAGTCTCAATTTTCAAATTTGTGTTGGGTCTCTTCAAATTCTAAGGACGGCTCTGTAAGTAAAATTTAAAATACAATCGGAAGTTTCGTAGAAGTATTATTTGTATATTTTACTCAATATATAAACATCACTTGCCATCATAGCAAAACCACACTACCCATTTCCAAAACAAAGAAAAACATGTCATTTCCCCTCCACCACTCTATCATCTTTCTCCTCCTTCTCCTACCTCTCGCTCTCCTCCCCTACGCTACCGCCTCCCACCACCATCACCACCACCACCACCACAACCTCAAATCTCTCCACTTCTCCCTCTACCAACAAGAGACCATAAATGGAACTGGCTACATAGTGGTGAAGGGTGTAACGGGTCCCAAGGTTAGCCAAACCACAACCCCTTTTGGTACCCTCTTTGCCTTTCAAGACCCAATGACTATCACTCCAAACCCAGCCTCTCGTGTTGTTGGGACAGCACAAGGAACCTCCATAACATCTAGCTTGGACGGCCTCGAGAGCATCTCTATAGCTAAGATCACGCTAAATTTGAAGAACTATAAAGGGTCGGTTTCTATTGTTGGTGCGACTCATAATCTTAAACCTTCAGATCATCCGGTTGTGGGTGGAACCGGCGATTTCCTGTTTATCCAAGGCTATGTGACATCATCTCCGGTGAATCTAGTAGGCATAACCGTTACATACAAGATAGAATTTCACCTCTACTGGCCTCCATATGCAACTTTTAAGCCTTCTTAGAATCGATCTTATTTAATTTTGTTTTTTGACCGTTTCGCAAAGTATGTTCGGTTCCGTAGATTCAGTGACTCAACATCTATAAGCCAATTCTAAGTGTATCCGTCTCTATCTATCTATCTATAGTTACAATACTAATTGCCAATAAACATTTTGTCCAAAAGTATTTGGTTCTTGTTTTTTCCACCTAAGGATTATTTAACGTTTATCCACTATACCAACAACATTTCGGAGTTTTAGTTTACTCGTATGTTTAGCACTTATTCAAGTGTAATTTCTTAACAGTGTAAGTTACCGCGTCATGTTTTTCTTTTCTAGCAAAAAGATAACTACCTTGATATTATCTTAAACAAACCAGTACTTAAAAGAGTTGTAAAATGTATACAATACTTACTAGTTTCATAAATTATCATTTATTATCTTAAAATTTTAATAAACAAGCTCGGCAACGACAAGGCATTAAAGCAATCAGTAGAGCAAACCGAAGAGAAGTACAAACAGCGATATACGTGTATAAAGCAGCAAGCAGGTAGTTTTACAATTCATATAAGAAAATCAAAGTTACTGGGGAGAACAAGTGGCAGTAACTTTAAGCCAATGAGCTGTTATTCTAAAAAACAAGAGGATAAATGATTTATTATGTAGATGAAAAGGGTTCTCGATACCCATGTAAAAGTTATTATACATGACTTTTGAAGTTGAAGTGCATTGGTGGTATCTGCTTCTCATGATCACATGCTTGGTTTCATGTTGAGGCGAGAGGCCAGCTTCTGGCCGAAAGACTGGTCAGCCTAAAAACAACATAAGGAGAGAGTGAGAGAGTCGTATTGGCAAAGTTATTATCATGAAACCGGAAACCGGAAGATAAATAAGACCGAAACTTAAGTAAGGCTTTTACATTAATACCAAAATAGTACACCTTGCGCATCAACAAAAACTTTGACACTCGAGCTCTAGAACAATAAAAAGCCTTTTCTTTTCAAGATTTTTTTGCCATTTCCAAATTGTCCTCAGGCAGTTGTAGAAGGAACTCATGCAAATGAGAGAATGCATACTCAAAATTAAATATTTACCTGTGACCAGTATGAGATCCAGATAGAGCGTATCTCATGTGTGACCCTTGGATCAGACAAGGTGTCAACCCATCTGCAGAGGAAACGCTCTTGCCTATTCAACAAAAACAATAAAGTTATATCAGAAGAAATAGGTATAACAAGGAGGCATAAAATATATAGCAAATAAATAATTAACACATTATCTGACGGAGAGCGAGAGCGAGAGAGGATTTGCCTGTCTGGAGTGAAGGATCGGTATCTTTCCCCAGGCTGCTTGAAATTGTTTTCCTTTGCAATGATACACTGATAACAAAGTAAACCAATTTCGAATATGATTTCCATTTATGAAACTAGAATCAAAAAGAGATTGGTAATCAAAAGTTCCTCTCAAGTCATTGTTATTTTCATTCACTGCTATTTTAATATCACAGAAAAAGGAAGTTACCTTGTCACGTTTGCCACTGCAAATAGCAGTAGGGATAGGATGTGGCTCTGCATGACGAACGGTATCGTATCTTGAAGGGAAGTAGTTAACCTGCAGAATAAATTCACCAAGATTATTAATTTTCATGAAAAAAAAATTAATGGTACCCATAGTTGTATGTCTGCTTGAGTATCACGTGTATATATTTCACTATTTTGAAAAGCGCGCTTTGTAGTAAAAAAAATCTCGATTCAAAGCTCGATAAAAGGCTAATAAAAGCTTGCCTTTTCCGCTTTTTAGGCCACTAAAAGCTTATGCCAAACCTATTCTTGTGAGGTTTCAACATTACTTGTACGAATCAAACCTATTCTTACAATTTTGATATGTGATCAACTGAGATTTATGCTATGTTTCTTATATGCTATGTTTTCCTTTGAAGCGCACAGATGCTACACCATGTTGAATTTTGCAAGAAAGTTTGTATGTCATGTGAAGTCCAATGACTAGGATAGTTATTTCATTAACTCAACATGTAGTTTAGCGTAACAAAAGAAGTACTCCGTAAAATTCCACATGGTGTAGCATCTGCATGCTCCAAAAGAAAGGAAATTACCTCCTCATCCCTGTGCATGAAATTCATAACGCCATCATGGTGATTATTATGGTGGGCACATTTGGGAGCATTAGGAGGAAGCTGCAAATAATTCGGTCCCAAACGATGCCTCTGAGTATCGGCATACGAGAAAATTCGAGTTTGTAGCAACTTATCATCCGAATAAGAAATACCAGGGACAATAATAGCAGGACAAAACGCAAGCTGCTCATTTTCGGCGAAAAAGTTATCAATATTTTTGTTCAATACCAAACGCCCCACTGGCTGTAAAGGCAATATATCCTCGGGCCAAGTCTTGGTCACATCAAGCGGGTCAAAGTCAAACCTGTTGATGTAAGATATCAAACCCAAATACAAGAAGATATTCTAACTCTTTAAAAATACTTATTCTCAAACTGAAAACTTGTTACAACAAAAACATAGTTTTATCGACTTAAGAAGGTAAACTTTGGAACTCTAAAAGTCAAAAAGTATTGAGTAAATACATCTTTAGAAAGGACACAATAGACTAAGAATAAAATGACACAGATGTTGGAATTAAATTAGACAAACATTTCTGCCACACAAAAAATAAAGAAACTATGTCCTCCAATTATTTCCCCACTATTCTTTTTTAGGAAGTCCCAAAATGATTGTCCACTTTTGGAAAATCAACATCAAAATGATCTAATTTTTCATTTTAAATTTTGCTTGTTATCACCACTTTTTCTAATCTGCATTTAATAAATTAATAAAAGGGTTAAAAATGGTATTTTGACATTTAGATATATCAATTAATGCATGCCTACAGAAAAATTGATTCCAAAAAAGGCACACTGTTTTTGGACCAAGGGAGTAATAAGCAAAACAAAACAGAGTAATTTGTATCACCTGTCCTCGTGATCGGGATCAATGGTCTGGATGAAAAGTTTCCATTCAGGATAACTACCAGCTGAAATGGAGTCATAAAGATCCTGAGTGGCGTGGCTGTGATTTGACCCTCCTACCTTTATTGCTTCCTCTTCCAACAAGGACTTCACTCCGCAAGTTGGTTTCCAATGGAATTTCACGTAATAGGCTTTCCCGGTTTTGTTAATTAAAGTGTAGGTGTTGACACCTGAGCCTTCCATGTGGCGGTAATCTTGGGGAATACCGATATCGTCAAAGAGGAAAGTGAACATGTGTAAGCTTTCCGGGTGGTGAGAGAAGAAATCAACAATTCTCCAATTTTCTTGAATATGTGATTTGGGGTTTGGTTTGAGTGCATGTACCATGTCAGGAAATTTCATACCGTCACGGATAAAGAATACTGGGAAATTGTTCCCGACTAGATCAAAGTTTCCCTAGGAAAAAATCAACAAGTTAAGATAGTCTTCGAAATACCATAAAAAAAGTTAAAACCACCTCTAAATTTATGCTTATCTGTCATCTGGACAACTTTAACGAATCAGAAATTACAGCAGGCTTACCCTTTCTTTTCTCTCACTACATTTTTCTCCAATGATTAGATCTAAGCACAGCAATATGTACTATATATTTTGATTCTATCATGATTCTCAGCTTGAAAGAGAAACGAGTATATACAAAATGTAGACCATCAGAGCAAGAAGGTTGAGAGAACAAGATATGTTACTGAAATATATGAACAAAAATAAATAAATGAAAAGGATATGCGTTCTTTAACAAAATCGCTAGTTTTACGCACTAACATACAAGCATATTTCGATATTTCACATTAAACTACAAAAGTTAGAGATTAGTACACTAACACAGTAACGCTATATTTCTCAAACATTTAACTTTGTGTACGAACTCGGAAAAAATCATAGGTTAGAGTACTAACTACTAATTAGTTACAAAAAACCAAATATTTTACTAACTTATGATTAGTTATTAAAACCAAATATTTTATGCGCTATCCTTCACATTTTTCAATCTATACACTATTCTATCATGTATTTTTTTACTATCGTCCCCATTCCCTAACCCAGAATTCGTTTTCGATAAAGTGTATAAAAGCGAAAAGAATGTTACATCGGTTTACTTTTAGGTCGTAAAATGAAAAAAAGTACAATCAGGGTGGTGTACGAACCATAGTTGAATAGATAAAATCAGAACTGCGAACTATGATCAGTTGTTTAATACAGTGAATATAGTTGTCTATAAAACTAAGGTTGAACGTCATTTAAAAAGTTACAAGTACTAGATTGGTTTAGATAGTATTTACATTACCCAACAGACCTCAAATACCCATCTCTAGTTTTAAGTGTCTGACACAGATGCATGGTTCTCTATGGTTTAACCTAAAAGCAAGAAGGATTATGAAGTCTACTCTAGTGAAATATATTTATGAACCAATTTTATTTTTTTGGAAATTCTACTTGGAGTACCTCTCTGGTGTAGAACTTGACAGCAAAACCACGAGGATCTCTGAGAGTTTCAGGGCTACCACGCTCATGTATCACAGTGGAGAATCTGACAATGACAGGTGTCTGTACGCCAGGTGCACGAAGAAAATCAGCGCATGTGAAGTGAGAGATATCATGAGTCACCTCAAAGAACCCTTTTGCACTCGCTCCTCTTGCATGTACAACCCGTTCTGGTATACGTTCCCTGTCAAAATTTGCGAGCTTCTCCACCAAGTGATAGTCTTCCAGGAGAATTGGGCCTTTAAAGAAAATATAACATTGTTTTCAGAAAACCTTGTAAAATCTTCCGCGGAAAGTAAATGATGGCCTGTTTGGTAGTATCTTAGAAATATAAAAGTATACTTTATGTGGATGCAAAATAATACACTTCAGAGTACTAGACTTCTAGTACATTTTTTGAATTTGAAATGGTAAAAGTTAATTGATATATGTAATGAACTTGGAACACTATGTAAAACTAAGTTTTTATTCTTATGCCAAACACCATTTTTTTACTTCTAAACTCAATAGTAAAAGTAAAGAGGTTAGAACACAATCCCAGTATAACTACAAGAACAAGGACTTTATAGTGTAATCTACCAAAAGAAAAGAGTTGCAGTAAGATCCCTTAAAATGTAGTAAACATTATGCTCAGGAATACCATCTTTGTGTAGGGAGACTATGCCAGGATTTTAAGATAGAAGAAATTAAGAAAATAAATATGCAAATTGAAATACAATAACTGATGATCTATATACAAAAATCTGACAATCATTCAGCTAATTTCCTAATTCATGAACAAATAAATGAAGCTCTCTCAGTTGGAATGTCATTTACGTTCTGAACAATTCCAACTTGAAATCAATAAACGTAGAATAAACCCAATGGTGAAATGTTGGTTTGTCACTGAGAGAAAATATAAAATACTGCTTAAATCACACAACATTACTATATTGCTTTCTCGCAGTACACGTTTCTCCTGATTGGCACTTGAGCTTAGTGGAGCTTATACTGCAATAAGTTATATAATTAACTTTTTTCTTAATCAATCCAAGCTCTAGTTGTTAAATACTACAATTAAGCAATGAAACCATGTAAAATCAGAATTCTAACTAGTCCATAGTTCAAACTTTAAACTTTTAAACAGTTTTAGCAACCTAAATAACCTTATAAGTGATGTTGACTTATATAAATGAAATATTTACCTCTTGTACCAACAGTAAGAGATGAGTTGTTGTTCCAAACAGGAGCACCGGAATTAGTAGTAAAGTATGGAGAATTGTAGGCACTTGAAGAGCGATACTATGACAAACATTTGCAAGTTATATTAGCAACGAGCAACAATCAACAATCAACAACATAAATACATAAGATCAGGGAAAGTTCCCTCACACAGTATGATCGACAAGCTCCTCTTTTAGGAGAATTTAAGAAACAAGATATGTTTACAAAGAACATAATACATCATGTCACCAACAGAACCAGTAGTATTTGAAGAAAAACACTCCTTTAATAGCCGCAGTCCCACTAAATTTTAGTCATGAATATCGGTTAGAAAATAAGACAAAGTTTGCCCTGTGACTCCTTTTGTTTCTTGGAAAATCGAGATAAATAAACATTTTTAAAAGATAAAATCTTCTGGATGATTGTTTGGCATACAAAAATAATTTACAAGGAAAAAAATATAAATTTGTGAAAACAGAGAAACCGCCATTCCTTGGTATCCACATTCTTGAAGTTTAATAATACTTATATGTGCCAGCCGAGCCCTTAGCTAATGCCCCAGAAAAGGAAAAGGTTGTTGTAGCAAACGTCAATTCCAACCCAATTACTTTTCTTAAGCCTAATAATAAATATATAACTTACATGACCCAATTAATTAGAGACGAACAAACTTGTGTGTAGTATAAGCACAAAGATAACATTTGTTCAAAATAAACATCTCCTAACAATTTTATTCAGTTATTTTGCAGTTCGGTAACCATAACGAATTGCACCTTTTTCTTAATGAGTAAAATTTATTTAACGAAACGAACAATTATAAAGTAACCCTCTTGTCCAGGCACGGACTGGGCCAACTCCAAGTAAACTTATTAAAGCTTACTTTTAAGTAAAATGCCTCTTTTATCAAACATACATCAAATTTGTACATAAAGTACAAAAAGCATTATAATATTTCACTTTCTTCAAACAAGTTTTGACTCTTTACTTATAAGATGGGATCAAACTTTACCCCATAAATGAAGAACTTATCTAAGTTTTGTTCTCTCCCTTTATTCCTAACTACTTGTCAATCCCAACTACTTATCTATACAACTTTAAATCTCTACAGCATAATCAAATAACGGAATGACAAATCTAACGGTTTGGGCCTTGTTTGGCAGCATCTTTTAAGAAAAAATGCCAACTTTTTGTTTTTTCCGGTGCATAAAAAAAAAAAAAAGAATTCGGCTTTTGAGCTGGCCAATCAATTATACTACAACTTGTAAGAAACATTCAACAATCTTAGCTTAAAATTTGCAAGCAAATAAGCCCTGATTTTTCTGGCTTCGTGCCTGTTTGACAAAATCTTCTTTCCTCAGCTTTTTAGTTATTTGATTAAAAAGAATCAAAAGCATAAACGCTAGGAATTTGAGGAGTTTTTAGCTTTTTCACATAAAAATTATCAAAATTGGAAATTCCAATTAAGTCATTTTGTATATATTTACATGCCACTTAAGTTAAAATAAATAAAAAGACATATGATCAAAATTAGTTATAAGTCACTTATAACTAAAAAAGATAAGGTGGTGCCAAATCTTTTAAGCAAACTTTTTTCTCATTGCTTTTTAAAGCAGTTTTTTGACAAATGGAAGGAAAATGATGGGTGAGAATTTAAGAAAAAAGATTCCTTTTAATAATCATTTTTTACTAAAAAAAAACATAAAATATGGATTAAAGTGTCACAATTGAAGCTACCCAAGTAAATATAGCTGATTAAACAGCTAATAAAATATCCAAAACATGGTATTACTATATTATGATTATCCAATTAACATCGATTATCTAAAAAGATTTTGATGAGTAAAAAGTCAAATTGGTAGCAAAAATAAATAAGAAAAAAAAGACCAAAATGATGGATATTAAATTTAAGAAAAAAGATTCCTTTTAATAATCAGTTTTTATTTTAAAAAAAAACATATAATTACAGCTGATTAAGCAGCTAATAAAATAAATTAACTACTAAAAAGTAAAAATATAGAGAAATTCTCATCAAAAACTGATACTATTCAATTATTATCAAATTATCTAGATAATTTTTTTAAAAAAAATCAATGGGAAAAAAAGACAAATGGATAGCTAAAAAGTAGTAAAAAAAAGTCAAATTGGTAGCAAAAATAAATAAGAAAAAAAGGACCAAAATGGATAGCTAAAAAGTAGTAAAAAAAAGTCAAATTGGTAAAAATATAAAAAAAAAAAAAAAAATAGAAAAAAGGTACCTTGTAAGGATCCATTGCTAGAGAGAGATAGAGAGATATTTGACGGAGAGTGATATGATTTATATAAATATATAAATTATAGATATACAAATTGTAATATAATATTACAATATTTGATTAAATTGGTTTCAACTTATTTCTACCTGGACTGAACATCAATTTACACATTTTTTATTTTTTTTTAAAAACGTTCCAAATCAATATACGATTAAATCAAATCTTCATGGTTTTACGATCTAAAGACAAATATGAGTTTTTTTTTATTTTCGAGAAATTATTTTGGAAATTACGGTAAAATTTTAAAGTTAAAAACATGTCATTATACATCTCATAAAAAAAAATGCATTGATCAAATCTTGATTACGAGCGTTTTTATAAAAAAAATGTTTAAATTGATGTCTAATTTGATGTACAACATGCTCGGTATGTATATACTTGTAAACTAAACTTATTCTGGAAAAGATGCGGTTTTACATAAATTATATTTTAGTGTCAGTCTTCATAGTTATTTTTAACAAAACAATGCTTTTTTTTATTTATATTGGACTACATAAGCTACCATCTAAAGTCACTAGTTAGTTTCCGACTATAAGCCCGATGTTAAGTGTAACAAGGCATTTGACGAACGAGAGTGACTTTTATAATGAGTTTTAAATGTTTTGTTTATTTATGCTGAATTTAAATCATTCCTCACACTATCGTGAATGTTTTAAAAAAAGAAAAATATATTGATGCTAGACAAATATAGTGTGTCCAATGTAGGATAAAAGTTGGAATTAAAAATGTCAGTTAGGGGTATCTTTTATTACCAATATGTCAACATTTAGCTAGTGAAATTTAGTTACATATTTAAAAGTGTTAGCTTACTATTTAATAATAGGTTTGTTATTTTGATTCAACTGGTTTGAAAATCTTTCTATTTAGTAAATATACTTGAAATTCAAACTTTTTTTTATCCAAAGTGTTGAAAAATTCATGGGACTTTTACCTTTAACTATTTGAAAATCGTGATAGTAGAGTATCTAATGGGGTAAGTGAGCTACCTAACTCAGAGTCACCATAACTCGAACTCTTTATATACATTATATAAATTCAAAATAATACAATCATTCATTTAAAACTCAACTAAATAAAAACATAAAGTAGGAAAAAAACTATCCATAGTCATTATACATATATATACATCTTTATAAATATAATTTTCAAAAAAAATCTCCATATACATTATTTTCAAAAAAAATCTTTATATACATCAATATACTTCATCTACCGATTTGTTTATTTATTTATTTTGAAAGTTCTATATGTTTATTTTTTATTAGTTGAGTTTTAAATGAACGATTGAATTATTTTGACTTTATATAATGTATATAAAGAGTTCGAGTCATGGTGACTCTGAGTTAGGTACCTCACTTCCATATAATGGCTAATAAATGGAAAAATAAGATTTTTTAAGAATAATAAAAATAGACAAAATTATATATACACACGATGACGTGGCGTCAATTCTCTTATCCCAATTTGTTGAGTGAATAACAAAATACATCCTTATATTTCAAAAAAAAATAAAAAATAAAAATACATCCCTTAGTTTTACAGTTTTACACCAATCCCATCACTTTGAACAAACAGTCTTAATAGTACTCAAATTTGTTAAAATAGACAAATCCTCATATAATTCTATTTTTTTTTTCTAATATATAATACTAGTCCTTAAACACAAATTATATATAATATCATGTCTACATATATAATAAGGATCTCATGTTACCCCGAAAATTGGTGTCACCTAAACTGGAAAAACAAATTAATAGTTATAGTTATTTTCAAGTTTATAAATTTTCGTTTTGTAGTTATGTAAAGAATAATGTAAAACCCATTATTGCTAGACCTTCATCATAAATGTTTTTCGCTGAGTCATAGTACACCGTGGCTGCTATTATTTTTGAAAAAAGTGGCTAAAACTTATGCATGAAGTTATTTTCTGAACAAAACCACCATTACCGATTCTTTTTTCTTCAAGATACAAGACGTTATAACAAAAGTCTTTACAATAAAACCGAATACAAAGCAATTTTATTTTTCGGGGTAAGTACCCACGATCTAAATCCGTTCTTGCCATGACTAATCCTAGGCATTGATTTCCGGATTCTACCATGTTTTGTTAGAACCAATAATATAATTCATGTTTGATTGGAAGCAATTTTTACATTACAAAAAAAAATCATTATTATAAGAGATATTTGCGTAACTTGAGTATCACTGAATTTAATTAGTAAGAGTGTATCAACATAATTAATTACTTCTTCGTTGCTATTTTATTGTTAAATATAACGTCACTCAATTTAGCAAAAGACATATTGTTGGTAACGTGAATTCTATTGTAGCATTAAAACTAATATTATGCTTCATAAGTGATCAAAGAAATCAAATATAATTAGCATTATTTTTTGATTAATTTTTTATTATGTTAACATCTACTAAGATGGTGATTACATAAATATATAAATTCCGCAACCTACTAGCTTCAACGAGAAACTAGTATTGAAAAATTCTTGAACATACCTAAATATTAGATTAAGTCCGTCACAATATTTCCTTAAGCATATTTTATGATAGAAAAAGGCTATAATGTATGATAATAGCATTCTTGGGCAACAAAGTGGCGGAGTTAGGCTCCGCAATGAGGTGTTCAAGTTTAAACAAATGTAGAAAGTTGATCCACTATTTTTAATAATTTATATATGAAATATATACTTAGATGATAGGGTTTAATTTTAATACTACGAGGGTGGCTATAACCATCGTCTTCCCCCTTCTAGCTCCACCCCTATGGCAAATGATGGCATTGGATCGATTTTAGTTAAAATTGAAACTACTTTATATCAAAAATATCCTCAAATTTACGTTTCCCTTGTGAAAAATAATGGTAATCAGGTGGTTTCCAAAGTTAAACTAACTATAAGTTTAAATTTTTGATGTTTTATATTATTATCAATGTTAATTAATCAAACGAAGTGTAGATTTTATAGAATGAATTTGCAAACCAGTTCGTGATGGGCTTAGAAGTAAAACTTTTGTTATTTACCATACACACCAATTGCTAATTTAATATTGAGTTTTTTCAAAATAAGTGTTCCGTCTTTTCAATATGATAATTATAATGTAATAAATTTACTCTCTTACCGTTTATATATTTACCATTTATGACTACAACAACAATTTTTAAGAAACAAGTTACCCGCATTAACTTTAATTATGATATTTATAAGAACATTATTGATAATTTATGTCTCAAAATTTAATATATTTAAAAATTATTTATAAATTTATAAGAGAGTCACTTCAAAAGTAAGGGAATGAGCATGTATAAAAAATAAATATACATCAATTATTGAATGGTCTGTAGATAAGGGATAAGTTGCCTTAAAAAATGTAACGTTGGATAATATTAAATATTGGTAGGGACCTCGTTATCCCCGTCTTGTGTGTTCAATTACTTCAATCATCAATTTGATGAGTTGGAATTATATTCATTTTTTAAAAGTTAAATAAATAATAAATTAATAAAATATACTGATTTTCAAACTAAATTAATAAAAAATAACCAAAATTTTTTAATTAATAAAAACATACCCAAAATTTTATATCCTAATTTGTATATTTCATACCCTTATTCCAAAAGTTCATACACTTATTTCAAAAGTTCATACCCTTATTTCAAAAGTTCATTACCTAATTTGTATATTTCATACCCTTGTTTCAAAAGTTCATACCCTAATTTGTATATTTCATACTCTTATTCCAAAAGTTGATATAATTTATATTTTTCATACTTTTATTACAAAAGGTCATACCCTTATCTCAAAAGTTTATATCATGATTTAAAGAGTTCATCCATATTTTTAAAATTCATACCCCAATTTAAATAATTCATATCCTTACTTACATAATTCATATACATAATTTTCAAATTCATACACTTAATTCACGTAATTCATATACTTATTTTTCAACATTATACAATAATTAACAAATACAACTCTTACCCGTTCTCCGATCTCGAACTACCACGTCGTCGTCGTGGACCTCTCATTCGACTATCACATCTCCGTCAACATCAATCTCGAGTTTTCGATCTCGCTCTATACCCTCGCCGCCCATTACTATAGATGTGTCCGTCTCAATATACACGGAAGAGAGAGATGAAGGAGAAGAAAAAAATCAAAAAAATAGAGGTAGGATGGAGAGAGAGATCGGAAAGATATAGCATGCATGAGAGATCGGAGAGAGTGAGAAGAAGGAGGAGAGATATTGGAGGGAGAGAGAAGAATGAGAGCGAGATTGAAGAGATGGTGAAAGGGGGAGAGAGTGAAATGATGCGAGAGAGAAAACAGATTGGGAGAGATGAATCAGATTTTTTGTTTTTTATTAATTATTATTTGAATGTATATTTTTAATAATTTAACTTTTGAGTGTATGTTTTTATTAATATAATAGGTGTAGGGTATGTTTATGTTAATTGACTCTTAAATAAAAGTATGACGGTTCAAATCATGGTATGATGGGTAGGGAAAAACAAGCAATTAGTGGGGAAAAAATCGTCCTCGCTTCGATAAAAGTTCATCTTCTTTTCATTTATTATCAGAGGTGGCCCTGATATTGTGTCGGTGCATGTGCACATGGACTCAAAAAAGTTACGGGCTCCTAATTTTTCGATAAGTATAGGTACTCATAGAGCGTTTTTGTTTTGTTTTTGATAAAACTCCAAGAGTGCTTCTTAAAAGACTTTGTGTTACTTCTTGGTAGTTTAAACAAACTAGAATCAGAATCATAGTCATATAAAACATTGCAACACGTACAGTATATCACAATTATCACTTAATATAACAATTATTATAAATCAAGAGTGTTGAAAGAGTTTTATATTGAACCTTATAATGAGTTGAGATGACTTTACTAGCACTATATTGTACATCTTTTGGCATGCTACTGTCCTTGAGACTATCTAAAGAAAAGAAAAAGTAAGGCTATCATTTGTTTAGCTTTCTATTATAAGAGATGTAAACCCTAATTTAATAAGATTGTTCCATGACATTGAGTTGTTATAATTAATCATTTCCAAATAATTATCAATCCTATATTGATTAGAATTAATTATAATACCCTAATTCTGAACATTCAGTGTAGGAGTATTTATACTAATACTAGACTATTAAATGACTAACATGTTTATAATCATAACTTAAAGCAATTTGGTCTCTAAAACATCCCATTATTTTTTATTTAATAAAGTTTGGCTTATCAATATTCCTAAATGAAGAAGATAAATTAGATAATTATCTTGCCTTTTGTCAGTGTTTTTATAGATTTTTTTAGCCATTTTTGTTTGATTTGAGCACTATCGGGTTACCTTTATAAACACGCGTAAAGCTGTTAAGCAGATGCAACAAATGACCCAGACAGAAGCAGGACTAAAGTGTGTAAGAGTAGGCTAATCGACATACTCTAATCTTGTTTTAGCTCAATTTTTTGCAAGGAATCATCTGTTAAGATATTATTAGAATTCATATTATTTTACCATTAAAAGGTCTCGTAATGGTAAGTATGATAACTCACTTATAAACCACATACTTGATCGATATTACATCGATGTGAGATAATATAAACTTTAACACTCCCCCTCGCCCGTGACCCGACATTTCAAGGGTCCAACGAGCGGATATGAACATGTGGAGATGAGGCCCAACATCGATGGCTCGCTCTGATACCATATTAGAATCCACATTATTTTACCATTAATGTAGTATAATGGCTCGTAATGGTAAGGATGGTAACTCACTTATAAAACACAGGCTTGATCGATATTACATCGATGTAGTATAATATAAACTCTAACAGACATAATTGAATAATCTTGCAAGGGGTGTCAATTTTAAGGTAAACCATAATAGAAGCAGACCTAGAGTGTATAAAAGTAGGCAAATCGACTTTTAAGGATTCACCAATAGGTTGAGTAATAAGTTTCAAAAAATAATTATAACAAAATTAATAGGAAAAAAAAAGGCATCTTGAACCAGTCAAGGTAAAAAAATTAAGTAAAAATTAGCCTTTTAAACAATCTAAAGATAAAAGCATTATAAGTCCACACACGTATAAAATGTTGTTCACTAGAAATGATCCCAGGAAAATTTAATATGATTCCTAATGACCTCAACTTTAGAAGTACCTATATATACAGATTAGCAACCAAATTAAGTATACTTGAAAGACATGAATGCATCACTAATTTCAGAAGCACTAAATAAATTTGCTATTAAGAAACTTTTTAATATGAGAGTTATGCGTAATGAGGCCAAAATCTAACATATGCATCGATCCAAGATCCAATAACTGCTTTTCGTATGAGGATATGGGAAGGGTAAACCCGAGAACAAAGTGACGATGAAGAACCCGAGATCTAGAGCAGAGTTGGAGGATATGATAAAAATGAAAAGATTACTCTATCGTCGTTACTTTCATGTTGTGACCACTTTTTATTTATTTAATCTGTTTTTGTTTTCTTATTCACCAATTAATTTGACGAAGCGAGAGAGCAAACGTTAATCATCAAATAAGAGTGCTTTCATTTGATTAATTAATCATTAAGGCTAGGTCAACAAAGCAGCTAATTTGTTTTCATCTAAACGCAGCTAACTAATCACTACAAAATAATGTTTGATTTAGTGAGAATCAAAAGCTGTCATAAGCCTGTCAATAATTTAAAAAATTGTCACAAATCTGTCACAAATTGACTAAACTGTCACAAAACCGTCACAAAACCAGTCGCTAATAAAATTGTAACAAAAAATACCGTCACTAATCCCGTCGCTATTTGAGTATTTTTTTTTAATGAATCATCGTCTCTTGTATAACAGTATAAGTATTATTACACTTCCTATCAACCAATTTATCTTCAACTTTTAGAGTTAATAACAATAAGCAAACAAATTGATATAGATTACTTTCTGCCAGTAGAAGCTTTTTCAATAAATAAGGTGCTCTATGAGGTTCTTAAATTTAAGCAACACAAAATTCTTCACCACCTTTTTGCAAAAATAAATAAATAAAATTCTTCACCACCCACAATACTTGATCAATAATCAAGCATGTATACACCGGGTATAAGGTGCAACTTTTCTTCTAATAAGATCATCTTATTTATGCTATTAAGAAATAAAACAAAAATGCTTCATTGAGTATTTTTCCCAATTAAAACCATATGCCGCTCGACTATTTTCATATATATTAACATGCATGAGATCTGAAAGTTTTTCTAACGTGGAATAAACACTTTTTTGGGTACAAATTTCTAGTAATTTTATTGATATATATATAAGTTACTGAGAGTCAGTTACATGATTTAAGTACGAATAGAACAAAATTAAGAAAAGAGTTATTGTCATTCATGATTTAACGAAACCGATGTGTTAGGACCAGATTTCTGGTCTAAAATTTATTTGTTGTCTATTGGTTTTCACTAAATTAGCCTAACTGTTTGTTAAGAACTAAGACAGTGTTGACAGGTTTCAAGTACCAGTTGCAACCTCAGTTACAACCTGCTTAGACAGCGTTGGTGGTTTCAAGTACCAGTTGCAACCACAGTTCCAACCTGCTGTTCAGCAGTATTCTGTCTAGTTCTGTAAAACTGCATAACTATTCTTTATTGATTATTATTTATTCTAAAATATGCAGGATATATTCTCATATGTTCGTAAAGGTTTAATATGCGTAAATTGAGAATATCAAAGTGTTAAGGAAAGATGTTTTCTAAAATATATAAAGAGATTAGTTTATAAGTTTATATTTCCTTTTAATATGTATCTCTACTCTTATGTTTGTCCTTATCACGTGTTTCAATCTTTGGTCCTTATCATATTCAGTAAAGATACGTTCAAACATTGATTGTTATATGGAGTTGAATGTTTCATATGTTCATAGAAAGATATTATCTTTAAAAGATATTATCTTTATATGTTTCCTTTCAAAGGGAAATACTAACTTCTACTTTCAAGCTTGTTATTAAACAGGTATTAACCAATGATGATTGGAGTCAATCCACGCTGAAGAATCACGTAATGCTTGGAAAGATTGAAGCCAATCAACAAAGTCAAAAGCAATCAAAAGATATTGAAGATAGAAGATTGTTTTTACTTGCTTATATACTTGATAACTTTAGCTTGTAAAATGTGTGTGTTCTAAATTATAAAGAACTCACTCTTGAGAGAATACACAGAGAGCTTTAATAAGAAAACAATGGTGGGATGTCATTGATTTATAGTTGATAGTTATAGAGTATGAGCAATATAGAGATAGGCAGAAAAACCTAGAGTGAGTCTAAGAGTTTTTCATTAAGACTTGAATCCTATATTGTAAGCTTTTTATAATATCATAATCTGGGTAAGTGCCCCGGAGACGTAGCCTAGTTAGGCGAACTCCGTTATTAAATGTGCGTGTGATTTATTTCAAGTACATTTAACTTTTCACAGTTCTGTCCATTAATACACTTGTGTTGAACGTTGATTCTTCTAATCGATTGTTTTGATGATAACAATATTTGTAAAACATGATAAAAGCTCGTTTTGCGTACTAATCATTTATCAAGTGTGTCAAAGGGTCAAAATGATAGAATACGCAATTACGAAGCCAACGGTTCAAGCGCAACTTCAATCGGAATTGAAACGGACTAATTACGACCTTTCAAAGTTTGTCGAGAAAACCGAAACAATTGGCAGAACAAAAACGACTGATTTTGATAAGGAAACGATCGATCATCTATTAGTATATTTCTTCCAGAGTGTACTGATCAAAAAACGACCGATCACAGAACTAAAACGACCGATCGTTTTAGGAAGTATTTTCTTACAGTGAGCAAAGAAGAAAAACGACCGATCGCCAGCATACATCGACCGATCGTTTTTTGTATGAATTTGTCCAGTGAGAACATATGAAAAACGACCGATCGTTTTTCAAAACGACCGATCGTTTTTGCAGAATTTGAAATTCCAGCTTTTAAGCTCTTCCTGAAAATTGGGCGAACTGCTGCGAACTAGCAGCTACTCTACTCAACAACTGCCAACGGTCATGAATTAATTACTGGGCCAATTTGGCTCTACAAAAGCCCCAAATTCTTTGTGGAAGATCACCCAAGCAATACACAACTTTTAAGCAATTCCTACAAAGAAATCCTTCAAGCTTATACTACTCATTTCTCACTTGTAATCATAAATTATTCTCGAGTGTATTATTCTTGTAATCTTATAAACATCGAGATATTATTTAGTGAGTGATCCATTCAAAATCAATCTTGTAAAAGAGTATTTTATAAACTCATTTGTGAGCGAGTGATTGGGTAGAGGCTTTTAAGCAAGTGTAGCTTAAAAGCTCTAGATCATTTATTCGGGATACTCATAAAGTGAGGAGGAGCGTAATCGGTTGATTAAGCTCGTTAAGGTGTAACCTTGGAACGAAGATTTTTTAGTGAAACACTCGGTAGTAAAAATACCGAGGAGAGGACGTAGGCGCGTTTTGCCGAACCTCTATAAATCTTGCGTTATTTCTTTTCCCTCAACTTTTACTTTTTGCAAATTATTAATTGCTTATATTCATTACTTGCATAGATTAAATTAGCAATTATTTGTTAACGAAATTGTTTAAGTTATAAAAACCGCTAATTTGCTTAGTTAATAACACATAGATTTTATTCCGCGAAAAACGTACGAAAACCTTATTCACCCCCCCCCCCCTCTAAGGTTTAGACACCTACGGACCAACAACTTGGTTCCAACTGTGGTTGCAATCTCACTGGGAACCTAACTGCAAAACTGCAACTAGAACAGCGGATAGGAATTTCACGATGAGTATTGAGTACACAAGAATACGAATCCAATTAAAAAAATTGGAATTTGCATAACTAGATCGATGAAAAACACAAAAACGTCACCATGTAACGAAACTAATGTGTAACCTTTTAATGTGAACTGACCACACTAGCTTGTATAATTTGATGTTTGCAGAGGGGGGGAGTTTATGTAATAACCCGAATTTTCGTAGAAAAATGCCGGTGTAAACAGAAAGTATTGTCTCACATCGCCTAAATATGTGAGTACCTATATAGTATATAAGTTAAGGAAATTTTCATTCCTATCATCAAGGCCTTTTAAATCCGTGCGTCCCGAAAAACGAGAACGAAATCGGGACAAAGTGGACTGTACTATTGGTGGTAGTAAGCGGATGGTGGCGGTCTGGTCGGAGGACTGGATCGTTACAGTTTACTTTTCACACACTGTTGTAAGAGAAAGTTCAAGGCAATAAACCAGAAAACTGAAATTTACAATATTTCCCCAAATTTTAGACATCCTAAAAAATGAACTACTTTTAGCACAATTTCATACAGATAACAAGAATTAATGCAGGAAAAGAGAGATAAATAGAAACAACAGAACAAAGACGGATTAATCTTGACAAGGATAAATACTAAATAAATATGTAAACTCATGGCATAATTTTAAAATGCAGGAACAAAGACATAAAAAGGAAACAAAAAAATAAAGATGGATTAAACTTGACAAGCTAGATAAAATACTATAAATAAATTTTAGACATTCCAGAAAATGAACTACTTTTAACCCAATATCATACCGATAATGAAGAGAATGCAGGAAAAATAAGATAAATAGAAACAGCAGAACAAAGATGGATTAAACTTGACAAGGATAAATACTAAAAATAAAATATGTGGCATAATTTTAAAATACAGGAACAAAGACATAAAAAGGAAATGAAAAAATAAAGATGGATTAAACTTGACAAGCTGGATAAAATACTATAAATATATTTCAGACATTCCAAAAAAATGAACTACTTTTAACCCAATATCATACAGATAATGAAGAGAATGCAGGAACTGAGACAAGGAGATCCTTTATCTTCCAGCTTATTTATCATTTGTTCCGAGTTTCTGTCAAAAAATTTAAATGCATTAGCATACAAAAAAGGATGGAAAAATTTCAAATCTCCTACAGTTAGTCCTATAATTTCTCATTTGGTTTTTGCCGATGGCTTGATTATTTTTAGCTCAGTTGACATTAATTCAGTTAAAAAGGGTAGACAAAGTGCTAATTATGTATAATGAAGATTCAGGACAGGAAATTATTCGTGGAAAAAGTTTTGTTTATTGTTCAAAAAGTGTGACTGCTGCTCAGAAGAAGAAAATTTGTGATATTCTTGATATTAGCTGGAAAAAAACCTCCATTTGTGTATTTGGGTTGCAATCTATATGCAAGGGTGAAGAAAGGTATATATTTCCAAGATATGGTGAATAAAATTAGAGAAAAGCTCAATACTTGGAAATCTCAATGGCTGACTATGAGAGCTAAATTTGTTCTGAATCGAGTAACACAAGCCACAATTTTACTTTTCTTCTTTTTGGCTAGTAAATGTTTAAAATTCCAAATATTTTATAAATATTTAGAAATTTATAAAATTCCCTGCATGTTTATCGAGATGTAAATGGAGCGGCAGACACGTTGGCTAACTGGGAAATTGATGGAAAAACTATAGAAATCAATCATATATCTGTGTCATACATGGCTAAGAAAAAGGATCGACTTAGAAAAGAAGAGGGTATATATTCGGATTTGATATGAACTAATTATTTTGAGAATGAATACGAGTGGATATCGCCATTTTTGGTAATATCCACTCGTATCTGGAATGAAAAAGATAAAGAGAAACAACAGAACAAAGACGGATTAAACTTGGCAAGGATAATTACTAAAAATAAAATATGTGAACTCATGGCATAATTTTAAAATATGCAGGAACATAGACATAAAAAGGAAACAAAAAAAAATAAAGAATATGAATTAAACTCTTGGCTAATGAACATCAAACAATAAAAAAAAAGAAATTATCTACGTAATTTGATCAATTCGTCCAGCAAATTTAAAAATCCATGACTAGTTCTAACATGTAATTATTATGTTGAAAATACAGAAATCCCGCATAACAAAACAATATTGTCTCAAAACAACAAGAAATAGACGCCATTATCTAACGAAACTATAACGTGTAATTAACCTTTAATGTGACCACTAGTTTGTATAAATTGATGTTTTGCAGATGGAGAGAGTTATACACAGAAAAGAAAAAGGGACGAAACTTTATAAAATAATGTTTGACTTAGTGAGAGTAAAAAACTGTCAAAAGCCTATCGCTAATTTAAAAATCTGTCACAAATTTGTCGCAAATTGACTAAACCGTCACAAAATCGTCGCTAATAAACTCGTAACAAAAAATACCGTCACTAATCTCGTCGCTATTTGAGTATTTTTTTGTAGTGAAAATAGACCAGACAACTAAAGCTATTAAACTTTACGCAATATACCGAAATTTAGAAATCCCAAAAAATGAAGTACTTTTAACCCAAATAGCCTACAGATAATGAAGAAATGCAGGAATACTTAAAAAGAGAGATCAAAAGAAACACAAAAACAAAGACGGGTTAAACTTGACATGGATAAAATGCTAAAAATAAAATATGTGAAGTCATGGCATAATTTTAAATTGAAGAAACTAATGAACATCAATTATAAAACAAGAAAAATATCAATGTCATTTCAATTCTTCCAGCAAATGTAAATTAAATCCATAATTCGTTCTTGCTAACATGTACTGATAATGTTTCAAATGTAGAAAATCCGCATAAAAAACAGATCGCTGCGAACTCCAAAAATTTATGCAGTAAATAAAATTGTCTTAAAAATAAAATAAACGAGAAATAGACACCGGGTGATAACGAGATTACTCATCATCTCCCTGGCTACCTTCCTTTTCCGCGCCGTTGCACTGTGCATTGCTTCCCTCCTCTTTTACTTCTTCATTGGGCTCAGGCTCATTAAACAGTGCATTAACTTCCTCCGTTCCTTCCTCTTCATGCGCGGACTCATATTCCGGTGCATTATCACCCTCTACTACTTCTTCTTGAGGCTTGGGCTCAGCCTGCGGTGCATCCTCTTTTACTTTTTCTATGGCCTCGGGCTCAGCCTGCGGTGCATCCTCTCTTACTTTTTCTATGGCCTCGGGCTCAGCTTGCGATGCATCCTCTTTTACTTTTTCTATGGCCTCGGGCTCAGCATGCGGTGCGTCCTCTCCTAATTCTTCAACAGCCTCGGGTGCATCCTCTCTCGCTTCTTGCACATCAACGGGCTCAGCCTGCGATGCGTCCTCTCGTGCTTCTTGCACATCCTTGGGCTCAGCCTGCGATGCATCTTCTCTTGCATCTTCTTGAACCTCAGTCTCAGCCAGTGGTGCGCTACTGCCCTCTCCTTTTTCCACTTCAGGCACAGGCTGATCATCGAGTGGTGTCTCATTTTCCGCCCTTGCTTGGTCATCAACCTCCTGTTCATTGTGCTGTGGAGGAGTCACGTTTAGATCAGGAACATTCCCCACACGACTACGTTTCGATCGCCTCAAGGGCTCATTAGACCTTGCCTCCTCCCTTGCCCAGACAGGCCTTTTCCCTAAACTCCTGTCTTCTTTAGACCCGTCCCCTCCGCTTCCCAACTCCCCTTGATAATTAGGGTTGTGCGGCGGAACCCAAGGGACTATACTCTGCGACATCACTCCCCCACCACCACCAACAATTACACCACCTCCAAGGCTGAGAAGTCCGGGGAGCATCCGATCATCCCTCTTAACAGGATCATAATCCTTTTTCGAGTAGAGATCAGCGATCACTCCTAGCCCTTGAGGCTTGCAAAGTTCCGGAGGGGGATGGATACCCTTCCAGTTACGGTCCTTGTGAACGCGCATATGTCCACTCAACCCCCTCATGTTGAGAAAACCAGCCCTACAAATAGCGCATATCCAATCATAATTCAACCCTAAACTAGGCGGTAGGAGCAGCGCCCTTGAAGGTGCCCTTTGCCTTAGTTGAGGCACTTGCTGTGGCGTAGGACCAAGTGCTCCTCGTAAATGTTCCAAACTGATCTGCATCGGAGGCCTTGTTAAGGTCCTTGGTCCGATCGCGAGGGTTAACTGCGGGTTGCACGGGTCCCTGGCCCTACGCCTTGGCCGTGACGTTGCTTCATCATCGGGCTGAGGGATTTGTTGGTTGGGCTGAGAATTTTGTTGGTTTGGAGGAGGATTTTGTTGGTTCGGAGGAGGGTTTTGCTGGTTAGGTGGAGGATTTTCTTGGTAATTGGGAGGAGGATTTTCCTCTCCTGGGTTGGACATTTTTTTTCCCACTTAGTCTGATTTTTTAGAGATTAAATGTATATAGTTGTGAAATGGGATGTTTTTTGAATACGCGGTTAATTACCGTTAGAGAGTTAGGGTTACTGTTTGTGAAGAGGTGTGTCTTTTAAATTTGGATTGTAGGATTTAATAGTGAGATAATAACATTATTCCAATTTTAAACAATCCCAGATAATTAGAAAATTAATACATTATTTTTTAACAGGATTAATATTAGTTAAATTTCATCATCATTGCCCATTTTATTTTAGGGAAAATAATTATATATCTCTCATATTTCATGAAAATTAAAGTATGTGAATTCAAAGTATATTTTGAATTCTTTTCTTAAAATAGATTCAATTGAAACCCCATATGTTTAGTCCAATGATAATAAGGAAATAGTAAAAGAAGAGAGAAAATAAAATAAGACTTGGAGGATATGATTATAAAATAATACTTTAATTCCACAGAGATTATTTCTCCTTGTTTTTTTATAAGTACTTATAACCATTATTTTAAAAATCGCGCTATATTATGCTATATTGGATGGAAAAACGCTAAATTCATACTATTATAAACCGCTATAATTTGGAGGAAAACGCTATGATAAACCGTTATGATAAAACCGCTATTTGGATGGAAAAACGCTAAATTCGCGCTATAGGAACGCTATTTACGCTATTTACGCTATAGCGGGTGCAGTCCACAGAAAAAATTAATTAATTTTTTTTTTTATCAAAATTTTAATGAAATTATTGGAGTTTAAAGAGAATCAAACCCCAAAACTATTGCAAACGAAGTAAATACTCTGCCATCTCAAATATAATAATTTTGTGATTATTAGTTACAACTTTTTATATATATTTATTTAATTTTTATTAGATGTTTTGAATTTAATGCTATATTTATATGTATTTAGGCAAAAAAAATACACCGCAAAGCGCTATGTAGCAACGCTATTTGCGTTTTTAGCGTTTCTCTCGAAAAAACACTACGGTAGCGATAACGCTATTTAAAACACTGCTTATAACAGCAAAGGAAAATATCCCTCGCATAGTGGACATAATAACATTATTCAAAGTTTAAACAATCCTTTTAAAACAACAAAAGTTCTGAAAACCATAAAAGCCTACAGAATGACGAGTTTTTTGCACTCATTATGTTGCATTATTGTTACCTGCGGTCCCCCCTACATCGGGTTTGTTCGAAGGACCCTCGTCAGATTTATCTGAAGGGGGTGAGTCGTTAAGATCCTTAACACCCCCCTCTATTGGTCTTTTCGATTTAATTTCGGGTTTGGAACTCTCCTCTAGTGCAGGGGGGGCAAGCCTTTTCCTTAGCACGCGCGCTCTCTCTCTTCTGTCCATCCTCACAGCAATTGCATCATAATCGAAGTGCAACGGATGTCTTGGAATTAGGGGTCTTGGCGGTCCCAAGGTGAGTTCTAGGTTCAGGTTAGATGACACCTGGAATGGACAGTTTCGCCCGTGAAGAAATCGGAAAATAAAGATATGAAATTTGCAAATGAAACCAAAAACACCACAACCATGCATAAGAAGGAAGCAAGTATATATAAATTGGTTTGTTCTTTTATACTTAAAAATCAAGACTAGTGATTTGATATATATAATTCGAAGTTTACACCTTTAATTAAAAAGAAAAGCAAATCTCAAAAAGAAAACTGAAATGGTCAACTAATACAGTAAAATATATTACCCTAACAAATCAGGTTGCAAGATTATATATTCAAAACATCTTCTGTGAACATTTTCGCATGAGATGAAAATGATACTAGTTTTTCCATAAATTTAACCTCATGTTGTAAAAGGAAAATTACAACCACATAAGTATAAAGGACGCAAAACTAAATAAACTTGTGTAATAAAACAAAAAATTACGACCATATGAATTAGAAAAAAAGAAAAACTAGATCAGGGAAAAACTGATTACAATAAAATAATATAATTAAAAGGGGCAATTATATTTTAGTACAAAAAAAAAACTTAATTCCCTCTTAGTAATAGTCCAAAAAAATAATTCCGGTGTAGCTTTTATCTAATTCAATTCGATGGCATCTCATTCAATCGGAGAATATACAAAAAAAATATAAGAAAACCAAATATATATGCATATATATATAAATTAAAAAAATATATAAAATGTTAAAAAAAAATATTCATTTACTTCAAGATTTTAAAATGAATAGAGCAAACAAAATCTCACTCACTTAAAAAAAACATTAAAAAAACTAATCACTTCCAAAATTTGAATGGAATGCACAAAATAAAAGATCATTCATTTCAAAATACTAAACAAAAGTCGCATTTACTTCAATATTTTGAAGTGAATTGACCAAATAAAAATTCATTCATTTCAAGTTTTTAACATGAATGGACAAAAAAACTCATTCACTTTGATATTTTAAAATGAATTGACCAAACAAAATCTCATTCACTTCAAAATATCGTTCACTTTAATATTATGGAGAAAACAAAAGTTCATTTATTTCAAAATAACAAATAAAACTTCATTCACTTCACTTTTTTCAAATAAATGTACCAAATAAAAGCATATTCACTTCAAGATTTTCAAGTGAATGGGAGAAGATGCACTAAACGCGAATTACTTTTTGATATTATGACTTTTTGGAAATTAATTTTGAAAATATACACTATAGGGTATTTTACTCTAATTAAAATAGAAAGATGAGTACTTCAGATATGAAATTTGCAAATGAAACCAAAAACCACAACCATATAAGAAGGAAGCAAATATATATATATATATATATATATATTGATTTGTTCTTTTATATTTAAAATTATAACTAGCGATTTGCATATGTATGATTTGAAGTTTGCTATGTTAGTTTTACACTTTTAATTAAAAAAAAACTTGAAAAGAAAAGAGAAATGGACATCAAATACATTAAAGTCTATTGCCCTAACAAATCAGGTTGCAACATAAAATAATATATTTCAACATATTCTCTAAAAAAATTTGCATCAGATCTTAAATAAAACTACGTAGTTTGCATAATTTTATGCTTGTGTTATGAAACAAAAAATTTGGACAATATGAATATTTAGAAAAAAAAAACTAAATCAAGGAAAAACTAACTACAATAAAACTCTAATACCAATCGGGTTGCAACGCTTAAATAAATTTCCAACATGTTCCGTGAAACATTTTCGCATCAGATCTGAAATAATAGTAGTTTCAATAATTGTAACTTCGTATTGTGAAAAGAAAAATTATAAATAAGAACAACACAAAACTAAATAAACTTGTGTTATGAAACAAAAAATTACGTACGACCATATAAATTAGAAAAAAAAAACCAAATCAAGGAAAAAACAAAATACAATAAAACCCTATTTACCCTACTGAATCAGATTGCAACGTTTACATAAATTTCCAACATCTTCTGTGAACATTTTCGGATCAAATACACCTTTGATTGAAAAGATAAGCAAATCTCGAACAGAAAACAGAAATGGTCATCAAATATATTAAAGTCCATTACCCTAACAAATTAATCAGGTTGCAACATTACATATATTTCAACAATCTTCACTGAACATTCTTCGCATCAGATCTTAAATAATACTAGTAGGTAGTTTGCAAAATTTTATGTTTGTGTTAGGAAACAAAAAAGAACGATATGAATTAGTAAAAACAACTAAATCAGGGCAAAACCAAAGTAAAATAAACTCTAATACCCTGCAGGTGAATCAGGTTACATTGTTTAAACTTCATGTTTTGAAAGGAAAAGTACAACCAAAACTAAATCAACTTGTGTTATGAAACAAAAAATTATGACCATATGAATTAGAATTAAGAAAAACTAAGTTAGGGAAAAAATAATATACAATAAAACTCTATCACCCTAATCAATCAGGTTGCAACGTTTAGATAAATTTCCAACATCTTTCTGATCATTTTTGCATCAAATTAATATGAAATACTGGTAGTTTCCACAATTTTAACTTCGTGTTGTGAAACAAAATATTACAACCACGCAAATAATTCGAAGTTTTTTTGTGTTAGTTTAACACCTTTAATTAAAAAGATAAGTAAATCTTCAAAAAAGGAAACAGAAATGGTCATCAAATAAAGTAAAATATATTACCCTAACAATTCAGGTTGCAACGTTAAATATATTTCAACATCTACTCTGAACATTTTTTGCATCAAGTCTTGAGTAATAGTAGGTAGTTTTCATAGTTTTCATAGTTTTCATAGTTTTATGCTTGAGTAAATTAGGACGATATGAATTAGAAGAAAAAAAAAACTAAATTTGGGCAAAACTATAAAAGAATAAAACTTTAATTATACCCTGATGAATCAGGCTGCAACGTTAATTAAATAAATTTCCAACATCTTCTGTAAACATTTTCGCATCAGCTAGGTCTGAAATAATAGTACTTTCCATAATTATAACTTCGTGTTTTGAAACATCAAAACGAAAAACTATAAATAAGAACACAAACCTAAATCACAAATATACAAGTATGCAAACCTACGCAGATAGAGGGAAAAAAAGATTAGAAAAAATTAAGTTAATACCGAAGGGGAATAATTTCCACCAATGCGTAGTCCAGGCAGAGGGCGGCGGAACTCCGGAGGGGGAGTTATCCCTTTCCACCCTCGGTTTTTATGGACCCTCATGTGTCCACTCAAGGCCGAAACGATATAGAAACGATCCCCACAAACAGCACATTGCCATTTTTTCTTCTCCATCATCTCCGCTAGAAATGGATGCCAAGGAGGCGAAGGGGCTCGGGGCCACATCTGCACCCTTTCTTCTAGGTGTGGCCAGATATGTATTTCGTTAGGCCGTTGTACAGGCGGTCTCACCCCAGAAGGGCCTGCTCTACTACTCGAGGCTCCAAAATTTAGCCCTAGGGCAGGCATGGTTCTGCGTGAGGCTTCCAAATGAAGCCCTATATCAGGTATGTCAGTTCTGGCACTGTCCACTGCACTGACCGGACCGATAGGCCTGGATGTGGAGGATTCCGCGTCACTGTCGTAGTTGCTTTGTGGATTATCAGACATTTGGGACTAATGATATTTGTGATATATAAAATTATATGTATACTATCCAGGAATAGAAGGACGGTGAACCGTGCCTATGGTGGTGTTCTATCTGGAGGTGATGTGAGGGACGGATTGTTCGAGACTTCTTAGTCGAAGAACAAAAAAATTGTAAAGAAGGTTCTGAAGATCCAGAAGACGAAAGAAAAACTCGCAGTTAAGAGTTGAAAATTTTATATATGTGAGAAAGGTCCTTATGGGATGAAAGAGATTTTGACGATTAAGATATTGTTAATTAAAGTTAAACCATTAATTACGTCACTATTTTCAGATTTATATGATCATCTTTCCTGAATGACAATATTTTTATCTTTCTGTATTCTATATTTTATTTGTGTTAAACATATAATTAAAATCTTTCCCCTCATTTTATGAGGCACAAGTTATCATTTTCCTTATTTAAAATCTTTTACAATGCTTGTACTTAGAAGAACTATACATTTTGATTAGTTCAATATATTTAATATTTTAAAAAAAACAATCTATAACTCTAGAAAAAAAAAAAAACTAATCCACGACAAGAAAATGTTTGAATAATGATAGATGTTATGTTACCATTATACAGTGGTTGTGGCTATATTACCGATTAAACTACGACAGTTTACGTCGCTATTTATATTATCATTTAACCATGATCACTATAGCGTCAGAAGAGTAACAAAACGTGGTAAAGTATTTTGAGACATTTTCTTATAATGGCATAGTCAATACATAAAATTATGTTTCATTTTTTTTTTAATTAAAAGTGGGGTGAGTTAGAGCACTATCAGCAAATGGTCTATACAAGAATATTTTGGTGAAAAATGGTCGCACAATAGCTTTATGAAACAAAAATTTATCTTAGCCAATAGTATCATGCATATATCCATTTACTCTACCATGTTGTTGTTGAATGGATATTTATTCTTCACATTTGTTGAAAGAAACATGAACAATTTAGTTTGTATACTAGGTGTACTACAAATTTAACATAAAAACTAAAGTACTTTTATTTAATATTACTTATTTTTATTAAGAACGCCAAATTTAATCTAAGTTTTTAATGAAAATTTATATGCTTAATCAAAGCTTTTTGTCCATATTCTGGAAATATTAGTTTTCTTGTATGCTAGTGTTTGTTTCGATTTAATAATATAGCCACAAATTGGCTAATTGGACTAATAAAGTTTACATAATTTTTTTGGTTGTGTATAGTCTTCAAATAATAATAATTTTAGATAATCTAATTTAGATATTTTTTTACTTTAGACAACAATTTTTCATATAGATATTTGTATTATGGATAATTTGTTCTGAAAATTTGTGTTAACGAAAATTGGTAAAATAAATATAACTCATCAGGATAAAGTAAAATAGATAATCATGTTAGATAATATGTTGTGAATGCATTTACAAAACTTGTTTAGAAACTCAGAAAAATAAAACCACCAAGGGAAAAAAATAAATAAAACATGGTGGTGTATTTTTTTTAGTCCAATTTTTTTAACCTAGTCCAATAAAGTAGCTCATAGGTACGATCGTGGACTTGATTTCGAAAAATTGAACTAGGAAAAGATGCCCCCATGAAATATAGTAATGGGAAAATAAAAATTAGAAAAAAAGTTTTGTCCGATCCTAGAAGGACTTCGTTGTACTTGGTAATCTAGACATTTTTTTTTTGAAGGTAAGCATATCATTAAACAGCAAAAACATACAAGAAAAGAAAAATAACTTGGTTGATTACTTGTTGCTATATAACTCAGGTTATATGGGCAAAAATTCCGAATCAGTTCTTAATATTCATGGGCTACATAATTACAAAAATACAATACTAAACTTTCTTAATCTAATGTCAATAGGTCACCAGTAAAATACCGTCGGATAACCATAAGGCTCTAATGATAATTGGCTAAGAAAATGCACAAAATAGGGACTGTTCATTTCCATCACCATGGAGACATTTTTTATTGCGAAAAAAATATAAAGCGACTTTTTTTCCATCTAAAAACACTTCGCCAAATTTAAGTTAGAGGGCATGGGTGAGATCCGCTAATGAGCTTCAAAAATAACTTTTCATCCCCTTTCGTTTTTCTTACAAATGTATCTTTATGGAGATAAGACCAGATTTAAGGTGTGTTTGAAACCCGAAAAATATGACGAAAAAAGAAAAAAAAAATGAAAAGTGACATGAAATCATTTTTCACTTATATGTTTGGAATATTCGGAATAGAGTTAGAAAATGAAAATAAAAGAAAGGAAATAGAGAGTTAGTCTCACTTTTCTCATTTGTTTTTTTTTTACTCACACTTTTGAAAGTAAAATGTTTTCCTTACCTACACAAAATTTTCTCATGTTTTCTTTCATTTTATTTTTCATTAGCTTTCTTATGTAAGCAAACACAAAAAAATATTTTCTCGAAATCATTTTCGTTTTCTATGTTCCAAACACGCATTTACTCACGTCCTAGAACAAGTCTCCACCAGCGTAACTATGAATTAGAATTCTCCTTGCTAGTTTTGAGATTTTAATGGTTTTGACAATTTTTTCAAACTAGCAATTTTAATATTTGTTAATTTTCTAAATCAAACTCATAGGAAACCATTGATTTCTTAAGGATCAGAAGCCGCTAAATGCAAAAACTGGGAAACATTTGGGGTCAACTAGGGTTCATTAAGAAGCTAAAAATTATTCTTTAAAAAAAGAAACAAAAAATTCAGTATCTCCACCCAAGGTGTTAAAATGTGCTTAATTATCCTTTATGCGAGTAAAAAGTTGATAAATTGGTTTGAGTCCGCAACTGAGTAGGAAATCAACCAAGCTTTAAAAAAAATAACAAAAACTTTTGAAAACACAAAACTTAATGGTAGAAACTTGAAAGTTTTTAAAAAGGGTTCGGATTTTTCCTGGAAAGTGATCAATTTCCTACTTCTAGCTAATTAGCTAGGTCATCGTAATTAAGGGTTATAATTATGATAATTACCAAAGGTGAGAAATTAAGAAACTAAAACTTTGTAGCAATAATTATTAGCGACGGGATTAATGACGGTATTTTTTGTTACGAGCTTATTAGCGAAGGTTTTTGTCACGGCTTTGTGACAGTTTAGTCAATTTGCGACAGATTTGTGACAGCTTTTTAAATTAGCGACAGTCTTGTGACAGCTTTTGACTCTTACTAAATCAAACATTATTTTGTAGAGCCATCTGTCGTAATTATCATAATGCATGCCTGAAACCCTTCTAGGTGAGAAATTAAGATCAACCACTAAGCTGTTTTAACAAATTGATTAGAAAATTAGATAGGGTCCATTTATTGTACCCTTTTAAGCTTTATTTCTCTCTCGCTTCCTTTTTTGGTTTCTCTTGTTTTTAATAGATTTCAATATAAATGGGTCAAAATGACTGTTTGATTGTAATCCAAAAGAGTTTTTCTCCACCACAACAAACAAAATAGTCCACTTCTTGTACATACTAGCTTATCACACTATGTGGGTTCTTTCCCTCCGTCCTTTTTTAATTGTTCACTATTTCTTATTGGCCTGTCTCAAAACAAGTATACACTTTGTTAATTTGATAATTAAAAAATGACAAAATTACTATTTTACTCTTTAAATAATATTAAAATAAAAAAGAAAACATAAAAGGAAATAAACATAATAATGTGACAAACTTACCATTTACGAGATATTCCACCACCATAAATAAATTTAATTATGCTTTTAATAAGGGTAATATAAGTAGTTTATATATCAAATTTGTAACTCTTAAAAAGTTCCAATTTTTAAAAGGAACACTTAAAAATGGACGAATAAAGTATTATATAAGACATTGTTAAAAACAGCTAATAATAAATACTATTCATCAGTGGATGAACGAAAAAAATTATTTGTGTCTTATCCCGTTATAAACAAATACTTGGTCACTATAGTCTTATTTCATATAATCATTTTCGTCTCGTAAGCAATTAAGCATATATCAACCTAAAGCATCAATTTTCTGGAATTATTTATTTCTAGTAAGAGAAAGAGAAACTAAAAATTCATATAATCCTTTAACATACAGTGTTTGATGTTCAGCAAAGTATCTTTTTTGCTATTACAATTTTTTTGGCTTTGGCCGTATTTAGTAGGCAAACCCCATTAGGCCAATCTTTTCTATACCGCATGGGGTTATCGGAGGTATGAGATGCCACATATCGTAAACTAGTTTAAAAACAATGTTCCACATTTGATATTTGTTAGATATATCTCATTTGTAGATGTTTTATGCGAGAATGAAGAGTTGAACTAATTAAACTTTAAAACTTGTGAAATTATATCAACTGCGAATTATCAAAACTAAAATCTCTAAACTATGTATCCTTATTAAAATGGACACCAAACATTAATATATATGTTTTTTCGACAATTAAGAAAAGTTTATTAAAAGAAAACATAAAAAAAAACTTTAGTTAGCACATACTGCCACCTCAGGGGGATCAAAGAACAAAAACCATGGTCACATATTACATGAAAATCGAAATATTCATAGGTACTACCAAAAGTGGAGCAACTAAGTATCCAATATGTACTACCAAATTATAAAAAATCTATCGTGTTATTGGAGATTGTAGAAAGAAATGTAATCGTCAATCCATGGGATGGTTAACTTTAAGGAGATTTGTGGTTATGGCCAAAATATGTTGCATTGATTATGCCTCCATTTTCTTGAGTTGCAGCAAAACAAAAGAACTTCATCAGTTGTCAAACATTGATCAGCTCTTACAGTGGTAAACGCATGAACTTGCCTGAGAGTATAGAGGTTAGAAGAAGACTACCACACCATCCCTAACTAAAAGACAAAGGCTACACACTTTCATTCCATCAAAATGCATTATTCCGACTTTGATTTCATACCGACAAGCTCGTGCCTTCATTCCAAGCCTATATACTCTCAAGACATAATTGAAGATCACCATATATTCAGTGAAGAGAGATTTTAAATAGGGAGAAATATTTGTAAACATTTATATATTTTGAAAGTGAGAGATTCAACGTTGTTTGAACATTCAGTCACATCGATTGTTGGTAACAACTTGTTTATGAACTTATTGATTTTATGAGTTGTGTACAACTTCAAGTATTACTACATACTTGGACCATTTATCCAGTTAGAGACGATTTAGGTAACTCTGCCTGCTAAGAAAGAGTGCATTTGTGGATCGTTTTGCCCATATGCCCATAAGGATATATGTAAATGGTACTGAACTAAAGGAAAGTACATGATTTAATATAAAAAGGTCAAGATGCGGTTTGAAATTGGGGATAGGACGTAGCAGTCTCGTATTGAGATGAATCTGGATAAACTCGCGTGTCAAGTATATTCCTTCGTAACAAGTCTTAGATAAAATAATTGCTAATATAATTGTTCTTATTAGACTTGATTGAATATGCAGATTGACTTAGAACTGATTACATCCGAATCAAACACATAGATCATTTCTTGAAAGATCTATTTGTCGATAGTTGTATAGTCCGAATCAAACGAAGTGTACTAACCTTAAGTTAATATACTAATTAATTGATAGCTGGAGTACTCATCTAATGCCAACTACTTTGTTTTAATAAAGTGATTGGGTGTGTTAAAGTATATGATAGTAATAAACATAGTTGGATCTATTTATTTTTTATTTTTTGAATGTAATTAATTGTAATGATGTTTTTAAGGTCTTGTTTATTTGGTAATTAAGTATGTTTACATGTATTTTTTTGGTATTTTCTAATTACCAAAATCTCAGCATGCCAAATTATTAGAGCTAAATGACCCCCATATACACAAACAAAAAAAAATCTTTAAAATAATTGATTAAAAAGTTCCCACATAAAAATGTGATAGTGGGTAGTATACTAACAAGTATAATATGTACTAACAAGTAGGGAAGAGAATAAGGCAAAAATTTTGTGAAAAATTTCGTATTCGTTTCGTTAAGAGCTCGGCTCAGTTTCGTTTATTGCTAAATGAAATTATAATTAATGAACAAAAATATACATTTCGTTTAGTAAACGAGATGAATGATTACAGTCTTTTTCGTTTCGTGAAATTTAGTTTTCATTTATATATATATATATATATATATATATATATATATATATATATATATATATATATATGCATATGTTTATAATAATAAATCTATGGTATATTATATTAGATATATGAATTTATAAACCATTTATATTTTGTAGTATAAAATATGATTCATGAGACAAAATGAAACGAAATGAAATTTTCATATCCTTAACGCAACGAAAACGAAACGGAATTTTCTGTTTCGAAATGATAACGAAAAACATTAAAAATAAACTGAACAAAAATGAAATAGAGCGTTTTCGTCTCATTATCACCCCTACTAACAAGTATAATATGTCAGCAACGCTACAGATAATCAAGAAACTACAAAGAACAGAAAGAAAACTAATTAGATAAATGATAAATAAATAATCAGCATTAACAGAGATAAAAAAAAATAACATTGTAAATTCATTGTATTATTCCATCTGTATGAATGAAAAGGACAACTAAAATTAAAGAAAATGCCAAGCTTAATAAAAAGTTGCATACTTATAATTCACAACAAACGAGAGTTGGAATAATATTATTTCAAGTTTTTAAACAATCCTTTAAAACAACAAAAATTCTGAAAACCATATAAAAGCCTACAAAATGATGAGTTTTTTGCACTCATATTCATGTTGCATTATTCTCACCTGCCTCCCCCCCTTCATCGTTCAAAGGACCCTCATCACATTTATCAGAAGGGGGTGCGTCGTTAAGGTCCTTAACACCCCCCTCTATTGGTCTTTCCGATTTAAGTTGGGGTTTGGAACTCTCCCCTAATGCAGAGGGGGCAGGTCTTTTTCCTAGCACGCGCTCTCTCTCTCTTTTGTCCATCCTCGCAGCAATTGCACCATAATCATTCTGCAACGCTGGGGGTCTTGGAATTTGGGGTCTTGGCAGCCCCAAAGTGAGTTCACAGTTCAGGTCAAATGACACCTGGAATGAACAGTTGCGCCCGTAAAGAAAGTAAAGAAAAGAAAGATACATATGTACTTCATGATATGAAAATTGCAAGTGAAACCCAAAAACCAGATATGGACAGTTGCGCCCGTAAAGAAATTAAAGAAAAGAAAGATACATATGTAAAATTCAATGTATATTAAAAACCCGTCTTGAGCCGCCTTAGAGCTCGCTTTAGATCAAAGAGAAAAATTCTCGAGTTACAGGGAAAGCCCAAAAAACTCGGTTTTTGCATGCCAATACTCTGAAAACACGCTTTATTATTTAAATAACTCGGTTTTTGCATGACAATACTCTGAAAACACGTTTTATTATTTAAATACCTCGTAATATTGGACCAAAATGGCTTACAAATTAAGGCTCAAAACAAATCAATTACCCATTTTTCAATAAGAATATTGTTTATATTTGCTTTAATTGATACGAATGAATTCTTATAAGTCATTAAATATGAAGAAAAAAAATGATGTCTCTTTGAATAATACTCTATATGGGACAGTAAACTATAGTATAATTTTCATTTATATTCATTTTCTTGATCTATTAACCCTCGTCAATACAAATTGATATAGATATGTAATTGAAATAGGTAGAAATAAAAATATTAGTAAATTTTATGATTTTTACGTCGGTACTTACGATTTGATAAAACTCATAAAAACGCTTTAGCGATTTAATACACTGATAAAATCTATTATGTACCCTAACTAATCAGGTTGCAAGATTATATATACAGTAAAACAAAATTAAAAAAATTAATACCGGAGAGGGATAATTTCCCCCGATGCGTGATCCTGGAAAAGGGCAGCGGATTCCCGGAGGGGGATTGATCCCTTTCCACCCTCGGTTCTTATGGACCTTCATGTGTCCACACAAGGCCGAAACAATTAAGAACCTATCCCCACAAACAGCACATTGCCATTTTTTCTTCTCCATCAATTCCGTTAGAAACGGATGCCGAGGAGGTGAAGGGACTCGTGGCCGCTCCTGTAGGGGAAGTTGGGGCATTGTCACCCTTGCCTCCAGGTGAGGCCAGATATGTATTTTGTGAGTCGTTTGTATAGGGCCTACCCAACCACTCGGGGCTCCTAAGTGTAGGCCTATGTCGGGTATGGTACTACCCGACAAATGCAGGAGTATTAGGTCAGTTTTTACGGGACTTCCTGAGCCTTCTAAGTGTGGCCCTGAACCCTGCCCTACTTCACCCATGTCAGGTCCGGCTCTGACTCGGGATGGCGATGTGGATCCGCAGGATTCTGCGTCATGACTCTCATTGTTTGTTTGTGAATTAGGAGGAGATTGTCTCTGATCAGACATTTGGATTGGGATAATGTATCTTTCTATTCAATCTTAGTTTGTGCTTCGTAAATAAGTATATCATGGTGCGATCGATGTTCTTTTATATACAGTAGCTAGGTGATGTTAACGTTAACATCATTAGGGCTTGTTTTGTAAATATTTGATTCCCTTTATCTGAGTATTGGATTCTAAGCATTTGATTTTCCACGTTAGGTATATGTATTTATTTTATTTTATTATGGTCAAATGAGATAAGACCGTAATAAATTATTCAGAAAGGGCTAGCAGTACAGTTTGTTGTTCGCTTTGTCTTCCGTTTGAACGTAATTATTTCATGACTATTATATCTTATATTAATTCATTCAATAAATGCATATTTAATATGGGGAAAGACCGAATAAAGAAACAAAATAAAGGTCGGTATTACAAATATTTAGATATAATCAATATAATAGTATAATAAATGAATAAATACAAAAATAATATTATTTTTAATTGGATGAATTTTAAAAATCTAAACAATTTTTTTTTATTGATTTCAAGTTCTCCAACTCTGAATGATGGCTACTTTGTAAAAAAATTGTATTTACTTTATCGGTTCCGCTAACAAGTGTCCCGAGTCATTATTTAAGCTTAATCCATAACTTAAATGCATATTTATTTTTGGTTAGTACTAATTAATAAAATCTCTTTATAACTTAATCTAACACTTAAGAGTTAATGGAAAGTTTTATTAAATGATTGATCTTTTAAAGAAAGACTAATACGTAAATAGAAATTTAATGCTATAAGAATGTTTTAATGACATTACATTTCACACCTCTACATATAAATAACAAGTCCCAATTATATATTTCTAGTTTTGCTTTGGATTTTTTTTAAACTCAACTTTAACAAATCAAACAATTATCCATAATACAAAATAAAATATGTAAAAACAAATTAGCACCCGTACAGGTTGGAAAACAACCATATATATAAACTTGAAAAAAGTAACCATATTCAAAACCTCTAACAAGTACGTATATTAATATATTAAGTGGACCTACAAAATTAAATTTGTTCCCTAACCAATATTATTGCCCACATAGTATTAGTAATAGATTTGCAAGTTACAATGGTGTACATATTTTTCATTGAATTGCATAGAAAGATTAATTAAATTCAGAAAGGAAATATGCAAATAAAGAAAAGAAATTATGTATGTACTTATTTCCTTAGTAAAACATCAAATGTGGATTACATATTATATATTCCTTAAATAATACTTCCATATATATAAAAACGAAAATTAAATAACTATACAAATTATCAAATAATTAAGCTACCAAATTAATATTCTTAACTAATTAATGCTTGTGGCTTGTGGTTCATTGGTTATCCTCACCCTTACTTTATAATCTTAACGGTTTAGTAAACATTTTAACTTCTGAAATAATGGTATATAAACATTTATGATGCTAATATATGGTAATTGTGTTTAACTATTACTAACCATATTTTAACATCATTTAATACTTTTAAATATTATTCATGATCACATTTTAGTTCATCATTTGCACCTAATTAACATGTAAATCGTTCCCAGCGCATGTGGTTGGAAGAACTATTTTAATTGGTTTCTAGTTCAATATATTTTTATTTAAAAAAATAAAGAATTAATAACTCTAAAACAAAATTTAATCCACTATAAGAAAATATTTGAACACTGATAGGCGTAGTGTTACTATTATATAGTGGTTGTATTCCCAACTGAACAACAATTAACAACTTACATTGCTATTTATATTATCAATTTAACCACGATCACTATAGCGACAGAATAGGAACATAACGCGTTTAAGTATTTTAGGGAAATTTTCTTATTGTTGCGTAGTCGATACATAAAATTGTATTTCTTTTTTTAATTAAAATGGGGTGGCCCACTAATTGATTTTATTAAGAAAAAAAAACATTTGACCTAGGGCTGGGAAAAAATCCCTATTTTCCGATCCGTCCCGACTCCCGTCCCGCACCCGACCCGATTTTATCCCGACCCGAACTTGTTCCGTCCCGAAAAATTCGGAATTTGTCCCGACCCGACTATTTTCGGGATAGTGATCGGGTCTCAACTTTTATCGGGTCGGGGTCGGGATTTTTTTTAACTCCCAAAAAATTATCGGGTTGAGACATATTTGAAGGTTCGCGGGTCGGTCCCAACCCTAACGTAACCCACCTCTAATTTGACCAAAGCCCTTGTTAGAGCACTCTTAACAAATGCTATATACGAACATATTTTAGCTAAAACTGATAACATGGTCAAAAATGGTTGCAAAACAGGTTTAGTACTAGACAAAACCTATATTAGAAAATATGTATCATTTATATATATATATATCAATTTGTTATACCGTACTGCTGTTGTTGAATAGATATTTATTGTTCACATTTGTTCAAAGAGGCATGAATAATTTAGTTTTTTTGGAAGTTAAGGATATATTAAAAATGGATTTTATTATCATGCAAATGGTAAAAGGCAAAAGGGCACAATGACTATTCAAATAGTGCATAATTAAAGTGAAATGGGCTTATCAAAAGAAAAAAAAGTGAAATGAGAGTTATTTCTTTTTAAATATAAATTTGAATAAAGGATGCTCTCAGGCTCTCAGCATGTAAAGTAACACAAAATTTGTTTAAAGTTTCTAGGAGAAAAAGTATGTTAAAAATATTTTCATAAAAATGAAAAAGATTATTAAAAACAATGTAAGTCTTTTAAATAAATAAAAAATCTCCATAGTTTAAATTTCTTCGTTTCATCCCAATGTCAGTTTTTCAAGTTTAATTACCAATTAAATCTATTTGTCCTTACTTTGACCATTTCCCTAAAAGAGTAAGTTTTTGATTAAACTATGAAAACATTGAAATAAAAAAATTTGAGAAAAGTCATAGAAAAAAAGGTTTAGATATTATCAAAACATACAAACTAATTAAAATTTAATATAAATCAAGGAAAATCACGTTCTTGTAAAAAGCATTCAGTTTTAACTCTTTAAAATAAAAATAAAAATAAAAATTCAGAAATTTAATAAAGTCATGTTTACTTGATTATCTTTTCAAATTTTATATGTTCAGAATACAAAATTGACTTTCCAGATCTATTTGGAAAGCAAATGTGGTACTTTTTGTTATTGCCCGTTTTATCAATATTATATTCTTAAGTGATTCTCTAATTTTTCTTTGTAACAAAAGAAATCAATAATTTTGGCACCTTAAAAAATTAGACACTTTTTGACACTTATATTAATTCTTTTTTATCGATTTTTTTTTCCCAAGTTAAACGTATATCTTATCATATCATCGTAAAAGTTGTACAATTCGAGACTCATAGTACAGGACTCCACTACCTAGAAAGAAAGCAAAGTAAGAAAAACCAAAGTAACTTCTCTCCGGTTATCGGAAAAAATAGGGCAACTAAAAATAAGTAGCAGTAGAATAAAACTACAGTCACATCGAATAAACTGACTGTAGTTATGGCCTATCCTAAAAGAATTATACAGTTAGTCGCAATCAGAGCATTTATTGAAGTCCCGACAGCTTTCACTGAATCACTATTTCCGAAAAACTTATCTTTACCATCTCTTTCTAAATTTAGTCAATATTAGTGAAAACGAATACAATAGAGTAAAAGACAGAGAGTAAAAAACGATCGAAAGCAACTAGTTCAACATACGAAATCAAAGACAATCATATTTAAAATTCTGATTATCTCGAAGCAATCTAAGCAGGTCATGTACTCGGTCCATTAATAAAACCCAACGATATGAACGGCACCTCAGAAATAACACGACTCCATCAGACAAATTCGAAAACAAGCATACTCATAATTTTTATTGTTGAGAGCTCAGTATATTAGATATCAGTACCCAATATATATCAAACAAACCTCTTTATCGTCGCCAAACATGCCCGTTTATCTCTTTAAATAAATAAAAAAATTACCTGGATTTTAGGATCGATGATCTTTTTGTTAAAAAAAGGTTTTGGGTTTTCACCGAATATGGATTTTATCGACTTTTCATAACTTTTTTTATTCTCATATTAAACATACAAATTAAGTTGATCTTAATGTACTTAATAATCTCAGGGGTGAACACGTCAAAAGAATACCAAAATAGTCTGATTGATGAATTATTGAAAACTCGACGAAATTGGTTATAGATACTTTAGGATTAAATCGATAAACGAAATTGGTTATATATAGTATACTCTGATTTTAATTACTATACGATATAGAAGAAAGTTTCGGAAACAAAAAACACTATTACATTATACAGTCTATTGAACGAGAAACTATATTCAAAATACTTGCATTCGGTTATTATAGTAGAAGAGCCAAAAGTAGCATTATGAGTATCAATTAAGGACAAAAACTGTCACATTGTTTATAACATTAAATTTTCATTGCATTATCAATATGTGATTGCATATGATCACAAAAATTCAATTAATATTTAAATAACTTAACAATCATAATTCATCACAAAGTCACTCATTTAGTGTTGGAAAAAACCAAGTGGTTTTATTTAAGTGAATGCTATTTTAATTTAGTGGTTACAAAAACCATTCATTCGTCCCATTTATGTGGGTCTTTAATTGTAAAAAGAGTTACAATAGAAATGCATAAAATGATGTTTCCAACCATTTTTTTAGAAGCTTTTCAATAAGTTTTTTATGAGAAATAAAAGACATGACATATACACATTCACACACAAACACATACGCATACATATAGAGAGAGTACCGCACCACCAACGGTCCGACCGTGGCTCGGTGCCGTTTCCGTCGAGTCACATGCGATAGACGTTGTACCTTGGGAACAAAGTGCCCCATTTAGCCAGAAGCAGAGGTGGCGGGGCAAATATCGTTTAAGGAAAACTGCTTGCAGTTACCTCGTCTCGGACTTTAGTCCATTTCGGTATCATTTACATACTCTTAATTTTGAAGGTTGTAATTGATAATTATATATTTGAGGAAACCATTTTTCTGTTTATTTGTCCATTTCTTTTCCGTAGAAATTATTGTGTTTATTTACAACGTACCCAACATTTAGTTGCTAAGTTCTCTTTAAAATTATAACAAAAGGTGACTTGATTAACCTGATAGGTACATGTCGGATCATATTGATACTATGTGTCGCACACGCAACGCATGGGCAACGATTACCGGTAATTAGACTATGTGAGCTCAATTTGGTGACTTGTATAAAGCTTAGGGTGAAAGTAAATTACGAAATACACATTCCAAAAAAAACCTCCTTTTGTGTATTCATCTTTCTTTCATAACTATACATATATATAAACATAGATACTAAAATATATAGCTTATCAAAAAAAGATACTCAAATATATTAATAATAACCTGGGTTGTAATTTCTTATCTCAAAATCAAGGGTGGGAACAAGGGAGGTTGGAATTTTCCGGTTATGACTGAAATTTCTGTGGTGCTTTTTTCTTTATGGTTTGCAAGTATAATATATATTTCACATCATGTAACTCATTAGACACTCCAATAATATAAGAGACACCCGAAGCAAGAAATCCCTTAGATATGATGCAAAACGGATCTTGTTCTACCTCTCGTACTAAGGAAAGGTCCTCTCAATCCTCTAACACCCACACCAGATATGGAGCGAACTGTTAAACTAAAATTAAGTTATCTAATTTACGACAGCAGTCCCAGATGTTAGGGTTTACTCGCACCAGAGCCAACGATGGAGAAGATGGGGAGCTCCGACCTATAGAATAACTTTGATCGCCTGACCAGAAAGAGAGAGAGGCGGCCATTTTAGAGAAGTTCCCTAAATAATACTTTTAAGGAAGACGCTATAAGCAACTAATTAGAAATTTACTTTCCAGCCTTTCAAATACAATTTAGTGCCCAATTAATAACTTTCTGAAACTAATTAGAAGTTATAGTAGAAAGAGAAATCAGTCTCATGGAGAGGTGTCATATATGTATATTCCAATTGTTTGCTATCGACGAATGGTGTTACAAAATTTATCGTTCAGCGACCAAGGTTCCCCAAAAGCCGCTCCACAGCAGCATGAACATTCCCAGCCGTAGCCATAAGAGCATTTATGTTCTCTCGCATATCAAAAAATCCCATTTCTTGCAACTGTGAGAGCTGAGTCGCATAAAGCTCTTCAGGTAGAACTATAAGAAAAAAGATAAATGATGAGCAATAATGGACTCAAAGTAATTGACTGAAATATGAATCAACAAAACGGTGAAGGATGTTGTAATAATCACCATTCGATTGGTTTGGAATTACGGGGTTCCCAATGCCAAGTCCTCCAAACATGCCCATCAACATATCTAATCCTGTGTTGTCAATACCTCCTGGCACTAAAGCACAAAGATGAGAAAAGATAAATAGATTACTCAAAGAAGAAAACTGGTAGTAACATGACAACTAGGAGATGATAAAAAGATGCCGATCATTTCAGATATTCTCATATGGTAAAAGGATTTTCTTCTTAGTTGCCAAAAATACTAAACTTCAAGCTAAATTCAGTAAGTCGCGAGTTATATTGCAATAACTACAAGCTAATGAACATGTAAATAAACCAGTGACATCAAGTGCCAGATATGAAACTCGTAGGACTCATCAAGTTTGAGAGTGATTTACCTGTTCCTCTATTATCTGGCACTGCTTCCCTGCAAATAAAAATATATATCACACCAAAAGAAACGAGACAGAAAATATGAAATAATAGTCCAATCTTTTCATTTAGCAGAATGACAGGAGGAAAAAGTTACAATTGGCATTACAAGTTTATAACACAAAGTGGTGGAAATTCCGAACCAGAATTGTGAAATACGACCTTAAAAAGGGGAAATGGCACGTATGAACACCATAAGTAGGAAGTTTATTTGGATATAGTAATACTAATATATGAGTTAAGTCTTAAAGACGTCATTTACTGAAGTGCTTCTACTATATCGATAAACTAAACTGTCAACAAGTAATAGCAAAACAAGGTAATAAACGATCTTATGGGAGATCTTTATTTCATGCTAAAGTATTCTAATAGGGAAAATATCCAAAACATATCCTAACAGAAGTTGCAACACTAAATCGTACCAGACCTAGTTGGTAAACATATATGCTGGCTCAATAGAGTTTACAACCATTGCAACTACTTTAAACAAAATAGATTGCATATGTAGAAGGAGACAACAAAACTGTTAAAAATAAATCCAATTACTGAAGAAGGCAATATTCAAAATTACTTACTGGGTTGTTGATTGTTGACCATCTTGCGAGAGAGTTTCTTGTACAGGAAAAACTTGCTATAATAAACAAAAGCAGAGATAACAGAAGTTAAGATTGGAAAATTTTAAAAACAGAATCAAATTGATCAATACAACTCGTTGTCTATCTACCAAAAGTATATAAAACAGAAAACCCCTTTCTCCTTTCCAACACGCAGACTAATATTCCTAATTGAGTCTCAAGATAAGTTTCTGATTGTACAAAAAAAATCATCACGTCAATGATAGATTTTATTAGTGGTAATACTTGAAAAAAGAAACTGACATCAGGTAGCTCAAGTGGTAGGGCTAAAACCGATATAAAGCCTTCATGAAATATAGGGCTCTTCCGCTCAATACACTTCATCAGACAGATGCTCAAAACATGCTTGCAAGAAACAGAATAACAAAACAGGAAGAAGAGAAAACATCAAGAAGATATCTTGACTCGACAATTACATATAAAGTGGTTGCACCAAGACGATTTTACATCACTTATATATGTAAATAAATATACCTGCATTGTTTCGGGAGAAGTCAATTGGCGAATAAAATCCGGGTTTGCTATAATTTCTCTAACCTGAGGATTGGAATCCATTAAAGTGCGCATTTGAGGAATGTGACCCGTAATTTGACAATAAAGCACGATAAGGTACAACTTTCATCCTGGTCATCTATGAACAACACCCAGAGGCGTGGGTGAGTGGGTGAGGGCATACCTGATTCATATACTCGGGACTGGAAAGAACAGTTTGGATCATCTGCGGCATGGCTGGATTTTGCAAAAACTCTTCAAACGAAGCATTGTCCGGCATAGAATCAAACATGCTCTCTAGCCCTGTTGGACTGGACCTTGTCGTGGCATTTTCTTGCGCATTACCAGCTGCGCAGGTAAAAGATGAGTTCTTGTTATTTATTACCAACAATTATACACAACAAACTTATGCTCCTTCTGTCCTAATATTAATTTAGGGATGTATGGGGAATACACATTTCTAGGGGAACATAGTTGTTGCTTTGTTCTGTTGTTAAATTGTCTTGTTTGCTCCTTTACTTTATGTGTGTGATTGATGTTTTTTAGAAAGGTAGAAGTGGACAAGTCAAATATAAGCTTTTTACTATTTTTAGACATTTAACAAACTGAGACGCACTGAAAGGGACAATGCTCAAAGACAATGAGACAGAGGAAGTAGAACGATACGACTCTTGGATTTTAGGTGAAAGATAAAATAAACTTTTAAATAGGAAAGGGTTATGAAAACAAGGAAGATAAAAACATGTTTTCAGGTTAAGATTTTAGTTCATTTAGCTAAGCTCATACTTTTAGAAAAAACAGCAGGCAAAATAATGAACATTTTGCAATTAGTGACACAGAGTCCACATCATCAAGGTTGCAAAAAATCTTCATTGATCTTATTACAGGAAAACTGGCGATGTTCAAGTTACTGTTACACTCAACACCATCGACTTCTGTGCTTAAGTGGCCATTTCATTTTCTAAATGCAGACCTTTGCCGTAATGATAGGCATCACAAAAGGGGCAGACTCACAAAGTGTTACGGTTGATTCTATTTATTTTAATGCTATGAAGTGGTTTATGGATTTAAATTAGGTTCTTGTTCCTTAGAGAAGTAAAAGGTCTAAAGGGAGATAGAACAGTTGGGAAGGATGGAGTAATTTGGATTCTAATGATGCATAACAAGAAACATTGTTGCTCTAGTAATACATTTGTTCTTCATACCTGCTTCCCCTTTTTTTCCTACTAACAAAAACTCTCAATTTAATTTTCAACTGGTTTCATGTTACTAAAGCTCGATGCAGCTAAATCAAAGACAGACTTGAAACCGAACAAAGAGAAATCAAAATATCAAAAAGGAAAATACCACCTTTTTATGAAACCAGTCACGAATAAACACTTAGTACAGCATACAATTATTTATCACAATTTACTCAGAAAATCGAACAAGTAGGACCACGACATTAAATTTTCAACTCAAAAGAACTAATCCTGTACTAGCTGTTCGATCAAGTTGGTGTATAAGCGCTAATATGCATAAACTGAACACTCGATAGTTAGTAGTATAGCCGATCAGAGATTTAATTTTCAGGCACTCCTGAGTTTGATAAGTTGGCGTGCTAGTTGTGAAGTCTCATAGAAATTGATGTCTAGATCATGAATCATGATAGGATGTGTGCTAATTGTCCGAATTGGAGCAGATTTAAGTCTAAAGCTGAAAATTAATAGTTCTATAAAAATTGTTGAAAGCTGAATAGTTCGGTATATAAAAACGATATTCTGCAGAATAATGACAAAAAAATTTGAAACTACGTAGAGAGATCAACATACTTGCGCCAGATGCCCAAGGATTAGGAAGTGGGTTAGAATTAGGAACAGAAGCACCTGACATAGGATTATCTATCTCTTGGCCACTACCTTGTGTATCCAAAAGTCCCGTAGATGGATTTGACCCCAAATCATTTCTATAAACTCCATTCATAGTAGTTGCATTAAGAAAAGGTTCTTGAACATTCTCGTACATACGCCTCAACATATTAAACCCCTCTGGAGAAGACTCGATATTACTCGTCGCTCTGTCCGTATTTCTCATCATCTGCCGCATAAGTTCAGGGTTTCTTGCAGTCTCCAATGATTGTCGGAGCGTGCTAGGGTCGTTAAGTACGTGAGCGAGATCAGGATTTCTATCGATTATTTCGCGCAATTGAGGGTCGCTATTAATCATAGTTTGGATAATATCTGGGCTATTCATAATATTTTGAAAGAGGGGAGTGTTCATCACTTCGCTCATTAAGTTAGGGTTTTGAGTCGGTGGTTGCTGCATCTCTTCAAACTGAGGAAGTCCGGTATCGAATAGACCAGTTCTACCACCCAGTCCGTTTATATTAAGACTGGGAAACAGTGATGCCACGTCATCAGAACCAACACCAACACCACTTGGAGTATGATTTAATGTCACATTGTTGGATGCACCAGTAGTCTGGGGTGAGGAAGCGGGTACAAAACCCCGAACCAAGTGGACAGTGTCGTCTGACTCCAATCCTATTAACCAAAAGAAACAAAATTAAAACGTTAACATATCTATTAGTTTTATATTAACTGTCATTATGGCTCGCTTGTCGACAATTAGCGTATAGTTAAACCCAAAGAAGCACCAGTGGTCAAGACAAAGATGACAAGTTTTTTGGTAAAGAAGAAGCTACACATAGAATTTTTTTTGCAAATTGTCCATTATAACTGAGGACAGACTTGAGTTCACTGAAAGAGCAAACGTTTCTTTGTTAACTGAAATTTAATAATTAAGTAGGAAATCAAACAAGAACTGGAAACAGGAGAAACAACGAGCTTTAACTTGTAAATAAAATCATATAAGCTTCTTTTGTTGGAAACGTACATGTATTAAACAGGGGCAGGTGTAAAAACTCCCAAAAGCAAGTCTAAGAATATATTTAGTGAACATAAAAACTATATTCCTCTGGAGCACAAAGGCTTCTTGTATATGCATACGATATGAATTGAGTTATAAGTTCCTGTAAAGTGTAAAAACCCATTGTCTATCAACAGCTAATACTTATGCAGTCCCTTCAATTTTCTAACGGATGCAAATACTTAAATCATATGAACCACCAGTCCTGAAGTTTTAACAACACTGCTTAATTGCTAAAATCTAAACAAATTCACAAAGGACAAAAAGTAATCATAAATTATGTATGTCGCAATTAATGAAAACTTCTTACACATACTTGATATATATAAACACTAGTTGTCAAGCCCACCCGATGGGTAAACCCAAAAAATATTTGTAACCTGTCTCTCTTGACATTTTTTTTAACAGATACCTTTTTCTCTCTTTAAATAGATTTATACTAAACTGTAATTTTATCAATTGTCAAAGGTTTTTTTGCAAATATTTGTTTCAAGGCCTCATAAGGCCTCTAGACATATAGTAGTCATATAGATAGATGTAGTCATAAAATCTGTAACGAGTTGTACTTTTTAATTTCTTTATACGTCTACCCAAAAAGAGCTCCCTTTCCAATCTAAATGAGTGAAAGATGAGTCCTTCAGTTCAACGACGGTATTTAAGTGATAGACCTACACTTGTCACAGAGCCCAACAAAGAGGAATTCTAGGAGCTAATACCCGAAAAACCTCTTAAATAATACTCCTCCATTCCAAAAATAAAAGACATTATAAACAGCATAAATATTAAGGGGAACGTTAATGATTACATTATTACTTACTACTAACTTTACAGATTTGTTCCACAATAGAATTCACATTTGTCTAAATTAGGTGTTAAGCCCAAAACTGGAAAGTAAAATAAATTGGTTCCTACTAATGAACAGTCAAAAATAAAACGGGCTTCCCAAGAAAGAAATATTGGGTACTTATTCTGGAATGAAAGAAGTATTTAATATACAGTGATAGTTACTAAAGGAGTGATAATCTAATTTAGCACTCTTGTAAGGATGTAAATTTTACAAACAACTAATACATTTCCATTCTTTACCAAATGCAACTCGCTTTTTGACAAAGATCAAAAGTTTCCACATAACAAGGCTAAGTAGTAAGATTTAAACAATTTACTGAACTAAAACGATTCAATTAGTTATAAATAACTAAAACTCATTCCATATAAATAGAGACATATTCTTTTTAACATGTAATTAGTTACGCGCGATCATTTGTTAGCAAGAACTCTCTTTTCAACTTGAATCGGTGTACCACTATTCACACAATTGCAACAAGCCCAAGTGGTAAACTTAATTCCATCAGGAGCTACTACGCAAACACTTCTTACACGTTCATAAATGTAGCCCAACTCTGATAGACATGATATTTATGCTCCAATCTTTTTACGTTCATAAGCAAAATGCAACTCTCTTCCCGGCCTAAATTGATAGTCCCAACTAGAGCTAATCAGCTAAAACAGTAAGACCTAATAATTTAATATAATATCCAACAGTTGATTTTGTGAATCGTCAATATGATCAAATGAGACTATAATTAACTTCATATAAACTCCATTTCGAAGCTACTAAGCATACATTTCATGTACATATATAGATACATAAACTTTTTGCCACATAAGCAAGAGATGAGCGACCCGTAGTTTTTCCTCGAGAATACGACCCTTGAAGAATAGTAAACAAAAATGACGAAAACAATAACATAATGACCTATAACAGCTGTACCTAATTCGTACCGAATCTAACTATTTGCTAATTTTACAGGTTGGCTGACAAAGTCAAAATCAAATAATATAACGCTAGATTACAAACAATTACCCTCATAAAAACTCTATTTTATTCGTACATTTGGTCATGTTCAACAGGTCATGTTGTCGTTTTTTTTTCCATATGTATTCGTAAACTTTTTTCTATTTTTTTTATTAAATCAACGTTCTATTTTATATATAAAATGTTTGTTCAAAAAAAATATGTAATTTTTTTTTTTGGTATTTACTGTTTGTTTTGGCAATTTATAAGGTCGTAATATAAAAAGTCAAATTTTACAGATTTTTCTTAACAAACACTTTAGAAATAAAATAAAACGTTGATTTAATAAAAAAAAATACGAATAAATACGATTTTTTTTTATTAAATCAACGTTCTATTTTATATATAAAATGTTTGTTCAAAAAAAATATGTAATTTTTTTTTTTGGTATTTCCTGTTTGTTTTGGCAATTTATAAGGTAGTAATATTAACAAACACCCAAAAAAATATAAAAAGTCAAATTGTAAAGATTTTTCTTAACAAACACTTTAGAAATAAAATAAAACGTTGATTTAATAAAAAAAAATTACGAATAAATATGAAAAAAAACGATAACACGACCTAAATGTGAACCCCGTATACACTATACTGGTTGCCACGTAAGCAAGAGATGAGCATATCCAAACAACATTTTATTATTATATATATATATATAAATAAATAAATAAATATTAAATACCGTAGCTTAGTAGGGTATTATCGTCTTTGAGAATACGGCCTTTATAAATAAGGCGTTGGTGATCAGCGGGGATATCGGAAAACCGTGCGATTAACGACTTGAAGGATCGAACGGTGGAGTTTAGCCCGGTCTTCACCTCGAACTTCGACCCGTTTGAGCACCGTATGTTTATACTAACCTCTTCGCCGGACATCTTGAACTCCCGAGTATGGGTTTTTTCGGTTCGGTTTTCGGTTCGCCTTTTCGGAAAAAAATCCCACCTTGGAGAGAGAGAGAGTGAGGGTTTTGAAGAATGGTAGAGAGGGAAGTTTATATATAATAGAAAATGAGTATTTATATATATTATATAAATATCAACATAATATAAAAAAAAATATAGTTTAATATTTATAATAATATTTAGTCGTTAAAAAATGATAAACATTTTTATTAATTTTTATTTTTTATATTTTTACGAAATTTTTTATATTTTTACGAAAATATGGTATTAGTGTAATTAATATAAAAGTTCAGATGTATTTTTAAAAAAAATAAAAAAATTAAATGGTATCATTTGAATTGGTTTGTTTTATTATAATATAATGATACCGTAAATGAATAATGAGTAGTAGTACTAAAGGGAATATTATAAAGTTTTATTTCAACAAAAAAAAATTCATAAGTAATAAATAGTTTTTCCAACTGCTTGCCATTTCAGTACTACTTTCCATTTTATAAGCCGGCCAAAAAAATAAGTCACATTTAGAAGTAACGTACCGATCAATTTAATTACAAAAACTTATGTGTATGTTTTTTATAATCAGCTATATATATACTTATTTATAATTAGATACATATGTTATAAATAATAATAAAATATACAAAAAAAAATCAATAAATAATAAAAAAAAAATATTAAAAACAATACAAAACAGGATTGAACATTATTAGATAGAATTAAACATGATTATGATTAGACATACAAGATTTGACAGATTAGACACGATTAGGTAGAGCTGGGTTCGGTCCGGTTCGGTTCGGTTTTTAGCAAAACCGAAACCGAGCATATTTTTCGTTTCAGTTTCGGTCTTTTTATTTTTTGGACCGAACCGGACCGGTTTTTTCCGGTTCAATTTCGGTTTTTTTCGGTCTTTTTCGGTTTTTCGATTTCGGTTTTTTTCGGTTCGGTTATCGATCCGGTTCGGTTTCTCCGGTTTTTCAGCTAGTCCTAGAATTACACATACATGATTGAACAGAATTAGACATACAAGATTGGGCAGGATTGGACAGATTAGACAGGATCAAACAGGATTAGACATACATGATTGAACAGGATTAAGATAAGATCAGACAAGATTACATATATTTTTTGTATGAAAAATGTATTTTCTAAAATTTTGGTTTTTAATTTTAAAATTTTAAAATATTTTTTTCGATTTTTTAATGATATATGTATCTATTTGAAAATAAATTCACAAAATATGTATTTTTTTGTAAAAGAGTCGTCAAGTTCAAAACAACCGGGTTTTTGTAAATAAGTTTTTAAATATGTACTAAATTGTCATTTTCCCAAAAAAAAATATGGAATTTATAATAACTTTTTTACCTACTTTCTATTTTGGCACGTTTGATTACGACCAATTTTCATAAATATAAACAATTTGTTAGTTAAATTTACATATGCGCTATTACTACATTAATTTTTATGAGAATGGTAAGGGGAAAATTGGGTGGATTTTGTAGTGGACTTATAATTTAGAACCGAGTACCAAACGTTTAACCCATAAATTTTATCGGATGACGTGACGAATTAGGTATTCCGATCGTTTTGTTTGTTATTTTGAAAAATAATTTTCATTTAATACATGATTTGTACACAAAATCTGTCACATCACTAACTAAGGTTTTTTTGTACTAATGATAGTTTTGGATATTACATGTAGCGAGCAAAAATCGAGTTGATCAACAATGAAAACCAATCAATTGAACTCCGAGGTGCGATTTAGAAGGGAGGAGGTTTTGAGATTGTGAAGTGGAGAAAAATGGTAAAGGGAGAAGTTTTGTTGGTGGTTTGGGAAATGAATAAAGAAGTAATAAAATTGTTTTTATTTTTTACTCGTTGATTCCAAATGATAAGGTAAAATTGCATGTTTGCCTTTCCATATTAACTTTTGTGAAAAATTAAGGGCTAAAATTGAAAAGTATGTGCAAAAGTATAGTAATAGCTCTCCATTGGAGTCACCAATATACATGGTGGACTCCGGGGTGCGATTTAAGAGAGACGGAGAGTGACGGTTTTGAGACGGTGGTGAAGAATGGTAGATGAAGTAGTTTCGTTGGTGAAATATATTGGAAAAGAATAAAGAGTAGTACAATAAAACGATTTTTATTAGTATTACCGTATGCTCAACTAAAAAACTTATCGTTAACGTGGTGGGTTAGGTACACCAATATTTTTGTTTGTGGTTTTGAAAAATAAATTCTATTTAACACATAAATTGTACTTATAATCCATTAAATCGGCGACTAAGGTTGTTGTGTATCGAAGGCATTTCTAGATATTACATGCAGCGAGGAAAAATCGAACATACCAACAATGGAAACCAACCAAGGGGTAAATTTGGACGAGGACTAAGTCATAAAATATCCATATTTTTTTAAGTACGCAGGTTGTCTATGGTCGTTTGACCAAGTTAATAAGCATGAATCGAGGAAATTGCATTGCCACTCATGGCCGTCCACGATGCTTGTGATACAAGCATACTCACATTGCAAACTTAAAATTTCGGAAATTTAAAGTTCCCGATCCCGCCTACTTAGTAGATTAGTACGACTTGTATTGTATATTAAAAGAAAAAAATCAATTATAACATGCAAATTCGTAGTCTAAACCGAGGTTTGCTCATTTCTTTGTATTCTTTCGTAATTTCATGGTGACATCTTTAAAGCATAAGGCTATCTTTTTTTTTTCTTCAAATAATCGGGGGTTTGGTTTAAAGTTTTTGAAGAATAGATCTACCCGCTTTAATTTTTCACACCATATTTGTAGTGCCAATAAGTTGTTAAAATATTAGATCAAGTGTACCAATATGTATTAAATGAAAATTATTTTTTAAAATCATAAACAAAACGAGCGGTACACCTAATCAGCCGCTGCATTAATGTATGGTTGAAAATTTGTTACGAAAAATCATATTTCTATAGCCAACCAAATATGTTACCCAAAACCTTAGCCGTTAATGTTACGGATTATGTATACCAATCATGTATTAAATAAAACTTATTTATCAAAATCACAAACAAAATGTTTTGTGCACCTAATGAGTCACATTAATGTCTTTGGGTTGAAAATTTGTTACGAAAAATTGTGTTGCTCCACCCAAATACGTCACCCAAAATCTTACCGCTAATATTGTTGCGGGTATACCAATCATCTATTAAATGAAAATTAATTTTTAAAATCACAAGCCAAACGATTGGTGCACCCAATCTGCCACGCCATCGAATAATATTTTTGAGTTGAAATTTTGATACTCCGCTACAAATTATAAGTCTACTACGGCAATACATTCAATTTATTACTCTACTTTTACAACTGCTTTCCAAATTTACCCTCAATCTTTCATAAAAGCTAATATAACAATCAATGAATTTTTGTTTAATATTCCAGTTGAACCTGAGCATTCACATCACACTCATTATAAATTTAGTTGTATGATGAGTGAAAATGTTACTTTTTTATATTTAATGAGTCATTTATACTTTGCATGATTTTCTAGTCTCACCAAAATATACTCTCTATAAATATTTAATTGTTGTTAGTATTATTTTTTGATAATAAATTCTTTTTTATAGTTAGAATAAACATAAGTGGTAAGGTGTGATCCAAATAATATTGATTTTTAATATTTGATGAGACCAATTTCATCTCTACTTATGAAGAGAGATAGTGACATTCTTCAAAAATAAAGAGTCAATTATGAGGCTGATATGATAAGTTTTTTCAAGTTGTTTCGGTTGTATAAGTTTAGAATTTCTTTGTTGTATGTTGACTATCAAAACTTAAAATTGTTTTGGAATTATTAAGTCTTGTACAAGTTTCAAGCCAAAGTTTTATAAATCAAGAAGAAAGAAGGAAAAAGTATATGAAAATAATAGAAATATCAATTAATATACCAAAGGATAGCAATGGATATGCCAAGTATATGGAGAGTTTTTTATTGTGTTAATTGGGTGTTGTGGCAAAGGGCATTTCAGTATTAAAAATATTAATGTCACTTCCGTTTATTTACTAATTTTAAATAATGTTTTGACCTAGAACTAGCACCAATTTGATCACTAAGAAGTCACCAAATGACAATTTATCCTTGTAACAAAAAGAATAAATCGATATAATGATGCTCATTCGAATACCTTAGGTACTTTATCGGCTACAACAATCGGATAAATATGTATCGAAAAACCTAACAACAAGTATAAAAGTACTGATTTGGCAAAAACATGAGATTATTTTTTATTTAAAGGAAAAATTAAAAATAACAATAAGAAAGAGGGGTAACTTGATCTGTTTTGTTAACATGGAAAACGGTTCGTCTGGTAAGTTCGTGACAGACAGACTTATCATATTTTCAGGTTTCGAGGTTGATGAAAAAGGGCTTTCCACACAAAAACTTGGGGTCGTCTTGAAAACTTAACTACTTTTTCACCATCTTCCTCTTATGTGAGCTGCTCTCCGTATTCTCTAACTCCGTCTTCTCATTCTATTAGAAAAACAAGCAAGCACTACAAAAAAAATACCCAAATAGCGACGGAATTAATGACGGTATTTTTTATTACGAGCTTATTAACGACGGTTTTTATGACGGCTTTGTTACAGTTTAGTCAATTTGCGACAGATTTGTGACAGTTTTTTAAATTAGTGACAGGCTTGTGACAATTTTTGACTTTCACTAAATCAAACATTATTTTGTAGTGAAGTAAAACCGCGTAAAAATACATTTGGAATGTGTATACCATACTAGTTTTCTTTGTTTAAATCTAGAGTATAAAATATATTACAAAAAGTTAAGAAGAGACTTTTCTAACCAATGATTCTGTCGTCGGTTGCAGACCAGTAGACCTACCGCGCATGGTGCTGCTTGCGGAGGCCTCCTCTCCCTCTTCTCCATTCTACCCGCCGATACATCTATCTTATAAAGGCTCACATTTATATATATACATATAAAAAGTTTTGGTACGTTGTAAATAAACACAATAATTTCTACGGAAAAGAAATAGACAAATAAACAGAAAATGTTTTCCTCAAATATATAAATATCAATTACAACCTTCAAAATTAAGAGTATGTAAATGATACCGAAATGAACTAAAGTCCGAGACGAGTTAACTGCAAGCAGTTTCCCTTAAACGATATTTGTCCCGCCACCTCTGCTTCTGGCTAAATGGGCCACTTCGTTCCCAGGGTACAACGTCTATCACATGTGACTCGGCGAAAACGGCACCGAGCCACGGTCGGACCGTTGGTGGTGCGGTACTCTCTCTCTATATGTATGCATATGTGTGAATGTGTGAATGTGTGTATATACCATGTATTTTATTTGTCATAAAAAAAGCTTAGAAAAATAACAAAAGACCATCGTATTTATGCAAACTTTGTAACTCATGAAAGTTATCAATGCAACCGTACGTACGTGATTGCATGTGATCAACGTAGGATTTTTGATGGGTAAAAAGTTATTTTGGATTAAATAACTTTACAATCAATTTATATATGACCGAGTTAATTATACATAAATATCAAATACAACACCAGCCAGCAAGTGATATTCTTTTCTCACATTTAATCTATTTATCATGATTACATGTGAAATCATTAAAATAATATGAAATCAAAATCCTATGATGTGTATACAATACAACCCTTTTTTTTTCTTCTTTTTTTTGTGTTTTTGGACAATGAGATCTGACTAAGGGGGCGCAAAAATATACTCTGTATGTAACATTATATGAAACATTAATTAGGTTTATTTCAATAAGAAAATTACACTATAAAAAAATGTTAAAATAATGACAGGAATTGTGACGGTTTTTTTTGTTATAACCTTATTAGATACATTTTTTATGACAGTTTGTGATGTTTTTTGAAATAATAACAGATTTGTGATAACTTTTGACTTTCACTGAATCAACATTATTTTGTAACGTTAAATTATCCCCTACGATTATCCATGTCCTGAAATAATTTCATAATAGCTAGCCACGCATTAGGTAAGGTACTAAATATATATTTCAAACAACTAAACAATTATTTATTAAACTATCATCCATAAGTCATGATTTTTAGTATTAATTTTTATCCTAAAAATTTCCATTAACAAAATTTATTACACACTCATTACTCAAAATAACAAAATCTCAACTAGACATGAGTCTTAATTCTCACCTAAAGTAGAAGAAATTAATTTGTTTAAGACAAATAAGTCTGATCTCTAAATCTAATTCAGAGGTAACCCACTTTGTAGTCGTTACTGGTGGTGAGTACTACGGTCTACCCTAATTGGACCAACCGTCGTATCGATCTTCAAATATTCTTATGTATCATTTTTTTAGCGTGTTAATTTTGTGCGTATGTAAAAGTAAAACTAGGTAGGTTAACAATAAAAGATCTATACATTTAGGATACAAAATATCTTTTATAAATAAATCAGGGGTATTTCATAATTTCATACTAAAAATCAGGGGTATCTTTGTGGAGCCACCTTTTTTCGTTTACTTCAAATTAATAAAAAGTTTTGTTATTATATAGTATAAGAAATATAAACATAAATTTTAAACTAAAACTTTCTTCTAATTTTCTTTATTGTTAATCAAAGTTGCTTTCTTAATTTTTATTCTCGACCCACTTTTATAAAGGTAAAATTGTAAATGCATGGTTTTGAAATTGGCAAAAATGAAAATTAGAAATTACTCGTGCTTTTAGTAATTTGAAAACTATATTGAACTTCTTCAAAATTTTAATCCATGAATAATGTTTTAATTGAAGTAAAATGTTGAAGGATGTTTTCAAGGAGGTGCGAATTGAGGATTTTAAGTAAGGGTGAATAAAAAAATATAGATAAATCGTAGATCTTAAATCAAATCTACAGTTTGTACGTGAAAAAATATTTTTTATAATGAAAAAATAGAGCCTCATAAATACATACACATATACAGGTTATATGTATATCAAATTAAATATCAAATTGAATATTTTTTTTTTGCAAAAACATTTCAAATCAATATTTGATTAATGCAAATCTCAACGGTTTCATAACGGAAACACAAAAACACATCTTGTTTTTTTTTCCCGAGATGTATAATGACATGTTTTGAAAATTACGGTAAAATTTAAAAATTCATAACATGTCATTAACATCTCGGAAAAAAAAAACGCATATTTGTGTTTCCGTCGTGAAACCATAGAGATTTGACTTAATCAAATGTTGACTTTGAACGTTTTTTTGTAAAAATGTGTCGAGTTGATGTCCATATAACCTCTCTGTACATGCATGTAGGGCTGGGCGAAAACCCGAAAAAACCGAATCGAACCGAAAATAACCGAAAAAGACCGAAACCGAAAAACCAAAAAAAATTCGGGTCGGTTTCGGTTTTCAGTAAAACCGAACCGAAAAAGACCGAAACCGAAAAATACCGAAAAAAACCAAAAAAACCCAAAAAAAAACGAAAAAAACTGAAAAAAACTGAAAAATCAAAAATAAAACCGAAAAAACCCGAAACTTGACCGAAAAAACCGGTCCGGTTCGGTCCAAAAAATAAAAAGACCGAAACCGAAAAAAACCGAACCGAAAAATATGCTCGGTTTTGGTTTCGGTTTTGCCAAAAACCGAACCGGATTGGACCGAACCCAGTCATACATGCACGTGATAAACTCGTACATTTTTTTGCAAAAACATTAATGAAAATATCAATGGTTTCACGACAGAAACACAAATATACGTATTGTTTTTTTTTCCGATATTTATAACTACATGTTTTTAATTTTTGAATTTTACCGTAATTTACCGTAATTATATATATATATACAGTTGTATTTCTATTTATCAAACACACTACAAGAAACACACTAAAAACACTTTTCATGGCGGCGAATAGCTTAGTAGCTATTACTATCTCTCTTCAATGACGTCATCATTAAAAAACAACTCTATTTTATCCCGTTTAAGAAACGTCATCACTTTTCAGGTCCCCTTATATACATATATATATATGTATATTTATATTTATATATGTGTATGTATTTTTTTTTTCTCACTGAGTCATTTTATCGAACACCTTGCAGGCATTAATAATTCTTGATATATATAAATATTTGTATATATTTAGTTTTTTTTTTTCCTACTGAGCCGTTTTATCAAACACCTTTGCAGTCATTAATAATTCTTGAGAATTTTGTTATTTGATTTACTTTTTTGCTAGTGTTATAGAAAGAGAAATATTAGCATAATTGTTTTTGCAATAGATATGCTGAAATCGTAAAAAGCGTCTTAGCGGGCTTTTAAAGCTTTTTTTAAGCTTTGAATCAAGTTTTTTTTTTTTACTACGAGCGTGTTTTAGAAAGCGAAATATTAGCGTAAGAGTATTTTGCAATAGATATGCTTAAAAAGCGGGCTTTTTAACCTTTGAATCTAGTTTTTTTTAAAACAATGGTTTTTGCAAAGAAAATATAAGCCCGGGCCTGGGGAAAAACGCGTGATATAAATATGTATGTATAAACATGTGATATATTTTGCTTTGTTTTTTTTCTTACCGAGTCGTTTTATCAAACACCTTTGCAGTCATTAATAATTCTTGAGAATTTTGTTATTTGATTTACTTTTTTGCCAGTGTTTTGGAAAGCGAAATATTAGCATAAGCGTTTTTGGAAGAGATATGCTGAAATCGTAAAAAGCGTCTTAGCGGGCTTTTAAAGCTTTTTTTAAGCTTTGAATCAAGTTTCTTTTTACTACGAGCGTGTTTTAGAAAGCGAAATATTAGCGTAAGAGTATTTTGCAATAGATATGCTTAAAAAGCAGGCTTTTTAACCTTTGAATCTAGTTTTTTTTAAAACAATGGTTTTTGCAAAGAAAATATAAGCCCGGGCCTGGGGAAAAACGCGTGATATAAATATGTATGTATAAACATGTGATATATTTTGCTTTTTTTTTTCCCTACCGAGTCGTTTTATCAAACACCTTTGCAGTCATTAATAATTCTTGAGAATTTTGTCATTTGATTTACTTTTTTGCTAGTGTTTTAGAAAGTGAAATATTAGCATAATTGTTTTTGCAATAGATATGCTGAAATCGTAAAAAGCGTCTTAGCGGGCTTTTAAAGCTTTTTTAAGCTTTGAATCAAGCTTTTTTTTACTACGATCGTGTTTTTTTAAAATAAACAGTGTTTTTTGCAGAGAAATTATAAGCCCGGGCCTGGAGAAAAGCGCGTGATGGAGCAAGGTATATTTAGCATTGTTTTAATTATATGCTGTAGTTGTGAATTTGAAATAGAGCTCGAGACTAGTTTACAACATATATTGGTAATTAGTATTAGGGTGGGAGCCAGAAATTGTAAATTGGGGCACCGAATTTGCATAAATAATAATGTTGAGTAAAAAATTTTGTGAGAGGGGTGTCAAGTCACTATTTTCCAAGAAATTGTTGTAAACATCCATGACAAAACATGTAAATAAAAAATTACAATTGGTAATTGGTAATTTGTATGCAATATGCTTTAATTAATTACACTTCAATTAGGACCATACAAAAAAAATCGCATCTGGCAAAGAACTTTCATTTGTGGGTCTGATTTTGTTTGTATAAAAAATTTCGTAAGTATGTATTTGTGTCTTTTAGTCCTAAGAAAATACCATAGGGATAGGTTAGAGTTTGTTTGGGTATGGCTTGGTAAGACTGGCTTATTCTTTTTTATTTATTAACTTTTAAAGTGAGTAGTATTTAATTTTATTCTTAAGATTTTAAGCTAATCTTTTGCTATTTATTGCGGAAAAAAAAAAACTACAAACTTTTATGCTAGACCCTTTAATAGTGTCATCTCGTTTCATATAATAACTAGCTTTTTTCCAAACCAAGATACAAAAACCTGCAGTAGCATAGTTGATGTTAAATTTTCCGAGGGACAAGTAGTTTTTAAGTACAGAAAGAGCTAGACTGGATTGTTAGTTTAGCTCAAAAAATATTTCTTAGATGATGTATCTGGTGCAGGGCAAATTGATAAGTCGAAATGGAAAAGGCTGAGTTCGAGCAGCTTGGGGATATCACAATCGATGATACCTGACTATTTGTGGACTGTTCTAAAGGTTCTTCGTCGTGAAGGTACATAAGTTGAACATGCTTTTGTATGAGAGGGAATGATTAGCGAAGGAAAAGGACCAATTTGCAAAAGTGATGAATGTTAGTTAGGCTCTCTATAGTTATAGACGTATATCCTATTGTGATGTGCTGTTCACGTTAAAATTGATGTTATAATTATCTCCAGCTATGTAACAACTTATCATTGATTCGTTGGGGGGGAGGGGGAACTGAATTATTTTGAATTCTTTTATTAGATTGTTACTTGCAAAAACAAGAAGAAAAACCACCTAGGAAGGGAAAATTTATGTCATATAATATTATTTTTCCTGGTCTGTAGCAGTATAAGCTAGGAACATATCTCCTTATGGCCTATTCCCAACATTAGCCACTTTTTTCGCCCAGTAGATTGATCTATACCAGATTGACTAGATGACTTTAACAATGCACCACAATCATAGATCAATATTGTTAGGCATTCAACTCAGAGTTTGAATTCTTCAAGATTTCAAGTTGTAGTATTATTGGCAATGTACCACTTTTTTTGTATGTTACTTCTCTTTCCTTTTGTGAGATACCGGGAATAAATAATTACAGTCTGCAGATATCTTTTGCCAATGGAATTGTTTCTGAACGTCAGTATATTATGAACATGTAATATACGTCCAAAGAAGTTCCTTTCATAATATATATCTTTTGCTGTTAATAATTTCATATGGGTGTTGTTACAATATTACACTATGAAAATTCTGTTATTGTGAAGAAAAAAGCAAAAAAAGCTCAAATCTTTTAGTCATCCCTTTCATGTTAATTACAGAATTATCTTTTAATGTGCAGGTTATGAAGCTTATTTGGTTGGTGGTTGCGTAAGAGATTTAATTCTTAAAAGAGTTCCTAGAGATTTTGATGTCATCACCACAGCAGCTCTAAAGCAGGTACTAAACGGTGTTTTGACTAATTGGATTTTTTCCAAGTAGAAATCTATGCTTTACATGGTAACCCTTACCTATTTGTTTTGAATTTTCGATATTTTACCAGGTTAAGCAGCATTTTCACCGTGCTATAATAGTTGGGGTCCGTTTTCCGATATGCAGGGTGCAAGTCAGAGGTTCTGTCATTGAGGTTGATGGCTTAGTTAATTAATATTACATTTTAACGGAACATCATCTTTGCGTTGTCTTTTACCCCCCTTGTTTGATTCCTTGATGAACACAAAAAAAATATTAGGAAGCGATAGAGCTTTTTATCGGGATCTTTATAATGGGAACATAAAATGGAAAAGGAATAACCCGAGAATGTTAACTGTAGGGATTACTAGCATAATCTTCAGGTGAAGTACAAAAGTAGTCTGAGCTTCGTAATCAATTTTTAATTTGTCTCCACAGGTTTCAACTCTCAACACCAATGGTCCTCATACTTTAGGGATTTCGTCTCCATAGTTTCAATTATTGGTCACTACAGTTTGGTAATTTACACTAATAGTCCCCACATTTCAATCAGGTTCGGCAAGTGGTTCCAGTAGGAGAGTATTGGTCCCCACATGAACGGATCACTGATACAACATACTGAAACTATGGGGACCAATACTGTTGTAACCGAAACTATGGGGACCAAAATTGCTGTAACTAAAACTACGGGGAGTGAAACCCATCCTATTGTAATTGAAACTGTAGGGAGTGTTGGTGTAACATATTCAAAATACTGGGACCACTCCTGTTGCAACTAAAACTATGGGGACCAAATTGAAAGCTTACTGTAAGTGTGGGCACTATTTCTGTACACCACCCATTAACTTCAGTATGAGGAGGTTTTGTCACATATTTCTAATATGTTTTTTTTTCCGTTTTTTAAAGTCATAAATAAAGCCAATTTTAGAGTTTTGAGTTCATGGATTTAATTTTCCAATATGTTTTTGTGACTATATTTTCTAAACCAGGTATCTAGTTTTGACACTGTGGCAAAACATAATGTGGGAAAAAAGAGTGTACTGATTCCTGGTGGTTGTGACAAAAAAGATTATTCTCGTTGGAAAAATTGCATGCTTCGAGACTTCACTATTAACAGGTTCTCCTTAAGTTCTTGTTCTCACTGTAATTTATCACTGAACAAAGTAATCAAGGCTAGTGATGTATCTGCCTTGGAATCTTAATATTGCTACATTTACTACGTTGTGTGAAGGGTCAAATGTTGCTAGAGTAATACATCACTAACAAAAATAATCAAGGATATTGATATGTTAATCCGATTCATTCAACTCTATGTTAACCAATGTGAAGTGTATCGAACATCTATAAGCTATAAAAAGTGTCTTTGCCCTTTGAGAGGGAACTTCAATGCACATTATCGAGTAATTTTTCTTGAAGTTCATCAGATACAATCAGGAAGGTTTCATCGTATGGCATCTTAAAGTATTAACAATCACACCCTTTTGACCATATACCAATATCAACCTTGGAAATTTTAGTATTTGGAGTTCATTTTCACCCACTCAGCTAACTGAAAATGCTTGTAAATTTGTTGAAACAGTTTGTTCTTTGATCCTTTTGAGAGCAAGATATATGATTATGCCAATGCAATGATGGATTTGAGGTCCTTAAAGGTGATTTCGGTTTCCTTGTTTCTGTTAAGCCTGCCCATGCCAAGTGTTTCTTGAAAAATATGACTAACTGTTTTATTTTTGTAATTTGAAATACAGTTGCGGACGCTAATTCCTGCTCATAAGTCTTTTGAGGAGGACTGTGGTAGGGTTTTTTAGTTAAACAATAATATCACCTGGAGAATGTTTGGTTGCAGCTTTTAAGCAAATAAGATGGGATTTTTTAGATTCAGAAAATAACTAGGTTCATTAACTTAAATATTCTAGCTTTTTTTAGGTCAAAGAATCAATAAGTCTCAACTTTTAAGCGGTTAAACCAAATGCACTCCATCTTTTATGCAAAGAAGCACAAAAGCTGAAACCAAACAGCGCCTTAGTATCTTTTGTAGACACTGGCTTGACTCACTGAAATTTATAAACTGGTTTTGTTCAGCTAGAATTTTGCGTGGATTGAGACTTGCCGCCCGTCTTGGTTTGTCTCTTTCGCGAGAGACAGAAATTGCTATTCAGAGACTAGTTCCTTCCGTTGCAAGCTTACCTCAGGTTTTTTTATTTATTTGTTGAATATGTATTATAAGTTAATACTCTACTAAGGTGTGTATAAGTTGTTTTCTTAACCACCTGTTATGTTGTTCCCTTTTTCTCTCAATCTACTTTCTTCAATGTTTACCAGAATGCAACTCTTTTTGCAGTCTAGATTACTGATGGAGATGAACTATATGTTCTCTTATGGAGCTTCCGCACCTTCTCTATCTTTACTTCAGAACTTTAAATTGCTTAAAATTTTGTTACCGTTGCAGGTAAATTGTATTTTCCACTTTCCAGTTCTCATGTTTGTTTTGTGACTTTTAATTTTCGACTCTAGCTTTACTTGGTAATTTTTGGGTTACAGGCAGCATACCTTAATCAACAGTCTCAAAACCATCGAAGCTCCGTGATGTTGATGGTAAAAATAATGTTTTTAATGTTTTATTTTAAGAAAAGTCAATTTTGTACTCCAAAGTCCGGCCTATCAGTTATTGGTAATGAGTACACCATAATAATATAATATTAAATTTCTCAATGTATTTACCAATCAACACTAAATGAAATAATTTGTAAACTGATATCAATATCAACTCAAAGACATTATTATGTAAAATTTGCTCGATTATGCAGATGCACTAAGCACATCAGTTAGGAAATAGCCTGTCAAGCCTTTATTTCAGTTCTATTATTCATTGTTATCAAGTTCAACTACTTTGTTCTTATCGTATGTGCTTTGACAGAGTTTGTTCAACAACTTGGATCAGCTGGTTACTTGTGATCAACCATCAGATAGCAATTTGTGGTGCGTTGATTTTGAATTTATTATTGTTCACTTTCATCAGAAGGCAATTTGGGCCAGTAATTCCAAAGGCTTATCATAAAATGCAGAATCATGTTGTATGGCAATCATTATACAAACTTATTACATTTAAGTAATTTGGGGCTCGTATCTCTATCCCTTACTTTAAATACCTCTTATATGGGTTTTTGTGAAGGACAAGTCACTTTATTGTCTATCATCAAATACACCGTACAGTTTGATGGTAAAATGCTCCATTTAGCCAACCCCACTTCCTTGCGAATATGGCTTTCTGGTTTTTTGAACTTTACGTTGGCAGTGAAGTACATTAAGATGCTCTCTTTTAAGTACGATATTATTCATTTATATGTATAGGACATTGCCTTGGTGTAACTTGCCAAACAGTCATTTATGGTTCGTACTACTAATTTTTAATCCTTCACAAAATTGTTTGCTTTTAGCATTATGGTTTTCGAATGGGATCCATAGTTATCTGCTATTGTACTTCATATCCTTTACCTTCGATTTTTAGTTTTCTTTTGGTTCTTTTGACTTCTTTACCTTTTGGGTTTTATTTTACATCTCTTGACAGGGTTCCTTTCTCTAAATGGCATTTGTCAAATTGTTTATATATAAAGCAATTGATGTATGCTCTTTATGTGTCGAACAGGGTGGGGCTTTTGGCATTCCACATGGCGTTGATTATAAATCCTCAAGATGCTCTTGTCGTTTGGACATTTGCTTCCGTTCTTTACCATGGAAACTGGGAAGAAGCCGTTAAATTCGGAAGAGAACATGCTCAAAAGCCAACTTCTTTTGTACCTGAGATTTCACATACTAATCCCTTGATCTCCGATGATCAGCTGGCAGTAAGAGTTGCTCAACTAGCATCAGCGGTTCAACATTATACAAGAAGTTTAAGTCAGTCAGACAACCTCGTGCAATTGATGTCCAAATTCCCAAATTCTTCTACCTCTCGCTTGGTAATTTATTTTACCGTTGCTTTTTTGTCCTCAAATTTGTGGGGGTTTTTTATTTACAGTAACGTATTACCTGATTTTCATTTCGTACAACAACCTACAAAAGTTAGCGATTAGTACACTACCGTTACATTTATCGAAGATATTATTACAACTGGTGTACCGCATAAAAAAAAAATAAGGTTGGGGTATTAATTATGAAAACCTATTTCACACTGTTTTCTAATTTACTCGCCTTTGTTCAGTTTCTATCAAAAATAAAAAATACTCCTGGTTCGTCCCTAAATAAGGTTTTTTTCTATGGACTGTATAGAACAGGAAAACAAAAATTACATTAGGATGCTAACTGCTGACTCTTATGGGTTGGTGTGTAGAATCGAAATCTGATTAAATGGTAGTGTACAAAATTGGATTTAAGCCTTTTGTGCAAATATACGTTATAAGAGAAGCTAGCTTGGACATGTCAAGTTGACAGGAAAGGCCATCCTAGCCTGCATATCTGCGTCATTTTTGCCTGTTGAATTAAAATCTTAAATGCTAATAAAAAAATTACCAACCTTGCGCATATTTTTCAAGTTCATCAGTATTATTTACCTTTGTATTTGGTTATGTTGTCATATCACACGCGGAATCTAAGTATCGGCTGGTGCTCATGTATTTCTCGTTTACTCAGGTTGGCCAACCATTTTGAAGAAAAGGGGAGTAAATGGTTTTATGAGTAAGAATATGGCACAAACACATTAACCAATGAAAATTGACGATGTATTTAGCTTCAATGGCCTACCTGAATATCAGTAAATGTAAATAGCTTGTTTTTCTCCTTTTTGCTCAATGTTCTATTTGAGGTTGACTGTTGGTAGGCTGTTTAGTTACAGTTCAGATAATGAACCAAGATAAATTTATTCTTGTTTATGAATGGACGATAACGCATAAATTTTCTACCAGCTAGTTCTCTATGAGCGGTTTAATAAATTATTATAAGTTAATGAAAATTTGAGGAAATTAAATATGCAATAGCAAGGTTAAGTTTAGTGTGTTGGTCTCTTACTGAATACCCTCTTTTTATATAGCTTCACACTCTGATTTGAATTTATTTGCTTTAAATTGATCCTGTATTAGTGTTTTTTTAGCTTACAGTTGAGTGTTCTGTTTTTGCCAGGTATTTGTACCATACAAAACTCAGAGACGTGCTTATGATCTATTCAATGTGCTATGTCATAATATTGAATCTTATGTGAGAGAAAGGAAATGTTCCAATATTGATTATAAGCTACTCGGACAAGGAAATATCTATGAAACAAGGTTTGCTCTGGGCAAGATTATTATTGACACGATGAGAAGTGGGTCTGTACAAGGTAGCAGAGATGAGGAGAAACACAAATTGGTTAGTTTTGGTTCAAAAAATGACGATACTAAGGAAAAACATGAACTACTTAGTTCTGTTTTTGAAAATGAGACCAAGGTGTTTGGAAACGAGAACAGTAAACGTCCTTCACATTTTGTGGAATCCCAAAAGGATACCAAGAAGAAGAAGCTGAATTTGGAAAATAGTTGTGTTTCTGAGGATGTGAGAAACAAAGCCGCTGATACAGATTTCGATACGTTAGCTAAACTGAAGCTACATTTAATTGAGAAAAATAAAAAGGGAATCAGAAATATGTTGGAGTTCGAGAAGGACGAGGAACATCCGAAGATTGAAAATGTAAAGCAGCAACACAGTTCTGAGGCAAAATTGAAACCGGTCAAGAAAATTGTAAAAGAGTATGTTATTTTGGTCGAAAAGACTAATGCTCTCCTGGACAAGAATAAGAAGCGAGAAAAAGTTTCAGAAAAGGAGGACGAGCCTGGGAAGATTGAAACTGTAAAACCACAAGACAGCTCTCAATCAAAAACAAAACTGGTTACGAAGAAGAAAAAGAAAAAGAAAAAAGTTGCCTCTCCCAATGAAACGATTAAGACTGAGAATATTGAAAATGTAAAACGGAAAGATAGTTCTGATGCAAAACTGAAACCGGTCAAGAAAATTGTAGAAGAGGATGTTATTTTGGTCAAAAAGACTAATGCTCTCCTGGACAAGAATAAGAAGCGAGAAAAAGTTTCAGAAAAGGAGGACGAGCCTGGGAAGATTGAAACTGTAAAACCACAAGACAGCTCTCAATCAAAAACAAAACTGGTTACGAAGAAGAAAAAGAAAAAGAAAAAGAAAAAAGTTGCCTCTCCCAATGAAACGATTAATTCACCTCCGGAAAAGAATAAGGAACAAGAAAACAACGGAGGTGGTGAGGGAAAGACTGAGAAGCCTGAACAAGACGAGAACAATGATACACACCAACAAATAAGTCTATCTAGCACATTAGAGTTTGTTAAGGATCATCCGAAGGTTAAATATGTAGAACCACAAGGCAGGTCTGAGGTGAAATTGAAACCTGTTAAGAAGAAAGTAGAAAAGGTTAATAATTCGGCCGACAACAATAATTTACCTCTAGATAAGATTAAGAAACAAGAAAACAACGGAAGTGGTGGATCGGGTAACACCGATAAGTCTAAAGAGGACGTGAACATGGATAAACATCAACGACCAAGTCTATACAGCATGTTTAGACGTTAATTATTGTTTTACGTGGTAGTTTGTTAGGACAAGTTATCATGTATTCTTTACAACTTTAGTGGTGAGCAAGTTGTGAAATTATTCCGCGAGTGTCTTTTTGCTGCAATACTTTTGTTGTAACATGTTACCATTCTTTTTGACAGTCCGAGACTCTTTAATGTGTTGAGTAAGTTCTGGCCAAGGTTTAACTATCACTTATTTGTCCAAGTTCAATTTTTGCTGTTTGACTTTTTCTATATCAATGGGTATATAAGGAACTCAGTGAGTGTTCAATAACCAAAATTCATGAAAAGCTCGATGCATTGCTGGTGTTAAGCTCGAGCGAACCCTCGATGTAATCTTGTCAGCAGCTTTGAGAAATTCTACCAAAATGTTAGGCTTCTCTAATCTAAACTTAAATGGTGCTCCAATATTCTTTTTAGTTCATTCTTGGTGTCATGATTTCAACACTAATATTAATACCAATATCAATTGCATTCTCCATTGAATGATAATCTATGCATGGTCCATTAAAATGTCATTAATAAAAAAAATGATCTTTTTTCAGCTTATGGAAGGTTTTTTTTTTTTTAACATAAGCAACTTGAAGCATCTTTTATTCTTGGGGCAATTTTCAAAAACTATTTTGAAGTAAACTATATTACCAAAAAATGTTATCACTCAAAAAGTTTTTTTTTCCCCAAGAAAGTGTCACAAGCACCTTGAAACATCTTTTATTCTTGGGGTAGTTTTCAAAAAGTATTATAAAGTAAACTATATTACCAAAAAATGTTACACTATTAAGTTTTTTTTTCCAAAAAGTCACTCTACTCTCTCTTCTAATCTCAAGAACTTCAACTTCACCCGAACCATTACAATCCACACCGGAGTTTACCTCTGCCATGTGCCCATTTGACATTGCTCATTGGCAAAGCTCTGGTGAGATCGTTAAACTCCGACGAATCTGTAACAAGGTTGTCAGAGGTGGTGAACCAGGAGATGAAGACGTTATGTTATAAAGAGTCTAAAATCAATATTTGGAAAGCAAAATTGCTTTGTTTTAAAAACTCTTTCGATTTTGTAAAAAAAGGATTTGCAACAGTGCATACAAATTTTTTTCAAAAGAAAAAATGAAAATAAAAAAATCGTCATATTAAACCGGAGTATATTGTTTGCATTTATGATAAAAAAGAAGAAGTAAAACTAGATAATTGGAAATTTATAATCAATACTCATCTCGTTACGTTACACAGTTTTGTTGTTTTTTGGGATGTTAATTTATTTATTAAGAAAACTATCTGCTGTTTTCTCTTATTGCTTCCAATTAATAAACTCCATTGATTATAAACCATCACTTGTTGTATTTAATTTCACTGAATGCAAGAACCAAATGCAAATAACAAATTTAACGAAAATGATTTTGCTCACACATTTTTACTACCCAAAAAATCACATTATATGACATATCCAACTCATCAAAAGTTTTGATTTTTATTAATATTAGATTTAACAATTTTTTTATTTTTAATTAATATTTAAATTTAAGTTAGATCCAACTAGGGTTCTATTATATTTTTATTTGGGTTTTTAGTGGGTTGTATTTTTAGATTGAACAAATTTTTTTATTTTTAATTATTATTTAAATTTATGGTAAACTCAACTACGGTTCTATTATATTTTTATTTGAGTTTTTAATAGTTTGAGTTTTTATTACGTGGCGTGACCATCTTCTAATTTTTTTATTTAAACGTTAATGTCAAAATTTGACCACAAATTTTTTAATAGGAATACAAATAAACGATATGTATAAATGAATAACTAGAAAAATTAATATAATAATTAATGTTGAGAATGACATTGTTCTTTTTTCTTACTAGTAGTATCATTTTTTTGACACGTGTTTAAAAAAAATGACTAGAATTGTTTCATGTCATCGGATAGACTTTTTGGGTTGCTATAGCATCACTCCAAATTTAAATATCACAAATACAAAATACATTTTGAAATTAAATACTTCAATAACTTTTAACCATAATAAATTCTGAAACTTCATATAAGCCGGCTTATTCTTGACACGTGTTTAAATACTTCATTTTTTTGACACGTGTTTACAAAAAATGACTAGAATTGTTTCATGTCATCGGATAGACTTTTTGGGTTGCTATAGCATCACTCCAAATTTAAATACCACAAATACAAAATACATTTTGAAATTAAATACTTCAATAACTTTTAACCATAATAAATTCTGAAACTTCATATAAGCCGGCTTATTCTTTCAACTTGCGACCAAACAATATTGTAAAATTGAAATATATATATATATATATAAATATTTAGGAAAGTTATTCCAAGTGATGTGACACACATTGCATTACCCATAAGTGGACAAGAGCGTCTTTGAGACCATATAGGTAACTAAAATATATTGTATTGTTAGCAGTGTTTGATATTGGCATCTTCGTAATTAATCTTCAAATTCAACCCGTTAATATGATTTTTTTTCTAATCACACACTTCATACGTTAGATCCATAAATCACACATTTTATAAGTTAATCAAATACATATTTATCCCTCTAAATATACATAAAATTCTATAATTTGATAAATCAAAATATAAATATTCAAAATAATAAAAAATCAATCTATTAAAAATCCAAATAAAAATATATTATAACTCTAGTTGAGTGTAGTCTAAATTTAAATATTAATTAAAAAAAATTAATCTAGAAACTCAATCCACTAAAAACTCAAATAAAAATATACTAGAACCGTAGTTGAGCCTACCCTAAATTTAAATATTAATTAAAAATAAATAAATAAATCGTTAAATCTTAAAAACTCAACCCACTAAAAACTCAAATAAAAATATATTAGAACTCTATAGTTGAGTCTACACTAAATTTAAATATTAATTAAAAATAAAAATTGTTAAATATAGAAACTCAACTCACTAAAAGATCAAATAAAAATAAAATAAAAATATAGTAAAACCCTAGTTTAGCGTACCATAAATTTAAAAATAATTTTTTATTGTTAAATTTAGTATTAATAACAATTAAAACCATTGATCGTGTGTATATGCTATGTAATATGACATATCAACAGATTGATTTTTTAGATAAAAAACATATGTAAGCAAATCATTTTACTATTGTCAAACATGAAAAAACCTTAACCTTGCCATTAAGTTTATTATTAATCTCTTTAACTAATTTAACAGAGAAAAAATATCAGTGAATTTGAAAGCAGTGCTCTGTGCTCGATCATACAGCAATTGGCAAGTGTGTCGAGACGCGGGTGACACTCTAGATACAAAAATATAAAACGAGTCAATTAATTTTAGAATTTTACATTTCCCCCGAAAATTAACAAAAAAAAAAACAATATAATGTTCGAAAGATTTGTTTGATTAGTATATTTATTATGTACAAATTGTTTATCAAATGACTGAAGAATATGAACTTTCTACTTATAATCGTCACGAATTAAATTATAATCAAATTGCTTTGGGTGATTATTGACGATTATACAATTCAATTTTTTTTGAATTAGCTTCAAATAAAAATAGATATAAGATTTTAGTGGTCGTGTCTTTACCAAAGTCCTGCGTTATATTTTCAAATTTTGTTGTAGCACGTGTCGGCTCCATCACTCGTGAATACCGTTTACTCGTTTAATTTTGACCACACAAATACTAAAAAAGAAAGTCTAGATAGAAACGGTTATAAATTCGTGACAAACACTTTACTGACATCATTTATAACGGTTGACTTATGAATTTTGTGTCAATTTATGATAGTTTTATGACATGTTTTTGAATTTTATGATAATTTTATAACAATATTTACCGTCATTATAAGTGTATGACTCTATATCAACATTATTTTGCAATAAACCCTCACAATTCACATATTCATTTTGCTCAATGATAATGTACTAAAAAGGAAAACTTATAAACTATGAAAGCAAATTCTATCATTCTATGTGATGTGACACACTCATGCATTTGCCCAAAGTGGACAAGAGCGTATTTGATGCCATAAACTTGAAAAAATCAGGAACCTTCCTAATAAGTCAAGTAATTACATTACTAAATTTTTTACGGGTCTCCATTTTGTATAGTCAGTGAGTTCAACTGTATAATATCTAGTCAACTTTACAACCATTTGATTAAAAAATGAAGAGTTAGATGATACATTTTCAATAATTAATTTAATTTTTCAATTTTTATTATATATTAGATAAATTAAGATTTAATAAATTAAAAACAAATTCTACAACACAATAAAAAGTCCAATAAAAATATAGAATCCTAGTATATCACTACACTAAATTTAATTATTGATCAAAATTTTTTAAAAAATAACAATTAAATATTTATTTTTGAAAACGAGATTTTGTGCCGTTCAATTGATTGACTGCATAAAAGAAAAATTCAATTTCTTACAATTAACTAATTTAACAAACAAAAATAAATGGAATCTGAAAGGGGGGCAGTAGATGAATTTGTTTGCTCCGATTAAAATATTTATAATTTATATTATAAAAAAATCAAGTATAAATATTAGAAATCGTGTCTTTACAAGTCATGTATTATATTTTCAAAATTTGTTGTATCACTTGTCGACTCTGACACTTGTATCCGTGTGAGTGAATACCGCTTACTCGTTTAATTGCAACCAAAGATTTTTTTTAAAATGTCTAGATAGTAAAAGCTAATTGCGTGACGAACAGTTTGGTGACAATAGTTATAACGGCTAGCTCGTGACCGTTTGGTGGCAACAGTTATAACGGCTAGCTCGTGACCGTTTTGCATATTTGTGACAGATATTTTTTTTTAGCTCGTGACAATAATAATATTTTGTGTCTATATTATAACTCGTTTACGAAACCAGGCGCAATTTTAACCGGTAAATAAATCATATCCAAATTGTCAATTTTTTTTTTTTTTAAATTCTATCATATAATTTAACATTTAAACTATGTATATAAATTTTAGAATTTTTTGTTTTGACAATTTAGTTACATGTTCAAATCCGGTTAAAATTGTACTTCATCCGTTCCCAATTAATTGTCCACTACGAAACTACGTGCAATTTTGACCGGCCAATAACTTATATCAAAATTATTATAATAAATTTTTTTAAAAGTTAATCATATAATTCAAAAATTAAATTATATGATTTAGTTTTGTAATTTTTCATTTCGACACTTTTAATAAACTCTTGAAACGGAAGTTTCGAAAAGTAATTAGAAAGTGAGACCAAGATAGTATTAAAAAAAGTAAAACTAAACTAGTAAATCAATTATATCATATTATGTGATGTGACACAACCTATGCATTTTAGCCCAAAGTGGACAAAAGAGTGTATTTGATGCCATAAAACGTGAAAAAAATCAGGAACCTTCCCAATACATCAACCAATTTACATTACATTACATTAAATTTTCTTACTATTAAGTATTTAACAAATTTAACAAACAAAAATAAATGTAATAAATTTGAAAGAGACAGTGGATAAATAAAATGAATCACATGGAAACATGACCGTTGGGACCAAAAATAAAAAGTATTTTAATCCAACGGCCATAAATACACTATCCGTTGTATTTAAAATATATAAATACCCTTTGTCAGAAAAACAACACACACTCTATCTCTCTCTATATATAAATTATATATATATATATATATATTTTTATATTTTGATTTTTAAGGCTTATTTATATATCTATGGTCTTTGTTTAAATTTTGAGTTTTTTGGGTTGTGGGGTTTGTTTTGAAGAGGGTTTTTTTGTTTGTTTTTTGAGTTTGGGTTTTATTTTCAGAAAAAATAAAATGGTTTTATCTGATGAAAATAATCATCCCAATTATGTTAAACCCTTTACCTCACAAGGTAGTTTTCTTGTATTAATCTTAAGTTACAGCTAAATTATAAGGGTATGTTTGGTTGCATTGTTTAAGCTCAAAAAACCATTAAAAGTTGTGGGAAATTATTTTTTGAAACTTCAAATAAGCAAGTTTATGGGAAATTATTTCTTGAAACTTTAAATAAGCAAGTTGCTTAAAATCTGCAATCAAATATGCCCAAGAAAAGAATACAGTTTTTTTTAATATTTGTTTTGGTTGTATTATTTAAGCTGAAAATACCATTTAAAGTTGTGGTTTTTCTCTCTTTCAGCTAAAAAAGGCTAGAAGATTTGTATGGAAAATCTTTTTTTCAACTTCAAATAAGCAGATGCTTAAAATCTGGAACCAAACATGCCCAAAAGAACATTTGTTTTGGATGAACATATGTTTTGGTTGCATTATTTTGAGCTCAAAATACCATTTAAAGTTAAGGTTTGTTCTCTTTAAGCTAAAAAGGCTAGAAGAATTGTAGTGGAAATTATTTATTTCTTCAACTTCAAATAAGCAAGTTGCTTAAAATCTGCAACCAAACATGCCGATCGAAGAATGCAGTTTTTTCAATATTTGTAATGAATATTTTGTGCTTTGTTTTGGTTTTAAAGGTGAGGCGGCAATTGGGAACCGAAAATTTGGGGTCACGATAAGCCACAACCGAAGAGTTTTAGGCACAATTAACCGGAAATTAGCGGGAACTCAAGCTTACCCTTGTGTTGTTAACAAAAGGGGATCATCAGAGTAATTCTCGTTTTCTTTTTCAATTTTTAATAATGTTAATTTACACAACAACAATTTGACTCAAGAACTTTATTTCTCAGATCACACAAAGCTCAAGATGAAAATCTTCCCCGTCCAACCCATCGACCGATCACTAGGTTAGTCTTTATGGCAATTCACTAAGATTTTCACCAGTAAATTTGAAATTGATTTGAGTGCTTTTTTCATCATTAAATTTTGTTAAGTTTTATCGATATGCAATTGGTTTTGTAATATTAGGAATTTTGCTGCGCAAATTGCGAGTACACGACAACATTGTCATGAAGAAACTAAGAAACACAATCCATCGTCAACACTAGCGTTTACTATATTCGAAGATTGTGCAATAACTGATGTGGAACATCAAGAAATAGCACCTTCAGATCACCCTATGCCAATGTCATTGGAGCAGATTGAAAATGTGTCCAATGAGAAGGACCAAATGGTAACATTTAACTACCATTCAAATTTCAAATGGTGTATTTTTTTTTTTAAATCTCAGATGGTAATGTTGGTTCCTACTTGAAATTTTTAGGAGGTGGAAATGGAGGATATATTTGAGGAGACGGTAATGGACATTGATAGCTGCGACGAGAATAACCCGCTCGCTGTAATTGAATACGTGGACGATCTATTTTCATACTACAAAAGAATGGAGGTAAATTTGAAATTACTTGAAAGTATTCATATTTCAAATTTTCAAAATTTTGTTCAAACTTCAAACTCCCCCATTTTGCCTCATCAGGTTTATGAACCTGTGTTTTAGTACTAGATAATTTGTATACCACGTTATTAAAATGACACTAAAATGTTATGTTAGTGTAATGGAAGGTAGCACCTTTTTTTTAAAATGTTACTATAACCATGTTTCAAAGTTTGATGAAAGTCTTAGGAAGTCATGTTTAGTACTAATTAAATATTTTTTAAAATATACGTACATTCTTTATAGCATGTCAGATAAATTACTTACTTATTACATATTTTACTTTTGAGTTATTGTATATAATATCAAACAATATTCAAAAGTCTAAAATAGCACAATCTTAGATTGGGTTTGAATTATTTGAATTAATGTCCAAAATGGAACTCATTACGCAGGAATGTTCCGGTGTCTCGCCAAATTACATGTCTCAACAAGTAGACATTAATGAGAAAATGAGATCTATACTCATAGACTGGCTTATTGAGGTATATCCGCTTGTGACGTTGAATTTCAGATTTATCGAATGAATTTTGACTAATTTCAATCACACCACGATTTCTAATTTTGACCCGTTAATGCTTTTGTCGAAAAACCTCACAGGTTCACCACAAGTTTGAATTGAGAGAGGAGACATTGTTTTTGACAGTAAATCTAATCGACAGGTTTTTAGCTCAACAATCAGTTGTGAGAAAGAAGCTACAGTTAGTTGGTTTAGTTGCTATGCTGTTGGCTTGCAAATATGAGGAGGTGTCGGTGCCTGTTGTCGATGATCTAATTTTCATCTCAGATAAGGCCTACACGAAGAAAGAACTACTTGATATGGTGATGATCACAATCTTCTTATTATCTGATTTTCAATGTTGTCATAGTTTACTGGTGGATACTTTTAAGATATTCTTCTCATATATGGTTTGGGATATTTTTAACAGGAAAAAATAATTCTCAATGTACTGCAATTCAACATGTCAGTTCCAACTCCATATGTGTTCTTAAGAAGATACCTCAAGGCTGCTGAATCTGATACAAAGGTAAGAAATCGAGTTTCCGAAGTTATATCATCTATTCTCGAATACTCAATAATAACAACGGAGTAGCATTATGCGTTTGTGATTGTTACAAAACCAAACCTACTTGAATTTTAAAACTAGAAAGAAGCAGTTGGAAATTTTTAAAAAGGGCATAAATAATTTCACACTTCCAAAAAAATGTCCTTTGTGTGTCAAAGCAATGAAATCAGATTCTGATATCATGGTATCTTTTACAGCTCGAGCTTTTATCGTTTTTCCTGATCGAGCTGTGCTTGGTGGAATATGAGATGATCAAATATGCTCCGTCCTTGTTAGCTGCTGCTGCAATTTATACAGCTCAATGTAGTTTATATGGGTTTAAGCAATGGACCAAGACCTGTGTGTGGTACACTGGTTTTGCAGAAAATCAATTGCTGTGAGTTTTCCTATTCTTAACCTGCTAAGTTTTCACAATTTTTATGTTACGAACTTTACTTCATACGTTTAAGTAAATATAAAAACTGAAAATTTGTAATATACGATACTCGAGCGAGTTTAGTACACTTAGTTATTCTTTATTTATTTTTAATATTTAATACTGTTTTATTATGATTTTTTTATTATTTTGTCCCCAATCTGTGTATTCCTATGTGTAGAAGAGTGTTGTGTATTTGTTCGTCTACAAAATTGAAAATTCTTCTATACTTTGATGGGGGTCCTCAATGTTTTACGTCAAAACGAAAATGAGTGTTGTGTATTTGTTAGTCTACAAAATTGAAAATTCTTCTATACTTTGATGGGTCCTCAATGTTTTCCGTCAAAACGAAAATGAGGGAACAGACCATCGCAAGAACAAAAATAGAACGGAGAAAGATGGAATATTCGAACAATTTTTTTTTGAAAACGGTAGGGAATGCTAAGAATCATGTGGTTAATACTTAGTTTGATGATGATGATGATAAAAGAGAATTTCAAAATATGAGTGAATTATATTCGGAGTCTTTTTATAGTTTTTATTTGTTTGATTGGTAATCTGATATTGTCTTACAATTTTTTTTGTTCTCTCAGAGAATGCTCAAAGCTGATAGTCAGTTACCACAAGAATGCATCAACAGGGAGACTAACTGGGGTACACCGGAAATACTGTACATCCAAGTTCGGATATGCTGCGAAATCGGGTCCTGCTAATTTCCTAATAGAAGAAGAGGATGTTGGTATACAAGTTATATACAACAATAACAAACAAAACATGTACAGATGCTAACATAAAATGGGATTTTAACTCTAATTGCGTGCGCGCACAAGTTATACATCATTGGGATTTGGGGGTCTCGTTTAGTTGTGTCTTTTGGGTCGTGAAATAAAATTTTATTCAGCAACTTTTGTTGCCTTTAGTGGGGAAAAAGACTATTGTTGCTTTGTTCAATTTGATGAACATACAATTCATTTGTATTTCTTTTCTATTCGATTATAATGGCAAATTAATTGATACTATTTACTTCATTCTCTTTAGTTTGTGTTTAATTCTTACTTTTATGTGCTTTGTTTGGTATGTATTTTTGAAGTGAAAAGCTTAATTTTAAGGTTGAAAATAGAGAAGTGCAGCTTAAAGCTTCCTTTCTGGCCTTTTTAAGTCCAAACCGAGGAAAACATCAAGCTTATTCGAGTTTCTCAAGCAAGCTTTTTCTCAAGAATCTATACCTGAATGAACTCCATGTAACAAATAAACTTGATTTTAAGGTTGAAAATAGAGAAGTGCAGCTTAAAGCTTCCTTTCTTACCTTTTTAAATCCAAACCGAGGAAAACATCAAGCTTATTCGAGTTTCTCAAGCAAGCTTTTTCTCAAGAATCTATACCTGAATGAACTCCATGTAACAAATAAACTAAATTTGAATGGATGTTCTGAAAATCTTCTTTTGCTTTCTAATCTAGATATGAGCTCGAGCCATCCTTATATTTCAAACGAACTATTAACCATACGCGATCCCCCTTACTAAATTTTACCCCAACGTATCCCCATTTTGCCTTTCTTTTAAATATTTTTGCTATAATATCCATCATCTTGCACAAGTTTCATCCCAACCGTATTTTTCTTTTAATATTTTTGCTATAATATCCATCATCTTGCACAAGTTTCATCCTATTTACAGAGTTCTTACCAAGCGTAATTTTTCTTTCCTTTTTAATCCCGAAGTGGAGAGGACATTGAAAGTGAAGAAAACGTATGCTGTTTGTGATATGTATAGATACTTTTTGACACACACTGTAGATACCCGCTTAGGCCGTTTGATCAATGTTTATCATGCAGATCAATTACCTCAATAAGTCTCTGTATCACCTTAAATTTTAAAAAAATAGATGACATTGGCAATTAAGAGGAAATCTGATAGGGAAGAAAATAATTCGGATTTGATGCAAATGTGTTGTTAAGTTGCATTTATTTATATGTGACTGTATTTTGCAACTGTGAGTTATAATTTTGCAGTAGCTTTCCTCTTCTCTTCATTATCTGTATAGAATGTTTTTTCTACAGTAAATTGTACTTTCACCACAAATTATAGAATATAAGTTCACAATATAAATGCAGTCTTATGTTAATGAAACCATCAAAAGAGAAAAAACAATAAGATGTAGAAAACATAATCATTTTCGGATGTTCTGCCCTATCTAATTGGTGTGTTGACCATTCTATACTAGAATGGGTCGAAAAACCGTCAGCCAGTCTTTAATATTTAGCGGTAAAAACGAATTGTTGACTTCGCCGGTTCGACCCCCTCGCCAAAGCCCGAAAAAATGCCATTGGTTACAGTCTCTTGCATAGTGGTACTTAGGCTGCTTTCCGTTCGTCAACTTTGGCGCGCCCCTTAAACCACTTAGGCTATGAGAATGGGAAGACAATGGACACACAATCGCATGTCACTAACTACATCCCAAGATGGTGAAAGTATCTCCTCTCGCTCCTATCATCATCACCGATCAGGTGGCAAACCCCAAACAAAGCCTTAGTCAACAGACATTTTAGTGTCAAGAAGAACAGTTTGTCATCCGGACTAGGCGTTACTCACCAGACAGACACCAAATGTGTTTGATACCCGTTGCTCACAAGCGAGATAAATAGAAGAACCAGAGAAAACGGATGACCAGTGTGATACGTGAGCATACTTTTATATGCCCGGACATGAAGGTTCCAATAAAGATTATCAGATTGTCATATTATCACCTATGCTAATTATAGAGTTCAGATTAAGCTTTTATCCAACTTTTTTCCACTTCCACCAATAAAATCACCAAAATCACTTAAATGTTTTGGAAGAAATTATATGTTCACGAACAACTCATGTTCGGCTCGTCAAATGTTCGGTTCATGTTCGTTAAATGTTCGTTCGTATTTAAATAAACATGAGCTAAACATAAACAAGGGTTTTAGTTCATGAACTGAATATGAACAGAACTTTATTCGGTTTCGTTTCATTTACGGCCTAATCGTAAATCCTCACATTGACACTGGAGCAATAATGGCTGGAATATGTGCATATAACAAGAGCTCTATAAATCTCACCAAATACTGCAATATTTCCATAATTCTTTAAAACTCGTCTATAATCAAGTCGAAACATTTGCTAACTCCTCCGATCCATGATAAATATAGGCTATAGCTTTGAATTTGGTCAAGAAACGTTTTAAGAGTAGCCAAGGAATGAACTGGTTAGAAACAGTCAGGGGCTCCAGCCCCCCTTTGAAAAAAAATTGATTTTTACTGTGTATTTTGATCAAAAGGTTTAAATTTTAGTATTTCATCGCTCATTCCGTAAAATAAATATATATATTTTGTTGACATAGAACATCAACCCCGTCCCTCGAATAAATAGAGTTAGTAATGTCCAAGAGTACATCCATACTTGATCAATTACCTACTAGTTTATTTAACATTATATATCATGTTAAAGTACATAGTTCAAATAATTATTTATTAAATATAAATTTAACATGATGTAACGTTATATCATGAATTATAATTGGAAATGATAAAACTATTTGATAGTATGTGACATATAATGAATATAAATTCAACTTGTTTTCGGATTAAATGCAATCTCATTTTGAAAACAATATCAATAATAAGTATGGACTTAATATAAGCGTAAATAACTATTCATTAATATATAATAGAGTCAATCAACATAAACATACCATACAACTATTATATTAACAAAAACATACAATCAAAAGTTAAATTATAAAAAATCTACGTCGAGTTTATTTTTTAACAAAAAATTCAACAAAGGAAATAAATGCCAGCACAAATAGGAACGACATATTGTCTAAATGTACTTAATGTGAACTAAATTTACAGCTACTTTTACCATTTCAGGGGGAAAAAAATTGTCAAACATTGTAGTTATTGTACTAGTTTTTTTTTTTTTTTTTTTTTTTTTACTATTTGTAAAAAATGTCATTTAAAACCGGCATACCATAGATACTAGAAAACTCGTTTCCGCTTTGAAAAATTCCCGTTCCCTGTTTCACTTTTTTATTCTCGTTTCTTACTTACGTGTAAATTTTAGACTTAATACTAGTTTTTTTTCTTCCTAATTTTAAAAAAAAAGTCATTTAAATTGGATTCAAATTCTCTAAAATTTACAATACACTCGTATGTTCTAGAGTTTTATCTAACGGATAAAATTAAAACAATCAAATGGTCTATATTTATGCGTGAGTTTTGTAATTTTATTTTTATATAATTTTAATATATAAAATACAAATTATGATTTTGTAAATTAAAAACTAATTTCACGACACAATAAAAAGTCAAACAAAATTACAGAACCGTAGTTAAAATTACACTAAATTTAAATATTATTTAAAAATAGTAAAAAAAATCAATGATTTTAATATATATTAAAATTATATAAAAATAAATCTACAAAACTCACGTATAAATCTAGACCATTAGATTGTTTAATAATTTAAATATGAGAAATGATATTGCTATCCAAAAACCTTACCCGTTGACGTGGCGGATTATGTGTACCAATTATTTTTGTTTTGATATTAAAAACATATTTTTGTTTAAATTACAATTGCTCACATAATCCGTCATGGAGCGGGTAATATTTTGGAATGGCTATAGCAATACTATTTAAATCCATTTAAATTTACAAAAAATACAACTACCACCAACCGGGGCGAAAACCCGAAAAAACCGAAACGAACAAAAAAAATCAAAACCGAAAAACCGAAATTTTTTCGGGTCGGTTTCGGTTTACAATAAAACCAAACCGAAAAAAACCAAAAAATACCGAAAAAGCAAAAATAAAACCAAAACATAACCGAAAAAACCGAAACCGGACGAAAAGACCGGTCCGATTCGGTCCAAAAAATAAAAAGACCGAAAACGAAAAAAATCAAACCAAAAAGTTTATCGATTTTGGTTTCGATTTTGCCAAAAACCAAACCGAACCCGATCTGAACCGAACTGAACCAAAAAAGATCAAAACCGAAAAACCAAAATTTTTTCGGGTCAGTTTCGGTTTATAATAAAACCGAACCGAAAAAAACCAAAAAATACCGAAAAAGCAAAAATAAAACCAAAACATAACCGAAAAAACCAAAACCGGACGAAAAGACCGGTCCGATTCGGTCCAAAAAATAAAAAGACCGAAAACGAAAAAGATCAAACCAAAAAATAAAACGATTTCGGTTTCGATTTTACCAAAAACCAAACCGCCCCCGCCCCCTGCCACCAACCAGCTGCCCGGTAGAGATACAAAATAAAAGAAAAAACAAAAAAACCTAACACTTATTAAGTTGCTATATATACTCTCACCCACTCCCCCTTTTCAAATCACACTCTCTCTCTATATCTATATCTATATATATATATATATATATATATTTCTCTCTCTATACTTATACATACATTATATATATATCCATGGCAGCAGCATCATCCTCCCTCTCTACCCCCACCTCCTTCCTCCTTCAAAAAAACCGGAACACCCGCCATGTCAGCACCCCCTCCCTCCTCCCCCTCCCTCTTCGCCGTGTTGTTGCCTGTTCCGCATCCTCGTCCCCGGACCGTCTATTTAACTTTGCTGCGGGACCTGCAACGCTTCCTGAACCGGTCCTGAAAAAGGCGCAGTCGGAGATGTACACGTGGCGGGACTCGGGGATGAGTGTCATGGAGATGAGCCACCGCGGGAAGGACTTTTTGTCCATTATTCAAAAGGCTGAAGGTGATTTGAGGAAGCTTCTTAATGTGCCTGAGGAGTATTCGGTGTTGTTTTTGCAGGGCGGTGCGACGTCGCAGTTTGCGGCGATCCCGATGAACCTGTGTGGCGGGAAGGATGATGACGTGGATTTTATCGTTACGGGGTCGTGGGGGGATAAGGCGTTTAAGGAGGCGGGGAAGTATTGTAAGCCTAATTTGGTTTGGTCCGGGAAATCGGAGAAATATACCAAGATCCTGTCTTTTGAAGGTATCGTTTTTGTATTAAGATTGATTTTTAAGTGCTTGTTTATTGCGGTTTTAGGTGATGATGCAGTATTTCTTTTTAGTATAGAAACGAGCTAGTTTATTTTGATCTGTATTAAGATTAAGAGGATGACGTAGATTTCATCGTTACGGGGTCGTGGGGGGATAAGGCGTTTAAGGAGGTGGGGAAGTATTGTAAGCCTAATTTGGTTTGGTCTGGGAAATCTGAGAAATATACCAAGATCCCGTCTTTTGAAGGTATCATTATGGAATTTGTGATTTAAAGAATGATTTTTAAGAGCTTGTTTATTGTGGTTTTAGGTAACAAGGCTTGTTTATTGCGGTTTAGAGTAATAATGCTTGTTTATTGTGGTTTTAGGTAACAATGCTTGTTTATTGCGGTTTTAGGTAATAATGCTTGTTTATTGCGGTTTTAGGTAATAATGCTTGTTTATTGCGGTTTTAGGTAATAATGCTTGTTTATTGCGGTTTGAGGTAGTATGGGAAGGTCCCCTTGTTTGAAGGTATATTGGGATATGGAATTGTTTGTGATTTTTAGTTTCTATATTGGTTTTGTAGTGGTGCTAGTTAGTTGCATATTTGAGGTGAAAATGGTTTGGGGGATAAGGTGTTAACGAGGCAGGGAAGTATTTTAGGCCTAATTTAGTCTGGTCAGGGAATTCGGAGAAGTATACCAAGATCCCGTCTTTGAAGGTATCATTGAGATTTGAGATGATTTGTGATTGTTATGTTGTAGATTATATTGGTTTGTAGTGATTGTTTGTTGCATATTTTAGGTACATACAAAGATCCCGTCTTTTTAAGGTATCATTGTGATACAAAAATTGATTGTTAAGTGCTTGTTTGTTGCGGTTTTAGGTGATACTGCAGTTTTTTTACAAGTATAGGAAGCTCCCACTATTTGAAGGTGTATTGGGATTTGTGATTTTTAGTTTGCATTTTGGTTTTGTAGTGCTTGTTAGATGCATATTGAGGTGAAAATGGTTTGAGGGGATAAGTCATTTAACAAGGTGGGGAAGTATTGTAGGCCTTAATTGGGTTGGTCTGTGAAATCGAGATATATACGAAGATCCCGTTTTTTGAAGGTATCATTGAGTTTGAGATGATTTGTGATTGTTATGTTGTATTCATTTGTAGTGCTTGTTTGCTGCATAATTTAGGTACATACGGTTTAGGCTAGTTTTGGTTGGAGATTATCTTTAGAAAGATCGGAGAATTATAGAAAGATCCCGTCTTTTGAAGGTGTAAATGGGATATAAGATATATTAAGATTGTTATGGTGTACATTATATTGGTTAGTAGTGTTTGTTTGTTGCATATTTTAGGTAAAATGGGCTGTTAGGATTGAGACTTTTTAGCTTTTAAGCTTTTAAGCTTTAAAGCTGGTAGATTTCAGAGAGAAAAAGGAAACAGCTTTTAAGCTTTCTAGCCATTTCCTAGCCATTAAATAGATTAAGATTGTTTATATTGTAAGATTGCTTTTAAGATTGAAATTGAAGAAGTGTACAAAGATTCCTTCTTTTGAAGGTATAATTGGAATTCGAGATGATTTGTGATTGTTATGTTGCACATTATATTGGTCTGTAGTGCTTGTTTGTTGCATTGCATGCATTAGGTAAAATTGGTTTTGGTTGATTAAAATTGAGAATTTTTCAGCTTTCGAGCATATAGTCTTGGTATATTTGAGGCTAAAAAGAAACAACTTTTACACTTTCTAGCCGGTACCCATCTAAATGCTATTCCTTTTAGATGCAAAAAGAAAATAAATACTTCAAAATGGATGGAGTAGAGGAAGATCCCATCATCTGAAGGTCTTGCCATATAAAATGGGTTATGATGGCGTTAGATTGATTTTATGTGTTTGTTAATTGCAGCTTTTAGGTAAAAATGCAAGTTTTATGCGAGTATAGGAAGGTCCTGTATTGAAGGTATTGGGATGTGAAATGGATTCAGGTTGTTAGATTGGTTGGTTTAGGGCTTGTTGTTTCAGCTTTTATTTCAAAATTAGTTGGATTCTGCTAGACTGAGAGTTTGTTTGAATGGAGCTTTTAGGTAGATATTTTGGTTTAAAAGATGCAAGCTAAAAGAACCTAGTTTTAAAGCTGGTTAGCAAATTCCCAGTGCAAAAGATGAAGCAAGAAAAACTAGAAGTTTTAAGCAGTTGAGCTAAATACCTAAAGCATTTGTAAGTTAGGACAATGAAATAAACTTCGGTTGCAAGCTGGATATGCAAATGAACCAAACCAATAGGAAAAGCTGAGGTTAAAAGCTGTAACCAAATAAATCCTTCATTTAAATTCTGATTTTTTTATCTTATATTTCAATTACTTGTTAGAATACATTTCTGTTTGTTAAATATTACTGTATTATTTAGTCATTTGTTAAGACTTGGGACTTTTTGCTTATACAATATGAAAAACTTGTTTTATACTTGTGTATTTGAGAATAGTTTTAAGAAGATAAGAGGTATTTATTTTTGTTGTCTTACTCAGGCTTGTCTCAAACCCCTAAAGCCAAGTATTTGCATATATGTGCCAATGAGACAATTCACGGAGTAGAGTTTAAGAACTACCCAAATGTATTTGGGGATGGGGTTCTGGTCGCTGACATGTCATCAAATTTCTGCTCAAAACCTGTCGACGTTTCTAAGTTTGGGATAATTTACGCGGGGGCACAAAAGAACGTCGGCCCTTCAGGAGTCACGATAGTAATAATCAGAAAAGATTTAATCGGAAAAGCACAGGATATCACTCCTGTTATGTTAGAATACAAGATACATGACGAAAACAATTCTCTATATAACACCCCTCCTTGTTATAACATATACATGTGTGGGCTCGTTTTTGAGGACTTGTTGGCGCAAGGCGGACTTGGTGAGGTGGAAAAGAAAAATGAGAAAAAAGCAAAAATTCTTTACGATGCGATTGATGGAAGTGGCGGGTTTTATAAGTGTCCAGTGGAGAAATCGGTTAGGTCGTTAATGAATGTCCCTTTTACTATGGAGAAATCAGAGTTAGAAGGAGATTTTATTAAAGAAGCGGCTAAAGAAAAGATGGTGCAACTTAAAGGGCATAGGTCGGTCGGTGGAATGAGGGCTTCCATTTATAATGCCATGCCTTTGGCTGGGGTTGAGAAATTGGTTGCTTTTATGAAGGATTTCCAAGCTAAACATGCTTGAATATTTTTCTATGGTTTTAGTGTTGCTCTATTATGATATGTTCCATTTTAGATTGTATTCTTGGATCTTTTGTTGTTTCGTTTGAGTTGGTGACCTTTTTTGGATTGGATTTTGTAGTTTGGTAAGATCTCGGAGATTGTCTCCATTGAGAAGAATTGTCCTTTTTTGTTTCTCTACATTGATTGAAAATTCAGATAAGCAAAACCGAGTCTTGTTTCAGTTTTGTTCTTTAGTAGTATTAAAAGTTGTACTCAAATTGAAATAACGGAACTTAGCCAGGTGAAAATCTTTGACCCGATCATGTGTTTCTTTTGTCTATGTCGTCTGCATTGTGCTTTTCTATGTTTGAAATACGGTAAATAAGTCTGGTTCATCAAGTTCTGAACTTCAGGAGATTCACCATGAATTGAACAGCATGAGTTGAATGAATCTAACGATTCCCACAATTTTTTTAGGTTAACAAATCTTTGGTTTTTCTCGACATGTTGCTCTCTTTTGCCTTCGAAATTTCGTGGAACAAAACAACGGTACCGTACGGTACATGTGTAGTAGAAATATATTTGTTTTTTCTGCAGTAGCATCGAGTAGTTTTCGTTAAGATGACATAAGCAGGTGACATACGTAGGTGATTGAGTGTCTGGAACTCGACTCCAAGTTGCCGAAATGCATGTAGGGGTTAGTTAGATTATCATTATTGGCCAAGTTGTTTAAAGATTACAAAAAATTCGACTTCGGGTCGTTGGATTTAAATTTAATCGCGGGGTTAAATAAGGATGAAAAAACTTGAAAAATTTAAGTAACCACTCCTGACCGTTGAATTTTAATCCAAGGGTCCAAATTGAAACTGTAGCTAACCATTTTCTCGTTTTGAATTGTAATACTCTCTTTCTTTATTCCCAAGCTGGGTAATATGATTTTTCGAAGGAATTAGAGAAAAATGTGAGTGGGTTTGGTGGATCTTAGAAAGCAACTTTATTAGCAAATCTGCATGATGTACATTTTCACTGTAATATCCTCTCATGTCCCTTTCTTAGAACCAACACATGTTCCTAAATCGACCCATCCATTTTGCTGTGTTAAATTTTTCAAGGCAGCCTGCCCTAATTGTGAAAATGTACATCATGCAGATTCAGTTCGGTTTTTGGCAAAACCGAAACCGAGCAGATTTTTCGGTTCAGTTTTTTTCGGTTTCGGCCTTTTTATTTTTTGGACCGAATCGGACCGGGTTTTTTTCGGTTCGGTTTTCTGGTAAACCGAAACCGACCCGAAAAAGTTTTTGTTTTTCTTTTTCGGTTCGGTTTGGTTCTGTTTTTCCGGGTTTTCGCCCAGCCCTACTAATTGCTGTTAGTCCACTATTATTTAGGGTATGTTAGATGCTAAAAACCTAACAGTTATTAATGAACCCAAAAATATCTATTCTTGTTGTAATACACTATTAGCTACGTATATAGGGAGACAGAAGTAGAGAGAGGGGAGAACAACATGATCTTTATTAATGAAGGAATATGTGAATGAATGTAAAATACAAGACCCCTAGCCCTCTTTATATAGATAGAGGGGTAGGGTTACAAGCCCAACTTGGGCCCATAAAGTATAAGCCCATGAGTCCAATAATCTCACAACACTCCCCCTTTGGACGTCTTGAATTCTTCGTCTTCATGCAGTCGATCTGAGTCGAGTTCATTCGCAGTGCTAAACACATAAAAACCTTAGGGCCGGAAAACCCAGTGTGGGACAAAACCGGTACCTAGGAGAAACTGTGTAGCCGAATGATATATGCCGAAATATCATGTAAGTAACTAACCACAAAACAGTGTGCCTCATCAAAACCTTGACAGAGCAAACCCAATGGGAAAATCTCTGATCGAAGGAAAAAGAGTGCAACAGTGGTAGTAGTAGGGGATCAACCACAAAACAGGTGTCTCATCAAAACCTTGCTAGAGTAAACCCAGTGGGAAAAACCTGTAGTCGAAGGACAAAAGAGTACACAGTGGTAAGAAGTATACAACAGGATACTCCCCCTAATTCGGCAATCTTAAGTGAGATAAGATGGGAACGTGTCTCGCTAAAAACCTTGCCAAGGAAAACCCAGTGGGAAAAAAACCTTGGTCTAAGGACAAAAAGAGTACACGAGCATGCGACTGGATGCTCCCCCTCACTTGCACACGACAGGGTGCGAGGATTTCGACTAAGTAGTAATTAGTGCAATAAGCATTCACCTGGATGCTCCCCCTCACTTGCACACGACTGGGTGCAAAGATTTCATATTCCAAGAAAGAGTACGAGCATTCGACTGGATGCCTCATTTACTTGCACATGACTGTATGCAAGAAAATATAACGTGGAATAAAACGAGCATTCGACAGGATGCTCTTAAACTTCATATGTGAAGATTTATTTTGGCAAGAAATGCTAAATAGCATAATCTAGTCATGTCTCTCTTGATCGATAACAACAAGTTGTCCTCAAATAAGACAAGTGTTTTATCTGGATCGTGAGACAGAACATATGTACTTCAAATATGGCTAATACGAGCTCGAAGCCATATACACTCTCTAGTCGTCTCATAGAGCACGAGTAGATCAGAGTGATTCGTTTGGAGTCATTCCAAGACCTCCAAGATATCGCCTTATTCCTAATGGTAAAGACAGACCATGTAAGGAATATCCCTTATGCGGGTCTGATAAGTAACCAGCATCGGTATAACCGAAAAAAGGGTTGCGTTAATTCGAGTACCAAATGGGGCAGGTACACTCGATGACGCAAAATGGGATAAGACAAGCCCTCATTCCAAAATTACCATAAGGTAAGCGAATGTGTCTTTAGTGCCATTTCGATGGCAGCGTGTTAGCGCGATGCTGTGTCGAGCTATACCAATCACAGCATACGAGATGTTCGTCCTAGTACATTAGACCAAGTACAATGATGCGCTTATTGTACTTAGATATGAACATCATGGTTCAATATCTCTTCATCGTCTCATCAGGGACGGACTGGGTCTATATCAATGTCTAATGATCGAACGATCATGGGAGAATCTGACGACTTAGCGTCATGATGACTAAAACGTCATAACACCTTCTTGGTGCAGTCTGAATCATGAACTTAGATTCAATCTTTACGGGACTCGATCATCAGGCCGAGTCACTACCGTTTCTTCCCAAGATCCTTCATCTCGAAGGCAAATCCAAAAATGGATCGCATAATAAAACACGCAAGGGCATAATACTTGTTCAAGTATCCCAAGCTGATCAAGTACTCACTTACGCGGTATACCACATCCGCTCGGATTATATTAATCCATATAGTGAACGTCTCAGTCAATTGAGATCATGTTCCGTGGTCAGGAACTACTTGATTTAACCATTATGAAGTCACACAGGGACCTTCATCTATATCTCTTTGTCTAAATCCCCATAGAGATAAAACAGTGACCACAATCACATACTGCATAATCAGTTTTTGGGAAACTACTAAACTGATAAAGTAGGGGACCGTTATAACGTCCATTACGAGGAAATCAACCATCTCGTAATCAATTCCAAGATGTGAGAGAAGCCTTGCGCTACTAGGCGAGCATTCTACAATCTCATTATTCTCATCACTTTTCCTTACGAATAACCAAATAAACGAACTCGTTTAACATTGGTGGTGTTGGAGCTACAGGTCCGAACACACTTTCGCTAAGGAGTCTACTTGGATTGCAAGTTTCCATTAGTCCAGTCTATTCTACGTTGACTTCAGGCAACGGTTCATGGTTCCCTATCATAATTTGCTCATATTATCAGTCGTCACCGAATATATGAACAAGTAATCAATGACAGTCTCGTTTCGCTTCAATATCGTCTAAGATATCATGATCGACAAATATTTCGAGATTCTTAGGATGAAGAGGAATCACACATCTCCTAGATCCTTTATAATCTCGTGCGACGAACGAGTTTCAGTTCACCACCTCTGGGGCTGAACGAATTAAGAACCGGTCAACTTCCTCATATCTTAGGAAGGATGACAGACTGACGGCCGACGGCAGCGTCCTTTGCTTGGCGGGTTCGGCCAAAGCAACGTGTTACGACAGGAACACGGCGTCCGACATGGACGTCTATCCTTGCAAGCATTTTGCAGCAGGTATAAATGATCTCGTGACATCTCATAAAGTCTTCAAATGCGTCTGGCATTTAGTTAGACTTGAGGGAGTCTATGCACTTACTTATCACTAAATGCAGTTTTGGGGATCAAGCTAAGACTGAGTGGGTTATGCCACGTTACTTCACGTCGTTCCTTATCAACGGTAACGTGCAAATCTCCCCCTAACGACGGGGAGAACAGTCTTAGCGATGTCACTTTCGCATATCATGCGGTAAAGAGATCGCTTGCCAAGGTTAATCTATCAAATGATAGGCAGGAGATTCATAATCGACTTATGTCCCCTTCAGAGGTCCATATTTTGAACGCTATAGCGGCTCAATCAAAATATTAATTAAGCACTCCAAACACGCGTTAATATGAGACTTCTGGCCCATAACCAGTAACCAGCTGGTACGCATATGGTGTCTGAGTGTCTATGGGCCTCATAACAGACCAATGCAGCAAAATAGCATAACCCCACACGGAAATATAAATCTTGGTGCGCAAGACCAAGAAGTGCGTGCAATCATTTGCAGTCGCATCATCAAACTTTCCGTGAGTCCATTTGGGTCTGAACATAATCGACAGGATGTTCAGTTTCAATTTCCAAACTCAAGTAATTCAAATCGAAATTTCGATTATTACTCTTCGGAATTATCAAGTCGGCTAGACTTTTCAGGATAATCCGGATCATGAGCCATCAACTTAATGATAGGGCTAAAAGTTTGGAAAATGCTGCATTTATGTGGACAACATTAAAATGTGACCATATTGTCGATGCATCAACCATAACCATTTATATTTATGGTCCGTCTTATGGTTGGATAAGTCCACAATAACTCCTTCAATTCTTTACAAGAATTCTACGAGTTCATTTCGTGATCTTTACACATACTAGTCTTTCAAAGTGAGCATTAGTGGCATGAATTTCGGATTAATCACGAAATATATCCTCAAAGAGAATCCAAATGCGATGCGATTATAAATCAAGCATCGTCTTTTGACCCGGGAATATCTAATCCGGTCAATGCCACAATATCAAAATGCTCTTATCAATCGACGACAGGCGAATGATAGTAAAGACAATCATGTCTTAGCATTTAAATTCTTTATCATTCGACGACAGGCGAAATGATAAGGAAACTTTAAACGCTTTAAAGAATGTGATAGCAACCACTTGAAAGACATTTCAACTCCTCTAAAATACGCTTTTGGTCGTATTGAATGGAGACTATGTAAAGAAATTTCAATTCTTTCATGAGCTATTACCAGGTAACACTGGTTTTCTCGAATATTTTATAACTCAACAAGGTACGACAGGACCTATAGGAGTATAACGCCTCATATTTGACAAATCAATTTGGCTTTACCAAAGATTTCGATTTGGAACGACAGGTCCAGAATCGCTGTCACTGAGTACACTTTTAGGCAAGTAGTTGGTGAAATTATGTGGTACACTGTTACCCACTATTTCTAGAAAACCAACTACACCACAAGTATTGCCTAAAATTTCGTAATTTAAAGTTTGGTCACATTTGTCAAAAGAATTTGCTCAATAAACACTTTAAATTATTTCGAGAAATTTCATAAACAGGCAAACCATAATCCAAAAGTATGGTCCAGATGGAAAAATAATAATCCAAATGGAAAAACATAATCCAGATGAGCGAAAAAAATGGCTCAATGATTTATCAAAATTAGTAAAGAAAGGTATCAAACTCATTTGAGCCACAAAATCGGGGGTCTCAATAGTTTCCTTTCAATTAACTTTAACCACATTAGCATCGGTTTTTCCACCTTTATAATAGTTGTGAACTATTTAAGGAGTAACCGTGCATGACCGTTGTCTTTATAGCATAGAGTTGGCTCCTTGAGCATCGTCTCTTACTTTGTGACAACGGCCCATATTGTTCCTTTCAATTACTGTCTTGGAGCCACAAGTTTCAATTTCGACGATTGTCTAAAATCTCGCTTGGCTAAGCGATTCATCGGGATCGCGACAGTTCGAGACAAATAACACTTGTCTCGGTTCTCGATTCGTGAAAAAAAAATGTACACGAAGAGCATTAATATCAGGCAAACAATTCGCCATTGACCCAATAGGATTAAAACTACTCACCGGGGTAATTTTCTTATCCAATAACAGATGGGCGATAAAGGAACATGGTGAATATAAATTCACGATACTGCTTATGGAATACAATTTCCAAGCTAGTATTTTGGTGAAGGATAGCTCCAATATGTCAATTTCAGACATTTGTTCACCATAGACGTTATCACGTCTCAAATGTGGCGACGGAATAAAATCAACGCCTTAGTATTCATCTCGAGGGTAACAACAAACTCGTGTTTTACTCATCAAAGATGGCATCCAAAAAAAAATTTTGGGCATCAAATTTTCACACATCAGGGTGACTAACATGTGGTGACGGAATAACATCACGTCTAAACAGTCATTTCGCAAGTATGTTTTGCGATTTTTCTCATCATAGATGGCATCCAACATGTGTTGGGAGTTCTGGATTATTTATCATATAAAACGACTGGTTTATATGTTTATGGTTTGCACAAGCACAAACTTTTTTTTCGAAACGACAGGTTCGAAAACATTAGTTTTGCTTCTCATGTGAATCGGTTTTCATTGATCGAACGACGGGTCGATACTGAAACAACAATTCGGCGAAACATACATCACTATATAAACACACTCGGGGAAATTATTATTTAGTCAACCCCTTTCGGTAGCTCTACTTGAAAAACGACCAGGAAAGACGGTGAGGGTGGAGGGCACGAATGCCACTTAAAACCCGACCTCATTAGGATATCGACTTCCGCCTATATCTTTCCTAGACATCGTATCCAAATAGGTGAGCCTAGTTGGGGAAGGTTCATAATTTTTCCAACTTAAATGTGAAAATATATGATTTCGCAAATTATCATATCATAAACATGGCAATAAATTAAATATAGATTGTACCTGTCTATATTAACCATATATATATAAACATGCAGTAAATATATTTTAGGTATCTAATCATGCAGTAGATTTGGTGTTATAAACAAATCAATTTAAGATTATCAATCAATCTATAAAGATTCTAACATATCAAATCAAATCTATTTAAGATTATCAATCAATTCATGAAGATTCTAACATATCAAATCAAATCTATTTAAGATTATCAATCAATTCATGAAGATTCTAACATCTCAAATCAAATCTATTTAAGATTATCAATCAATTCATGAAGATTCTAACATCTCAAATCAAATCTATTTAAGATTATCAATCAATTCATGAAGATTCTAACATCTCAAATCAAATCTATTTAAGATTATCAATCAATTCATGAAGATTCTAACATATCAAATCAAATCTATTTAAGATTATCAATCAATTCATGAAGATTCTAACATATCAAATCAAATCTATTTAAGCGTTATTACAGCTTCAGTCCATAATTTCAGACAAGTTTCAGTTTAGTCCTTGTGTAATTTACAGAATAGTTTACAGCTTTCAGAGAATTACAATTCAGTACATACGTTTCAGTTTGTTGCAGATTTAATCCGACAGATTAATACATGAGGTCAATACGTAAATTATGTACTTAATACGGGTATGCAATTCAATTTATATGCGATTAACAAGGTTTTATATGCAGTAACGTGACAAATTCCATATTACCTCACAATATCAATTAGGTCCAGTAACGTGACAAACAAACATACAAACAAGAACATCGAATTAGTTCCAGTAACGTGACAAACAAACATACTGTAATCATGCTATGTACAGTATAACATACAAACATGCAGGAAATTGTAATCATGCAATTTCATATGTACAGTACAACATACAAACAAGTACAGTACCATACAAACATGTAATTCGTGCATAGAACTATACAAACATGCAATATCAGTTTTTTTTTTAAAAAAAATATTATATCCGGGTACCTTACGCACGGTATGTTGGTGAAGGTCGATATAACAAAAATTCTAATAAGACCCGGATAAACCTCAAGGTTTATTGAATCTATAATCCGTACTTCGATCTCCGAGAGCAGTGCTGATAACGTGTTGTAATACACTATTAGCTACGTATATAGGGAGACAGAAGTAGAGAGAGGGGAGAACAACATGATCTTTATTAATGAAGGAATATGTGAATGAATGTAAAATACAAGACCCCTAGCCCTCTCTATATAGATAGAGGGGTAGGGTTACAAGCCCAACTTGGGCCCATAAAGTATAAGCCCATGAGTCCAATAATCTCACAACACGTAGGTGATTGAGTGTCTGGAACTCGACTCCAAGTTGCCGAAATGCATGTAGGGGTTAGTTAGATTATCATTATTGGCCAAGTTGTTTAAAGATTACAAAAAATTCGACTTCGGGTCGTTGGATTTAAATTTAATCGCGGGGTTAAATAAGGATGAAAAAACTTGAAAAATTTAAGTAACCACTCCTGACCGTTGAATTTTAATCCAAGGGTCCAAATTGAAACTGTAGCTAACCATTTTCTCGTTTTGAATTGTAATACTCTCTTTCTTTATTCCCAAGCTGGGTAATATGATTTTTCGAAGGAATTAGAGAAAAATGTGAGTGGGTTTGGTGGATCTTAGAAAGCAACTTTATTAGCAAATCTGCATGATGTACATTTTCACTGTAATATCCTCTCATGTCCCTTTCTTAGAACCAACACATGTTCCTAAATCGACCCATCCATTTTGCTGTGTTAAATTTTTCAAGGCAGCCTGCCCTAATTGTGAAAATGTACATCATGCAGATTCAGTTCGGTTTTTGGCAAAACCGAAACCGAGCAGATTTTTCGGTTCAGTTTTTTTCGGTTTCGGCCTTTTTATTTTTTGGACCGAATCGGACCGGGTTTTTTTCGGTTCGGTTTTCTGGTAAACCGAAACCGACCCGAAAAAGTTTTTGTTTTTCTTTTTCGGTTCGGTTTGGTTCTGTTTTTCCGGGTTTTCGCCCAGCCCTACTAATTGCTGTTAGTCCACTATTATTTAGGGTATGCTAGATGCTAAAAACCTAACAGTTATTAATGAACCCAAAAATATCTATTCTAAAATTAATTCAAAATTAAAACTAAAAAATGCTATTAGTTCGCACAACCTAAATAATAGTGCATTTTGGAATGAACATTAAACGAACACTACCGTGAATCTACTCCACTATTATTTAGGGATTCAAGGCAGAAAAATACCGAAAAACCAAAAATAAAACCGAAAAATAACCGGAAAAAACCGAAACCTGGCCGGAAAAAACCGGTCAGGTTCGGTCCAAAAAATAAAAAAACCGAAACCGAAAAAAACCGAACCGAAAAATCTGATCGGTTTCGATTCTGCCAAAAACCGAACCGCACCGAATCCAGCCCTAACAATTAGGACAAGCTGCCATGAAAAATTAAAGGCAGACAAAATCGATTTAATCGACATGACAAAGTCCACATAAAGTAGTAGTATAAACTATAATTTAGTACTAAAGAATAATCTTGCTACCCCGTAGATCATTAAGTTTAAAACGTCTTTTATTTAGTTAGCGTTCTTAGATTAAGCCTCAAACTTGTTGGAAGCTAATGGTATAATCATTTGTACCTTGTTCGTTATACTTTGTTCTTGTCGGTGATTCCGGCCACTTGCCGGGTATTAATCAATCGGTTCGTTTAATCTTGAAAAAAAACGCCTTTTATCTATGTCAGAAAACGTAAGTACGTGACCTGAAATCCGAACAGCCAAATACTTAAAATGTTGAGCTCAGAAAACAATGTCAACAAAATTTGAATAATGGTACCTAAAACACATGCGAGCAAATTATGGAGTATTATAAACAAGAATAATGACACTTTGGTACCAATTAAGACCAGATTACGACATCTACCAACCCCTAATGACTAATGTCACGTACTTACTCCTTCCTGATTAATTGTCATCTACAAAATTACGTGTAATTTTGATCGGATTATAACATATATCAAAATTGTCGAAATAAATTTTTTTTAAACTAAATCATATAATTTAATGTTTGAACTATATGATTAACTTTTAAAAAATTTCATTCCGACAATTTTGATACAAGTTATTGATCGGTCAAAATTGCACATAGTTTCGTAATAGACAATTAATTAGAAACGGAGTGCTCACTAATGAGTATAGAGAAATTGACTAAAGAAATTATGATTAAAAATACATTATAGATCTGAAACATTGCCCCGCTTTTAAGTTTACTCTTTCCATGTGACTTTACACGATCATATGACTTAATAATAATGATGGGATGCTAAATGACAGAGCATCAAGACTAAATTAGGCTTAATTCAAAATTTACCTCGTAATTTTGCTTGGGAATCGATTCTTTTTATTCAAATTTCGAAAAAAATCCCAAGTTAAATTTGAACTGGCAACAAGCTTAATAGTTAAAGTCATGGTCCATTTAAAGTTTTGAATGCTATAATTTCCAATTCTTGATAACTTTTAAATCTTTCCAAGTTTTATCTGTTTCGACTTGGACCATCTATTCGTTATTTATTTTTTTCAGAAAAGAGAAAAGAAAAAGAATTTTGCTCGAGTTAAACAAACTGATTTTCTATATGACTAAGTACCAATCGGAAAGAAAACCAATAATCACAACGGGTTGCACAAAATTCTTTCATCACTTCATATTGATAGTTTAAGAAGTATACATGTAAATATTCAGTTTACAAATATCATACCCTTGTCAATTGCTAAATTCTAGAACAAGGACTGCAAAAGTTGCCCAGTTAACTCGGACGTTTTGTACAATACTACTGACAAAAACACTTCGTTTTTGGTATAAACTCTTTACAAATTTCTCAATGCTTCTATATATAAAAAAATTTACTTAATGTTGCAGGAGAAGTTGGAAGTATTAGAACTAAAATTGTTCTGTATGCCGGAGCTTCCACAAAAAGGGAAACATTCTTGCATTTTGCTGATGTCCGAACAGTTTTCTCCTCTCCACATGAATAAAATTCTTCTTTTTTTTCTTTTTCCGAAGTCAAGAGAATGAAAATCTTGGGAAAAGAGAGATGCCAGATCCTGAAGATTCACTAACTGGACTGGGGGGAACCTCAATAGAATTGCGATATGATTGTTGACACTTTTGCAACTGCATTTTCACATTGCAGAGCCAGAGCTTAGTTATAATATGATCTAAAAATTCACTAGCTGTGCTTTCTCTGTAATTATGACCCTGTTGTAAACTTGTGGAGTTCAATTTTGATAACGTAAAGACAGTATTAGGGTGGCAACCCTGGAGGTACTAGGAACTTTTAAATGTAATGCCTCATTATCATGACAAATAAACCATTGTCATTCGTCTCCTTAAAGACAGATGCGCGTATAAATGCTCACTTATTAGTTATTTACACACTTGATACGAGAACGTACTAATTGCGGTAGTTTAGGAAGAATGAGGGAAGAACCAACTCAAGTTACCTCATCAGGACTGAATTGAAGAAGCATTCCAACTACAGGTAGTAGAGCTTCCACTTCACCTGTTCAAATGAAACCAAACAATGAAAAACCGAACTTTTTTTTTCACAAGGGAGATTTACGAATGTTGGACAAGATTACGATTCATTCCAAAAAATGATAAAAACAAGGAAATTCGATTTCACAAACACGTGTACCTGTCTCAAGAAGCTTTACGATTACGTTTTTAAGATACGTCATATCGACCCCTTCCCTTTTTTCCATTCTTTCCATTTTCCGAAGCTCTTCTTTCAACATAGTTTCCTATTGTCACCAAAACAAAAAGTATTCAACAGGAGGAAGAATGCGGAAGAAGGTTTAGAAATCACTTGAACCATAACTTTTCCAAAAGGAAGGGAAATAGCAAATTTGTACAAATTGCACCAATGCTTTAACAAAACAAGAAGAAAGAAAATTAGCATAATATTCTTCCATGAAAGTAAAAAGTAGCAAAGAAGTTCTCGACACGAATATGCGTGTATGGTAAAAAAAATGACAGCCAGATGAACTTACTGTTTACTATAGTAAATTTATTGGCTGCCTGGGTCCACAGTCTATCTCGACTTTGTAAAGCATCAACTTAGTTTTTCTACTCGTCCGTCTAAATATAATCAAAAAGTAATACCGAAGGTAGCAATGACCCAACAGAAACTCTAGTTCATCCTTCTAAATATAATGGCTGTAGCCGCTAAACTAAACAAATTAATGAAATATACAGGAAAAAGACATGTAACTTCAGATCTTAAGATACCTGTTGGCTGTGTAGACGATTTTCACGTTCAAGCTCCTCAATTTCTTCCTGAAGTAGAAAACATTAGAATTGTATGGTAATATAGAAGAATAGGATAAAAGGGGGAATTTCAGATAAGTTACTTGAAGAGCCAGAATGTGACGCTGTGATTGTGCTAGCTCTTCCTCCCTTTGAGCTTGTTGCCTGGCCAAAACCTGAAACCAAATACATAATAAAAATAAAATTATTAGAATGCACAAATTTAAAAGTATCTAATAGCGATGGGGAAAAAGGCATGTAACATCAATAACATCTCAACATGGAATATTAGTTATTGAAGAGATACCGTTAACATGGAACCCTCTTATGCTATACACAACACAACACAACAGAACGAACACATTTATTCTTTGAAATTTTGCGACTCATTGAGACTCGGCAGAATAGACAAATTATCATCTAGCTGACCATGCATAGATTATATATACACTATATAGCACGTGACGTTCTAGATTGTCCGTCAGCTTTGTCAACTTTAATCAATCACCAAACTTATTTTAATTTCCATGATCACAAGGACTTCTACTACAAGTACAAGTTTATCTTTTAAATGAACCGCAAATAAGAAATTTTCAGGTGTACCAGAATTTGTTGTTCTGCTTCTGAGGTACTAGAATAAGGCCCATCCTGTCTCTGGAAGGCTGTAAATGAACGAATATATTATTTTAGAACAAAGTAACATATCTACTAACTGATGAAATCCACATAAAAACACAAATCTACAGCTTATGACAGCAAAATGACAGAAAGCAAGCATACCTGTGCTGTATCTATCATTTGACTCGGCCTGGAAATATGTAATCCAAATGTCATTTGCAGAAGTGCAATAATTAAGCCCATTTATAGTACAAATTGTGCATGCATGCAAAAGAGTGTTTCTGTGTGTGAGAGAGAGGAGGAGACTAGAAAGAGAGTAGGACAAATACCAGTGATCTCAATTCCTGTGATTTGCGAAGTTTCTTATTTTCATCTGTTAGTCTCGACATCTCTTTATCTTTCTCCTCGATCATTTTATCCGCAAGATCACGAAATGAATCATGTTCTTCCTGTAGGTGAAAACGACTACTTGATACAAGACCCATAACTTCAACGTTAACAAAAATAATAACAAAATGGCATCCAAAGTACCTTCAATTTCGTATACCGCAGTTTAATATCTTGTATTTCTTTTTGAATTTCTGGAGCAGGAGACGCTTCCTTCTGAGCCTCAAGAGCTTCACATCTCACTGTATAAATCATCTCATCGTCACTTAAGGAAATCTCAAACCAAGAAATGCAACAAAATCACTTTTGTACACCAAACTATCGGTTTTAACAATCAAAACACCATTCTTTAAAAACTCACAATTTTGACAACAATTTTGACTTGAAATTGTATGCGCCAGTATACTAATTGTTTGATTTTGTGTGTGTTGTTTTAATAGTATGGTGTACAAGTTGTTAAAAGTTGATTAGTTCGTGTACAAAAGTGATATATTATTCCGCATGAAATCATTGGACAAGAAAAGGCAAAAAGAAGAATAAAGCTTTAAAATGTTACATCGCCATGTTGTTTCCAGGTTATGAAGGTTAATTTCCCATGTTTGTTTCTCTGAAATATAATGATCATTAGCAGAATGAAGCTTCATTTCCATACTCTTTATTTGCTGCTCTGCAGAACTAAGAGCTGTATCTCTGAAATGAACATCAGACTATATTAAGTTCAAATAATGATTCATTTCAGCTTACAAGCACAAAGTATCTTTCATGAGAAAAACTAGAGAAGAAGAATTTTATGTGCAATCAAAGCCAGAATCACACCAGTTCTACTGATTTAAAGTCTGGGCACTTGCACTTTTATACACCCGACTGTCATTATTCTTCAATTTTAATGATTCATTTCAGCAAATGCAAGCACAAAATATATTTGATGAGAAAAACTAGACAAGAAGAATTCTATTTGCAATTGCAGCCTGTATCACACCAGTTCAACTGATTTAAAGTCTGGACACTTACAGTTTTCTACACCTGAGTGTCGTCATGGGTTTTCAATTTTATAACTAACTTTTTTGATCAGTGCATCAGATTTTCCTCTCTCTTTTTTCATTTAGTAAACTTCTGTCATATTTTCTTGGCAAGTTGAGAGTACAAAGTCAAAAATTGTGAGAGTTGAATGTACATCCCTGTAATTAATATTAGAAAACATCCATGTGACTTCACATGCCATCTGTTTTGACGGGAAAAGTTACAGGAGTGTACTACATAAGAAAAAGCGTAAGTCTAGTCCATTAATCAAACAGAAAAATTGTTAATTGGGTGTACTAAATCGAAAATCGTAATAGTAGGGTGTACAAAATTGTAATTAACCCTTGAGTTTGAAGTAAGATTAAACTTCCAAATTTAAAGGAATGCCAGCAAAACTACAATACCTCGTAGTAATTTCTTCCTCATGATTAGAAAGAGCATCTTGAAGATCCTTAAGAGCCCTGTCTCTTTCAGCAGCTATCAGCGTCATCTCTTTCTCGGCCTCCTATACAAAACAAAAGAAAAGTTAAAGAACCATAACTTTCCAACATTTGAGAGTAGGTGAAAGTCAAGTTTCTTCATAAAAATACAAAAGAATCACTTTCAGTGCTTCCTCCTGTGCTTTGACTAGTTCATTATCTCGAGCAGCAACAAGTTCTGCTTCTTTTCTCTGTAGAAGTGAGTGAGCTCTAACTTTGTAAGAAGAAAATTCAGTTTCCAAGCGCTTTATCTGCAACATATAACGAGCAAATAAATAAAATGTATCCACCCAGTTGAATATTATCGAACCCGACTAGGGTCCCTCGTATGTAAATTTAAGTTTTCAGGGACTTTACGTACTGACATAATAGTGAGTTAAAACTGTATATTATCAGTCAACACTTCACGAACTATTTAAGAGTTAAAACATTCCGAATATTATCAGGATTATTTGGGTTATTGAAAGCATTCCGAATATTATCAGGGTTATTTACAATGGGATACCAAATGCATGATATCTAACAGATCTCGTCTCATGGAATAAAGTAAAACATGGAAGAAAAACATGGGTGAACGAATTAATGTTTTCGCTTTATCATATTCCAAGGAAGAAAATTTGTTGTCTTTGACTTTTTAAATCCATTAGAAAGTGAACTTAGACGAAATTTACATGTTACATGAAGTGTAGGTAGTTGAGGATACGATTTCAAAGGTATAGGAAAAGGAGAAAAAGCTTGATATAACTTTCTTTCGATTTTGTAGGCGTGGATATTATATTTGGTGGGTTTTACTAAGGAAGGGGTAATTTATGTAGTCACGCGTAAGATAATTTCAAATCCCAGAATTAGGTCGTCTCTCATACCTCCTCTTTTGCAGATTTGAGTTCGGCATCTCTTTTACTTAGCAATTGAACTTTCACAGATAATTCTGTTTCCAGCTGACCTACATTTAACTCAAATATGAAATCTTAACTTCAAAAGGGAAAAAAACATACAACTAGGAGTAAGCTGGGTGAAATTGTTTAATTACTTTGCATCTTAGCTGCTTCAATTTCAACACGTATGCAATTACTCTCAACAATCTCCAACTTTGATTTAAGTGCCTGTGTTGCAGCTTCCCAACTTTCTCTTTCTTTATCCTGAATGCATAAAAAACATGCAATAAGTGTACTCGCAGTGAAGACCAGTTAATTATACAAATAACCACCTTTATACATTCTGACTAAACATGAGCGCATAAAAAGATTGAAAAGGTTTAAATACGCTAGAACTAATTTTTCAACCGACCAATCTGACGCACATGGGTATATAAAATAAGGTTTGTTAAGTCGCAGCTGGATTTATTTAAAACTTCTAGTTATTAAACCAAAAAACAAGAAAAGCGCAGAACTATCAAATAAAGCTGGTCACCTAAATGTCGTTTAAATGTGAGGGGGAAAAAACAAATATAGCTGAGTTTATAAACTACAGTCAAAGGAGGTCAATGAATGAATCCAGAATTAGCAGTAAAAGTGTGGCAAATATCTATACGAAAATTACTGCAAATGAGGAAGACTAAAACAAATTACAGAAATTAATACTACTCTTACATGCTCTCTTTTCATGTGATTTAGCTCTCCTTTTAGAGATTCTATGGCCGCTTTAAGTCGTGCAGCTTCACCGCTTGAAGCCGCATCCACCTCGGCAATCTTAGATTCTTTCTCCACAATAATGACCTGGGATTCAAAAAAGGTGTTTGAGGTTATAGCCACAAAATTGAAAAATTAAAGTATGAAATGAAATATATAAATGCTATCGACGACCTAAGACTGTAACAAGCAAGGTACCAACATAATTACAAACAACAAAGAAGTAAGGATCCTAGAGACGAAAGAAATACACATATTTGCATATAAAAGGAAAGCACTCTTTAATGCAATACGCAAAGTTTTCCTCTGATTTTTAGATGACGCTAGAACTTATTTAAATTTGATGTGAAACCATGTCTATGTAAATATACAAATTTGTCCACTCATACACTACTGTCAAGTTCTTTATAGCATGGGTACATAGTGGTGTGCATCATTTCCCTAGTATGATTACCATTGTGACCACACAACATCTTTTCCCAGAAATAATGGACCCACAAAATATTTTTATTCTTACCTGCAGGGAAGAAATTGTTTCAGCAGCTTTACTTCTATCAGCCATTAGTTCAGCAAGCTGGGCTTCAAAATTCTCTATTTGCTAACAAAGCAAAAAGGAAAAGGACATGATTAGACTGAGGTAGAATCTACTTTGAAATACTATATCAGAGAAAAGAAAACTTTAGATACTTTCTGATGTCTAGCAGAGAGCTCAGCCATAACAGCTTGTTTTTTTTCCTCTGTTGCTTGTAGTAAACCTTGAGCGTCTTCCAACATCTGAAATTAAGCAAATTAATAATAAAACAGTGAAATTGTGAAGCATCTTCAGGACCCTAAATACTCATTTTGCTTGAACCCTCTAATTTTACAGTTAGGGCTGTGAATGAGGCGATAATTTCGTGAAAAATTTCGTTTTCGTTTCGTTAAGAGCTCGTCTCGTTTTCGTTCATAACTAAAGGAAATGATAATGAAATAAAATATACATTTCGTTAAGTAAACGAGATGATAATGATCGTAGCCCTGCTCGTTTCGTTAAATTTCGTTTTCATCTAATATTAAATATATATATATATAATATATGTTTGTAATATATAATGAGCAAAGATATGACTAAATATATGAGCAACAATCCCACTTATATTACCTGTTCCTTTTCTGAAATTGTCTGTTGTAATGCCTCGATGGCATTTTCTTTTGGTTCCAGTGAATGTCGTAGCTCTTCAATTTGATCCCTAAGTCTGTATATCAACCAATCGTTTATCACCACAATGCTCAAAAAATTCTTAATAACAAACTTTCACCACCTCAACCTTTTTAAATTATTAAGAATTAATTTTCTAAGGTCGGTATACCAGAAAAACACGAGGCAAAAGCGAATGGAGGATATACAAATTTTGTACGGAGATACGCCAGCACCAAAGGACAACATTTTGCTCAAAGAACTGCAATTGCAGAGTTTGACAACACCCTCATGCTCATGGTGATGAGGTGAAGTAGCATAGAAAATCTAGAACTTTTAACAAGATATATTTGTTCCTCATGAACTGAGCTAGAAATTCGTATGAGCCCATAGAGGGCCTATAGAGAGTGATGAGAATGGTAGGTTACGATATGACAATAAAGACAACTGGAGGGAGTTGAAATTGTGGTGAGAGGGTTGGTAGAATATACTTCCCAGAGTACACCAAACAAAGAAAATACTTCCCAGAGAAACCAAATTTATAATTTTAAAAAATATTCTAAGGCTAGTTATATGTTTCTATATGCATTCATAGAGTGCCCTTAAGGCACTAGTTAAACAACACTATCATAAAAAGTTGCTAGTACTTAATTACTCCAGTTGTCCCCTAATTGGTTACCCCACTTTGAATTAACAAGGAAGAACACGATTTGAAGGAAAATTCTAAAAAAGATAACCCAGCTGACGTAAGTCAAATCACAAGCCATGTCAGCTTTTTTCAATTTTTTACTGTTAACTAGGAGGGGAAATGAGTTATTTTATTACATTTTCATTGCACAACAGTGGGGACATCCCAAAATACAATGGTAGACTATTGTTTAGAGATGGAGAGAGTATATTGCAATTTAATTGAAAATCATACTTATTATTTGCACTCCGCAGTTGTTGCCTGTCTCCATCTATTGCTTTAAGAGCTTCATTTGCGTTTTTCCGTGATCTCTCCAGCTCTTGCTCCAATGCAGATTGTTTAGATAATGCTTGCTCAGCTTTCTCCTTCAAATCACTAAACTGTGCCTCAATATCGTCTTTCTCCTGAAAAATTTGTAATTTTCAAACATGATTTAAAATTATCTACCAAATCATGGCTATTATATATTTCAAGGCTTACAAAAGTGTACAAAGATCAAGCAAATACAGAAACATGGTAACACATTGACACTAAATACATAGTGCACTAGTCGCTTCAACGGAATGGAAATTTTGAAAAAGAATATTCTTTTGCTTTGGCCTTTAATTGCAGTTTTTAAAACTGGGGTATCAATAAATATAGAATCTGACCGTCAATATACGTTTCTCCACGATTTTAATACTCAGTGAGGGTAATAAAATCGGGAAATAACTGTAGGTTGATGCACAAAATAGTTATGAAAACGAGACTTTTCTGCACTATTTTATAATTTATTTTCTAATATGTACACTATTCTATCACATTTTTCCTAATGCATTCCCCAATCTGCAATTCTTTACCATTTTAGTCCCGATCAATGGTTGTTTTCCTATGCAGTGTACTAACCATTAATTTTTAGCCGTTGGATGTACATGTTCATCGGTGGAAACGTTTGTGCAGATTACTGCAACTTGCCTTAACTGAGAGCATTAAAATACTATTTCTAGTTTTAGCAGATGTTTTGTTAACCACAAATTTTTGTTAACCACAAAGAGAAGTACTCGGTGAAATTACTAGTGTGTGGAAAGGTTACACTTACCTTCTGAACATCTTGAATCCGTTGTTTTGCTCGTTTATGGAGTCGATTTAACTTGGTGTCAAGTTCCGAGTACTTCTCATCTCTCTCTTTTATTTCTTGTTCCATCTTCTGTTGAGCTGCATAAACAGTCTATGAAGTGAGTTCAAGCCAATATCACCAACTTGTTTCCAAAAATTGTTCCATAATAACAAGCACCCCTACAGGGAAATTTCATCAGTGAGATTTTCAAAGCAAGGGTTTTTCACAGTTTTTTTTTTATCATTTTAAGATAAAAGCAGTAGTTCGTCAGCTTCCCTAATAGTCAAATAAATATAGAATTTGGTTATTTTGCACAGAAACAAACATCAGTATAGGTGTAAAGTGTAAAAAAAAATATGAATGTTAGTAATCATTGGTAAGAGGAAACTATAATATCATACAGAAAAGAGAAGTTGACACTTCGGAAGCTTATGATTTGCATGGTTATTTTACCACACTTCAGAGAAATTACAAGGACGCTGCCGTGGGTGCTCTAAGTCAAAGGTTTAAAAATTCCGGAAAAGGGAGACAACATCTGAACATCTATTCATAATACATATAAAAATGTTATATACCTTCTGCAAGCTTGTCCGAATACTCTTGTGCCTTTGCATCTGCTTCTGAGTATACAGCTCGGAGATGTTCTAATGCCTTTTCTGCAGCACCTCGTGTTTGTTTTTCTTCAACAAGCTCCCTATTCAAAGACTCTATCTTTTTATGGAGCTCGTTAACATCTTCATTTACCCCATTATCTTGCTCGATTGTAGTTTCCCTATGGCCATGCATATTTTTCAACTCTTCCAATTGAGACTTTAAATACTCATTCTGAAAACTAAGTTCCACAACCATTTGCTCAAGTTGATCTTGAGAATTACTAGTGTGTGGCTCAACACCATTTATCCCATTTTCTTTTGCACTATTTTTGCTAAATTCATGAGTTGTATCATTCAATGGCACTTCGGAATTTACATCATCTTCTACTTTATCGTCCATTGTTCCACTAACGACTGTCTCCTCTGTCGACATTATTTCTGTATCTTAAAAGATTGTGGCTTTTGAATTTGTTGAGTGAAAAAATCCTCCTTAACAACTACAAAGAAAATGATCACAAAGATTTCAGATTGATAATCGGGCAGGAACCTTTTTGCAATCTTTAAAATTATGTCTGATGGAAATCCACTTTTCTAAATTATATCAACGTAAAATGAGTTTTCAAAATGTCAGAACATTCACATCTCTCTCACCAAAAAATATATTTTCTTCAAATTTGAGGTTAGCTTCAAAACCGATTCACATCAGGCTCATAATCAACTCTTCTTTCATAGAGTAGACTACCATGTCTAAATATAACTAGAAGAAAAGGTTCTCCTCATAAACTAAAACGCAATATTATTTAGACATCATTTTTACCCACGTGTTCTTTCTACCTCCAAAAAGGAAATTAATCATTAACAGATAACACTAAAAATAGTTACGTATTAATAAACTCAGGTAAAATGTAAGTAATTCTCTAAACTTCAGAAAGGGGGGGGGGGGGGGGGGGAGGATCACTCCACATTTAAGAAGAATTATGATGAGATTGGTACATATGCTCCAATGCACAGCAACCTACAAGGAATGTAAGCGAATAAGTTCTGCTTGAAAATAGTTTCCAAGCAAATCCCGATTACTTGCGTTAAACAAAACACAGAATGTGGTTTCCCAATTTCCATATGCTCTAGAATACAGGAGAATACCCAATAAAGTTGGAGCAATTAACAACAAGTCATTAAGTAATCCATAATCTTTCGGAAATGCTCAGAGAAAAATGCATTTTCATCGAAAAGCCCAGACCCTTTAAAAAGCTTCCTTTTTTACGCGCCATTATACATAGACATTTCCCTCGAATGCTATAACGCTTAGAATTTAGTTAATTAGTCTGATTACACCACATTTCCCTCAAATGCTATAACACGTAGAATTTTAGTTAATTAGTCTGATTACACCACACATTAGAACTTAAATACCTATTTTGGAATTAAATATTTAACAAACTAACATAAACAGCGTTTATAAAAAAAAATATAGTAAAGACCTTAGAAACATGAGACACACACACACAAACACACACGCTAACACACACATAAACCAAGCAAATCTCGATTACTTGCATTAAATGAAACAGGAAATGTGGTTTCCCAATTGCCATATGCTCTAGAATACGGAACAATACTCAATAAAGGTAGAGCAATTAACAACATTAAAAAGCAGGACCCATTAAAAAGATTTCTTTTTAACGTAATTATACACGACATTTCCCTCGAATGCAATCCATACACACGTAGAATTTTAGTTATAGTGAAATAGCCTGATTACACTACACAGCACAACTTAAATAGCTGTTTTGGAATTACAAAATTTAACAAACTAAAAGACGTTTGTAATATTAAAAACATGACACACAACAAAAGAAGAGAGTTGAGAACCAAATGAATGCAACAACATTTCCACTTAATGCTAACCTATAAGGAAAATAAGCAAATAAGTTATGCTTAAAAGTAGAAACAAAGCAAATCCCGATTACTTGCGTCAAACGAAACACAAAACGTGGTTTCCCAATTGACACATGCTCTAGAATACGACACAAAAATCAAAGAAGTTACCTTTATAAAGTTAATGCAATTCACAAGTCATTAGAGAAAAATACATTCTCTTTAAAAAGCTTGCATTTTTACGCCATTATACACGACATTAATTCCCTCTAATGCTACAACTTAATCCATACAGGCGCAGAATTTTAGCTATACTGAATTAGTCTGATTACACCACACAGCACAACTTAAATACCTGTTTCAGAATTAAATATTAAACAGACTAACAATAACAGCGTTTATAAAAAATAATTTAGTAAAAACCTTTCTAATATTAAAAATACGAGACATTAACACACGCCATAAAAAAAATAGTAAATTGTAATTTTAAAAATGAATGCACACAACATTTCCTTTAATAGGTCCAGAATTCACTTTTCAGTAAAAACTAAAAAGTAATAATGATATAACGTTCGTAATATTAAAAACATGACACACACACACACCAAGAGAAAAGAGTTGAGAATTAAATGAATGCACACAACATTTCCGCTTAATAGGTCCATAATTAACTGTTCAGTAAAACGTAATAACGATATTATTTTTTAAATACCCATATTGGAATTAAATAGTTAACAAACTAACATTAACAGCGCTTATTAAAAAGAATTTAATAAAAACCTTCCTAATATTAAAAACACGAGACACTAACACACACACACACACCATAAAAATAGAGTTGTAAATTGTAATATCAAAAATCAATACACACAACATTTCCAGCTAATCCATACACGCGTAGAATATTAGTTATTTAACAAACTAACATTTAAAAACATTTATCAAAAATAATTTAGTAAAAACCTTTCTAATACTAAAAACACAAAAAAAAAACGAGAGTTGTAACTTCATAATCAGTAAAACGCAATAACGACATAAATTAATCCATACACGGATAGAATTCTAGTTAATTAGTCTGATTAACCACCACACATCACAACTTAAATACCTACTATTTTGCAATTAAGCGTCTATCAAACGGAATTTAAGTAAAAGAACGTACGTTACGTACTATTAAATGAATGCACACATCATTTCCACTTAACAGGTTCATAATTCACTATTTAGTAAAACGAAATAACTATATATTTTTTTATTTTATTTTGTTTCAATGTAAGAATAATTACCTGCAAATTGTGATTCGGCAGAATATTAGTATGATGAACAAGTTGAATAATGAATTGGTGAAAAACTAAACCCTAGCTATATAAATATATATATATAGGAATAAATATGGAGAATAGAGATAGAGAGAGAGAGAGAGAGAATGAAGCTCCGATCTCAGAGCTTGAGTTTTTTTTACCATAACAGATCCGAACATTTCACCTTTTAATATACTATTTGTTTTACAGTGGTAAAAAAAAGTGCAGTTTTTATTTGTTTCTTTTTGCAGATCTAAAATATTTTACATACTTTATACTCCCTCGGTTAGTGCTATTTCGTTCCGGTTCGGTTCGATTTTTAGTAAAACCGAAATCGAACATATTTTTCATTTTGGTTTTTCTCGGTCTTTTTCGGGGTTTTTCGGTCTTTTTCAGTTCGGTTTTATTGAAAACCGAAACCGACCCGAAATATTTTCGGTTTTTCGATTTCGGTCTTTCGGCTTGGTTTGTCCGGGTTTTTTCGGTTTTTCGGTTTTTTTCGGGGTTTTTCGACCGACCCGAATTTTTTCGGTTTTTCGGTTATTTTCGGTCTTTCGGTTTGGTTTTTCCGGTTTTTCGCCCAGCCCTACCCTCCGTATTTAAAACCACTGTTTCATATTTGACTGTCTCAAAATAAGTGTCCGTTTTTCTAAATTATCAATGAAAAAAAACGATAGGCGTACTGTAATATACTCAAATATTACAATAAATACATTCTAAAAATTGACATGAATAATTATTTAATTTAAATTAGGACTATATTTGTAACTTTCGAATGCAATTAATAATACATCTTAATATTTACCGAAATTTAAGGAGGACGCTTAAAGAGGGGCGGATGGAGTATTTGATGAAAATAAAGGAAAACGTTGTCGAAAAACATTTTTCGGAACCTGAAAAGTGACGTAAATAAAAAGGTTACTTAGGGTCCGGTTTGCCAACATATTTTTTTACTTTGATTTTTGCATTTTAGATTTTTAAATTACATGGGTGTTTGGCAAGTCAGATTATTTAGATTCTAAAAATCTGATTTTTAGACTGAAAAGGCTAAAAAAATCCAGATTTTCAGTGGATTCTTAAAACAAATTTTTAAAATCTGATTTTGAATCAAAAAATCTGTTACCAAACATACTCTTACTACAAAGATTGAAATGAAAATGAAAAGTAACTTTTGATAGTAATCAAGAGCTACTTATGAGTTGAAAATAGCTTATTTTATATTAAAAAAAACTTACTTTCTCGGTTCCCAATTAATTATCCACTACAAAACTACGTGCAATTTTGACCGGGCAATAACTTGTATCAAAATTGTCGGAATGAAATTTTTTAAAAGTTAATCATATAGTTCAAACATTAAATTATATGATTTACTTTTAAAAAATTTCATTTCGACAATGATGATACATGTTATAAACCGGTAAAAATTGCACGTAATTTTATAGAGCACAATTAATTATGAACGGATGGAGTAAAAAGCTAAATTTTTTTAATAGAAAGCAATTTATAAGTTATAACCAACTTACTACAAATAAAATAAACTTTTTATGAGTAAATAGTAGCTTAATTGAGTTGAATTGGCTCGCTGGTTCGGAATAGGATGTAGTCTAAGATAGAATCAGACTCGGAAAAATCAACATTGTTTTTAACGGCTCGAAAATGGGTTCAACATTCTAAATAATATCTCGATCATCCTTTTATATGGACCGTAAAACAAGTTGGCATTGTTGACCCGTTTAACAAGCAGGATCACCAAAGATAATTGTATTATTTGGTTGAAAAATAAAAGTATGAAAATATACTTTTGTGACTAAAGTAGAAAACTAAGAAAAGTAACTATAATAATACTTTTTATAAGCAAGTTTTAATACAATTATGTTTTTTAATGGGAAAAATGCATTTGGTGTGCGGTACAAACTGATGTTAACGATTTGAGTACCAGACTATGAAAATTAACAATTGACGTACTAATCTATCAAAATCTTTAAAATTCAAGTATCGTCGCTAATTTAATTGGATGGAAGTTAGTTTTACTTTTCATTTTGGTCTTATTCTTTGTAAATTGTATAAATTTAACCCAAATTTTCTGAATTATCTCATTGTTGTAGAAATTCATAAATACATGTTCATTATATATAATACTATTATATATGTGAACACCCCTTCTTTTATAAAGCGTTGCAACAACTATTTACAAAAACCTCATCTAGTTCAAATTACAATTTGAGACAATTTTTTTATGAAAACAAGAATGAAATATAAATGGGGTAACAACCGTGAAATAAAACTCCCCGCTACGACAATGATGAAATTGTGCATTCATTAATTAGGGATTCGATAATCTTCCTATTTTATTTCTCTCTCTTTACATATTGTTTTATTAACAGCTATAACATCAACAACATACTTGTTTCTTTTGAAAAATTACTCTGGTAACATTCTTGGTAAAAATTTGCATGTATTTGTTAATGTTTTTCATCGATTTGTACTAAATTGATCACACATGTACCGTGTGGACTGATTTCGTGTGTGTTTGCTCGAAACGTGCTTCGATGCTGAAATTATTTGCTTTGGTTAATGTTTTACATTGTTTGGTAAAATATATAATTGCTTGCATTTCACTTTGGAAAACATAAATACCACTAGGGGATTAGCCTAAACTTCTAGAGCTATCTTAACAATAAATCAATCATGTTTATTTTATTCATTTTTATGTGAACTCTACATATAATATATCATAAAATGTTGCATTTCAAGCTGTCTTGGATTTCATCATTTTTTCTTGCATAACTTGTGATTTTAAAGAAGAGATCATTCTACAATTCATTCCATTATTAATTAATTTTAGATTTATGTTTCCATTATATGATAGTTGCCATGAATTTTTCATGGGGAATTCTTTCAATTTTAATAAAATAATAGATAGCGGTAGATTACGTGTTCAAATGTTCCATGTTATATTTGGTTTAATGTGAAACTTCATTAGACAATGGCCTCGTTTGGTCGCGTCTTTTATGTTTAAAAGTATACTTTTTGTAAGTGGGTTGAAAAGTATACTTTTTATGTTTACTTTTTAATAAGTAATGCTATTTGGTGAACACCGTAAAAGTATACTTTTCATTAAAAATATTGTTCGGTAAAATATGTTTACTTTTACTTTTTGAGTGAAAATGAATTGTTTATTCAAATAATGCACAATAGGTACCACTTTTGAACTTATATTACTCCTAGGTACATCCATAAGTTCATATTCACAAAAAATGAAAAATAAAAAAAAAAATCACAAAAAAATCACAAAATTTTAAAAAAATTACAAAAAAATTATAAAAATTATAAAAAATCACAAAAATCACAAAAATGAAAAAAAAAAGAAAAAAAAAATCACAAAATCACAATTTTAAAAAAATTACAAAAAAAATAAAAAAAATAATTTTTTTTTTTAATTTTTTGTGATTTTTTATAAGTTTTTGTGATTTTTTATATTTTTTTTGATTTTTCGGTATAAAAAGTGTTATATTGACAAAAAAAATTTTGATTTTTTTAAAAGTTTGTGATTTTTTTCATTTTTGTGATTTTTTGTAATTTTTATAATTTTTTATAATTTTTATAATTTTTTTGTGATTTTTGTATTTTTTAATAATTTTTTTTGATTTTTGGTGATTTTTTTATAATTTTTTTGATTTTTTGTGATTTTTTGTGATTTTTATAATTTTTTATGATTTTTTGTGATTTTTTTCATTTTTTTTATAATTTTTTTTTTGTTATTTTTTATATTTTTTGTGATTTTTTTATTTTTATAATTTTTTTGTGTTTTTATTTTTATTTTGTTGTAATTTAAAACTATTTTTTTGGGTTTGTAGAAAGATAAAATATGTATATTAAACTAAATAATTTAGTAAATAAACTAAATAATTAAAAATTGTTACCTATGACGAATGTGAAATTATCAAGTTATCTAGGAGGAATATAATTTGCTACGAGGTACTTATAGGGAATTACCTCTTGTTTATTTCGATTAATAGAATAATGCAAAATAATTAAGTAGCAAAAAAACATTTTATTATTTAAAGATTAAAAAATACAAAATTAGGAAAATATAATGATGATAGGAACTAGGTTTTGAACTGTACTTTAAAAGCACATTCAGATTAAAACCTACTTAAAAGTATCATCAAAAGTAAAAGTATCATCAAACTTACTTTTAAAAAGTCTACTTATAGACATTTACTTTTCACCGAAAGTATACTTATGAGATGACGGCCAAACAAACTAAATATAAGTAAAAGTAAAACTAAACCCAAAAGTATACTTAATGGTTTACTTTTATAAAAGTAAACTTTTTTTGTGCCAACCAAACAACATTATGTAAAAGTAAAAGTATTTTACTTTTGGCCTTCACCCAGCAAGCCCAATATAGTAGTTTGAACTTTTTTACGAAATTTACACTTCACAATGTTCTGTCTTGTTTTCCGTGGCATGCCAGCATTATTAGATTATGTGTTATTCATTTATGTGTTTTAATATGTAAGATTAGTGTAGTTTTGAAGTTTGAATTTTAATTTTATGTTCTGTGTGATTGCCAATAACACTGGGCGGTTGCTAGATTAGATCATCCACAATAGTTGTGGTAATTTTAACAATATTAACTTTGACACATCATCATTTAATTGCATGTTAAATGACACACGTGTAACTTAAATTTAACTTTCACATTAGTGTATTAACTTAACAAATTTATCTAATTTTAATTAAAATTAATTATTAATTAAAATCTCATTAATTAGTCATTTTGTAAATTCCACTAAAATAGAAACTAAAATAATAATAGTTGAAATAGAGTTCACGTTCAAATTAATGATATTTTGCCACATCATCGATTAACAACATTAAAAACATTGTTATCTTTAACCACTTTTTTAACATCTATAAAGATAACACATGATTTAACATAACTAATGGAGACAAAAAATTGTATTTTTAGCTAACTATTTTAGTTAACAATAGAGATAACAATACTATTGTAGATGCTCTTAGCAGCTTGTTTTGCACACTTCACATTGACTTTAATTTGGTTAGTTTGGTTAATTTTTATTTTCATATGACTCTTCTCCCACCTTTACCGTATATGGCTCTAGTAGGGCTCCCCCGTTATTTGCGTCAACAATATAATGTGACACGAAATACAATATGACATTCTATAAATATACTACGTTTAAATCTGTAATATAGATTTCAACATTTTTTATAAAAATATAAAGATTTATAAACCCCGAGGTCATGCCTCCCATCTACATGTGGGTTAAATAAATAGTGATAGGGGTCATGGGGACTACGGTGTTAGTGGCCCGAGTGGTTCTCATGTCCATGTCGGTGACCCAGATGATTCTCCAGCCCATGCCGCTGGCTCGGATGGTTCTCCTTCCCATGTTGGTGGCTCGGGTGGTTCTTCTAGCCCATGTTGGTGGCCCGGATGGTTCTCAAGCTCATAGTAGCGGTTGTGAACTACGCCTTACCAAATTAGATGCAGAAGCGAAAAATGCTATTACGTTAGATCTGTCAAAGCTCATTATAATCCAGATTGCTCTAGAACCTTATCGTGTGTTATATCTCAACACACACTCACTTACATACACACATTAATAATGTATGTGAACATAAAAAAAATGACAGTTTCATTGAAGCCGTGTGAATTTCATAGTTCAGTAATACCCTTGCATATACTTAACTCAATAGTAACAAAATAAAAGAAAAATAACCGTCGTTCCATCGAATTAATATTTGTATTTTTTCAAAAAATATCAAATATTGTTTTATATAAACCAACTCACCATTGATATATGCGGTTGAAAACTGTACTATTCGTTATCAATTTCTCTATTTCCATGCATCTAGTGAGGTACTAAATCTATTAAAAAAATTATAAATATTTTTTTCCGTTTAGATATTGGTTAATGTGTTTATATTGTTTGATTAAACTTTTATATTATATTTTACTCGATCGTACACGCATTGCAGTGTCGTTCGCTAGTATATATATGTATATGTATACACGTATATACACACACATATATTTACATTCTAATACAGAGAGAATGAGATAGATATCCAAATAAAAAAAACAGATACGATAGTTATCACCGATCGCAAATAGAAAGAGAGAGGAAAGATGTCAGAACAAGAGACAAAACGAGTCTCCGATTCCTTCTACGGTGTGCAATAGACTGTGGCGACGCCGATTTCATCACTGATACAGAGACAGTGGCGATGCAGATATCTTTTCGGGTCAAACTGGTGTGGTGTATCTTTTTCCTGAGAAATTGCAATTCATGAGAATCTTGGAAGGACGCTCTATACAAAGACCTACAAGAAAACTTGTTCGAAAAAAGAAAATTATTCACTGGCGAGTGTATTGCAATTCATGAGTGTATTGCATGGCGAGTCAAGACCCGCAGCAGTGATGCTTTTTTTGAGAGAGGATTCACGACCATAAAAGGGTGAAGGCCACTTTTGGAAAAAAAAAAAAAGAAGCCGACTACCACGTTTCAAAAGCCACATGACACGTACTTGAGGATGACACGGTTATGGGGTATTCTTCCTTTCTGCAATGCTATTGACCCTTTGCTTGTGTCTTTCAAGTCAACCTATTTTTTTGGATTTTTCTGGTTTACTAATAAATTATGTTTTTTTTCTAGCCTGAAAAACAAAGCATCTCTAAACTCAATGAGCCGGTATAATTTGGCCTAGTACACCGTTATTTATTCGAAGGTTGCACCAAACTTAATACTCGTGTTTGGAAATGGGAATCTGGTTACAAGTGTGCATTCAGATACAAATAATGAGTAATTTCTAGTATGTCATTGTCCAAGTACTTAACATTTTTTTGATATTGTTCTTTGATATTTCAAAGTCTAGCCTGTAATAATATTCATAGCTTTGTTTCGAAAGAATTTTTTTTTTACTCTTTAGACATCCATTTTAATTTTAATGTGTTTTTAATAGGATTCAATATGTGAAAACAATTGTACTAAAATTACCTTAGTCCACTACAATAACAGATGCAATAAAGACAACATATAATGAGAATGAAGTGTTTATGAAATTTAAAAAATTAAACAAATCGTAGCCATTATAACTATATGTGTGAAAATATGTGTATGGATCCTTCCCCATGTAAACATATAATATATACAATTTAATGTATATACATATATTATTGCAAATAATATAAATTTCTTCCTATATAAACGATGTTTCAGTATATAATGAAATTATTTATAATTAGTTATAATATTTTTTATAAAATAACAATTTGGTCTAAAGGTTTTAAAAGAACTATATTTGTTTTATACTTATTTGTTAATGGAATGGACGAGTATACCACACGCGCTTACGGAACTCGCTATCATCTCATAACCATGATTTCTCACAATTCCAGTTTTTTTGGCATTGTTGGTGTTTTTTTAATTAAATACAATTTTTGTCTTCTGCTCGCTACAGTATGTGTGAATGCTTTTACTCACATGATTCGATTGGTTTATTAGGTTAATATTATTATGGTGATTAATATATTCAAAATTGATTGTTAGATTGGCGTATGCATATTTAGATTGACGATTCTTCCTTAAAAAGAAACAATTTTCTTTTAGTTTTTTCCACGAAAATATTCAAATAATGATATGAGCTCAAATAATATTTGTCGAAATGTCACACTTCTAAAATTTACGTTATCTTCATTTTTTAAAGAAGGGGTTATGTTTTTTTTTTTAAAACGGATTTGAAAAAATAACAATTTTTTCAAAGAAAGTCTAGTCAAATAATATGGTTTTTTAAGGGGTTTTTATAGGTTTAGTACACCAAACTATCTGCTTTTAACGATTTGGGTACCCACTTTCAAATTTCCCAATTTAGGTACTACACTATAATAAATTTCCAATTTAGGTACCACCGTCTAAATAAATCACGGAATTACGTCACGTGACATTTGACAAACATTAATTTGAGAGGCTAATTTGACAATTTTGTATAAAAATATGTCATCTTATAAAAATATTTTCCCCAATTTCACAAATAACAAAAATTTGGATTATATGCTAAATTTGAATTATATGCTAAAAGTTTTTCTAGGATGACATATTTTTGTGCAAAATTGTCAAATTAGCATATTAAATTAATGTTTGTCAAATGTCACGTGACATAATTTCGTGATTTATTAAGACGGTGGTACCTAAATTGGAAATTTATTATAGTGTGGTACCTAAATTGTAAAATTTAAAAGGTGGGTACCCAAATCGTTAACCGTACTATAGTTTGGGGTAGTAAATGTATTTTTTCCCGTTTTTTAAGTGAGATACTTATGTATGTATATTAGTAAAATTATTATAAATTGTAACATTTCGAAAAAGCAGTATTAGGTTAATACAAGTTACAAAAAATATGACCAAAATAAAAAGTAAAATTAACTTCCATCGAGTTAAATTAACGACGGTACCTAAATTGTGAACTTTTTGATAGATTAGTAAGTCAATTGTTAGCTTTTGTAGTATGGTATAACTAATTCGTTAACAACCAGTAGTATAGTAAATTAAATGTATTTTTTTCACTTTTTATTGCGTAAACCAAACACTTTGAATCAGTTTAAACTTCAGAGTATGGGGTATGAGACAAACTTATCAACATATTTACTATAGATTTCCATTAACCATAAATCAATTTTGTTTCAATCATTTTATATAAACCTGAGTAATTAAGATTGTTTATGATTTATTATTACAAGATAAGTAGTGTTAAAAACTAATAAGATATGTTTAAATCATTCAAACTATTTTGATGATGACATGTACTATCTTATATATTTGGACCGGTATTGTGTCGAAGAACTGTCACTTTTTAGATGTCTTAATGCTTTCATGACATTGTGGTAAGTAGCATAAGCAACAATATCTCATATCTCCTTTGGCGACATGCATCTTGTCAGAGCCGATATCATTAACCGGAAAAGTTAGTTGCTTCTTGTGTGATAAGCTAGACCGAGTTGCGATGTTGTTATTGCGAATTTATGTGGACGAGAGTTGGAAGAGTGCTCTATGAGTTACATACTTTCCCTATAAGAAAATACAATTATGGCAAACAATATTAGCAACAAATTATTACTTTTCGATGCAGAAGAGTTAACTATTGATAATAAATTTTAATTGGTTGTTGATGCGTGTATTTAATGTAAAATTTTGAGTAACAAAATAAAACTAGTCGCTAAATGTATTATTTTCAAAATAAATGAAATTTAGTTTTTATTTGGTATTTTCAAAAATAAAAATGATGTTGACAATTCATCATTCAAAATTACATGATGTTATAATTATTTGTTCTTAATGATAATAGTAAAATGAATTAAAAAAAAACTAGTTAGATTAACTAAAAAGTATTGTACAAATTGAGTATTGAATATTTTAATCTTATATAGTTAACGAACTGATGATAGTTTTGCAAAATAAATTAGGTGCTACCTAATTATTGTATTGTAGATTAGTATTGCATTAAAACATTGTGTAAAACATGTGCATAAATAATAATGTAATGACGTCGCAATCAAAAGAGTAAGAAGCCATGACTTTAAACAAAACATTTGAAAATGATTTTTATGAAAATGGTCTATTAGACACAATGACGACCCCTAACATTAACCACACCTAAAATAATGTTACGACTTTAACTTTTATATTTTATTAACTATTCAATTTTTTTTACAATAACTATATTATACTCATTGTATAACCGTTGTTATATAATTAATGTTTTTTTCTTTCTAGATATTGATGAGATAATAACTTTAGAAGATGTAGAAGTAGGTATTTTCATAGTTTCCTTCTGATGTCTTTCCATATTGCAATTATATTAGTATTATGAGATATTTATTGTGCTATGTTAGAGATATAAATTAAGAATTTTTTTAAGCATATGTATTGATTTTTTGTTTTGTTGTTGTATTTTAAACGAATGCCAATTATAAATATGTGTGATTTATATAAACAAGACCAAAACATTTGAGATCGGCAACAATTTTTTATTTCATTCTAATTGTGATTAGAAAACATTCCGGTTATTGTTGCTAAAAAACATAATAAAGACAATGATAATTGGAAACAAATATTTTTTTATAATCAATAACCATTTTTTAATTTGTGGTAATGAAAGAAAATGTTATATGCAACGAACGATGTGCAACAAATTGAGTTTGACGGCAAAATTAAACTCATAAAAAATAAAGAAAGTACAAAAAAAAGTGTTAGATTACCAAAAAAGTATATTATGTTGTCAAAATTAAGTAACTTTAATTTCTAACTTGATGTTGCCAACTATTTTGATGGTCGATGGTTTCACAACAAAGAAAATTAGTTGCCGATTTTTTATCACAATAAAAAATGGATATTTTGCAACGAATTTTTTCGTTGATAGAATTGTATTTTATTGTAGTGTTTTGTGTTGATTAAATATTATATTCTCTTTGACATTACACAATTCGTCGACACGCTGTCTTGACTAGTTATGTCGTATGTGGTGTATCTTTTCTCATTTCTTACTTTCAGCGATTGAATTGTTGGACATCTCTCACTAAGTCATCATGTCGGGGTCTTCGCCCAATGTTCTATACTCTTTCGCACATCATAGTCTTTCTCACATCATGTCGGTGTCGAATGCACGTTGGGGTCGAATTTTGTGCATGTCATGTTTTCGGAGCCAAACCAATATGAGTTACTATTGGTTATTTGTTCTTATATTCTTAAAATATTATACAATTTTAACAAGTGTCAATGTATGAATTGTTTTTTTTATTGGAACATCGTTATGGAGTGTGGTATACAATTTGTTCTCAAACATTTTTTACCATGTTTTTATTTCTCATCACATTATTAGTCGAATTTTGTGCATGTCATGTTTTCGGAGCCAAACCAATATGACTTACTATTGATTATTTGTTCCTATATTTTTAAAATGGTATACAATTTCAATAAGTGTGAATGTATTTTTTTTTTCCTTGTAACATCACTGTCATGATTTTCTACCTATCATACATATAAAAATAGATCAACTGCATGAAAGGAGAGAAGATGAAAACAAACTTACTCGAAACAAATGAGATATATTAAGCTTGTAAAACCGAATGAAAAAACGAAATACAAAGACACAAAATACAAGTAAGAACATTTAAAAAAAGTGTTAATAAATTCACTTTTAAAGGGGAAAATGGTCCATGAACTGAAACAAAGTTATGATGGTATAAAGATGCAACCCTAGGGAGCAAATCGTTACAAATTTCAAATTTTCCAACCAAAATGACAAAAAAACATACATCGGACACTATTTTAGAAAACCCCCTAAACATATCCCTTTTCCCTTAATATACTCTCCCTCTCCATAAAAGACACATTTTTCAATTGTCAATTCGCCTCTCCACCACTGCGTACATAATCATGGCAAGCAGCAACCCCATTCCTAACTCGCCCCATCCACAATCCGGTCACCCAATTCTCGTCACAAGGGTAAAATGGTCCATGAAACAGAATAGTTATAGTTGTAACGGAGTAATAAAATCGATGCAACCTTCGGAAGCATATTGTTAAAATCAAATTAGAAAGTTTCTAACCAAAATGATAAAACAACATAACCGGGTACATTTTGTTTATCTTATACATGAGACGGAGTAGAGTTGTAATGGGATAAAATGATGCAACATTAGAGAGCAAATCGTTAGATATTCTAAACGTTTCAACCAAAATAACAAAAGAAATTACTCGTGACAAGTCTCTCATAATTTCTCTTTCTCTCTTAATAAACGTGTATCCCCTTCTCCCTATGTACTTTCTCTCTTTATATAAAGTAAAAACGACTTTTTCCTAATTGTCAAAATAAAACGGAACAAAGTTGTAACGGATAAACGATGCAACCCTAAGGAGCAAATTGTTAAAAATTCCAAAGTTCCCAACCAAAATGATAAAATAACATATCTAAGACCCGTCTTTCATAATTTCCCTTATTTTATTTTATTCCTACAAAGTCACACCCTAAACATATTACTCATTTTCACTGCATACTTTCTTTTTCCCATATAAAAAGTAAAAACGTAATTTTTTAATAATTGTCAATTCACCCCTCCACCACGACGAATCACCACTAAACCTCTCTCTCCTATAAACACACACATATACATACACACACGCAATATGTGTAAATTGGTCAATGAAGAGGAAGAAATGTGTAACTTGTTAAAACGATACAACCCTAAAGATCAAATCGGTAGAAATTCCGAAGTTCTTGACCAAATTGACAAAAGTAATTTATCTCCTTTTATTAATTTATTAAATAAAGTCTCATCTTAAACATAATCTTCCTTGAGTGTTGCTATACCAATCATGTGTTAAGTGAAAATTGTTTTTAAAAATTACAAACAAAACGATTGGTCCAACTCATCCGCCACATCATCAGATAATGTTTTTAGGTTGAATATTTAGTGAGAAAAAATCATTTTTCTTCCCGCTTTTTCCCTACATACTTTATTTCTCCATAAAAACGACATTTCCCCAACAATTGTCAATTCGTTCCTCCATCACGGCGAATCACCATTAAAAACTACATGGATGTGTGATGCGAAATAACAATGCAACATGGACCAAATTGTTAAAAATTTCAAATCTTCAAATCAAAATGACAAAAGAACATACCAGGACACATCTTCCATAATTTCCTCATTATTTATTTATTTAATAATGTCTCACCCCAAACATATTCCCATTTTTACCTTAAATATACTTTATCTCTCCATAAAAACGACATTTCTCAATTGTCAGTTCGCCTCTTCAGCACGACAAATCACCACTAACCCTCCCTGCCCTCATATACATACACACACCTATACATAATCAAACGCGCCTATAAGATGAGACGCAACGAAATAAAGTTCTAATTGTATATAAAACGGCATTTCTCAATTGTCAGTTCGCCTATTCAGCACGGCAAATCACCACTAAACCCTCCCTGCCCTCATATACATACACACACCTATACATAATCAAACGCGCCTATAAGATGAGATGCAACGAAATAAAGTTCTAATTGTATATAAAACGGCATTTCTCAATTGTCAGTTCGCCTATTCAGCACGGCAAATCACCACTAAACCCCCCCCCCCCATATACATACACACATCTATACATAATCGAACGCCCCCATAAGATGAGATGCAGCGAAATAAAGTTCTAATTGTATATAAAACGACATTTTCCAATTGTCAGTTCGCCTATCCACCACGACAAATCACCACTAACCCTTCCTCCCCTCCTATACATACACACATCTATACATAATCGAACGTCCCTACAAGATGACACGCAGCGGAATAAAGTTCTAATTATATATAAAACGACCTTTCCCAATTGTCAGTTCGCCTCTCCACCACGAAAAATCACCACTAACCCTCCCTCCCCTCCTATACATAATCGAACGCCCCTACAAGATGACACGCAGCGAAAGAAAGTTCTAATTGTATATAAAACGACCTTTCCCAATTGTCAGTTCGCCTCTCCACCACGACAAATCACTACTAACCCTCCCTCCACTCCTATACATACACACACACTTATACATAATCAAACGCCCCCATAAGATGAGACGCAGCGAAATAAAGTTCTAATTGTATATAAAACGACATTTTCCAATTGTCAGTTCGCCTCTCTACCACGACAAATCACCACTAACCCTCCCTCCCCTCCTATACATACACATGCCTATACATAATCGAACGCAGCGAAAAAGTTCTAATGGTATATAAAATTAGGGTTAGGCGAAAAACCGAACCGAACCGATAACCGAACCGAAAAAGACCGAAATCGAAAAACCGAAAAAAATTCGGCTCGGTTTCGGTTTTCGAACCGAAAAAAACGAAAAATAACCGAAAAACTGAAAAAACCCGAAACTGGACCAAAAAAACTCGGTCCGGTTCGGTCCAAAAAATTAAAAGACCAAAATCAAAAAAAGCCGAAAAGAAAAATATGCTCGGTTTCGGTTTTGCTAAAACGATGCAACCTTAAGGACCAAATTGTTACAAATTTCAAATCTCTAAACCAAAATGACAAAAAAAAAAAACATAGCCTGGGTATGTTTTTTCATAATTTCCCTTTTCTCTATTTTATTTGTAGAAAAGTCACACCTTTTCCTAAATATATAAAAACGCCCTTTCCCAATAATTTTCAATTCGCCTTTCCACCACGGCGAATCACCACTAACCCTTTCTCTCTCTATATCTATATCTATATATATATATATACATAAACCTATACATACATATAATTAATCAAATATGGCAAGAAGAGCATCCCCTCTCTTAACCCGACTCCTCCGCAATCCCGTAACCATCCGATCCGTGACCTACATGCCTAGGCCAGGCGACGGTGCGCCTCGGGCTGTGACGTTAATACCGGGTGACGGTATCGGACCTCTCGTCACTGACGCTGTTGAACAAGTCATGGAGGCTATGCACGCTCCCGTATTCTTCGAACGCTACGATGTTCACGGAGATATGAAACGCGTTCCGCAGGAAGTCATGGACTCTATTAAAAAAAATAAGGTATTTCGATTATTTATTTATTCGGAGTTTGTTGCGTGTGAGAATGTTGAGCCGAGGACTGGATTGTAATTTTAGGTCAAAATGTGTATCGAGATGTTATCGTTTATTTATTAGTAATTAAGGTCTAGATATGTATTGAGATGCAATTACTATATGTTTCATGTATTTATTCGGGATATATGATTTTCTTTTTATTTGATTAAAGGTTCGTTTGGCAACAGTTTTTTTTGTGTGGCTAATTTTAGATATTTCAATTTAAAAACCTGTCAGATTATTTAGCTTCTACAAAACAGATTTTTAAGCTAAAGCCAAAATTACAAAATCTAAATTTTTAGTGGAATTTAAAAATCTGATTTTGGACCAAAAAATCTGTTTCCAAACATAGCCTTAGTTACTTATTTATTAGGAATATTGTATGTAATTACCGAGGTGAAGACTAGATTGTAATTTAAGGTCGAAAACATATATCGAGATGCAATTATTATGCGTTTCATGTATTTATTAAAATTAGTAGTGCATCTTATAATAATCGAAAAAGGTGTGAATTTATTCAGAATTTACGAAATTATTTTTATTCTTGTATTCATGGGCATTGCACACAAATTTGTATAGTTTTATCTAATTAGGCCGTAATTTATAAAGATTAGGCCCATGACTAGATTACTCGATAAGGTTTTTACATGTAGCAAAGATGTAATTATTACGTAATACTTGTGTGTTCTTGTGTTGATAGAACAAGGTCTATCGTAAACAATATAATGATTGTGTTTCGTTTGTGGTTTTGAATGTACTTGTTGTATATTGGGGGAATGATTCTTTTTAACGATATTGGATAAATTATTATGTTGTGCACTAACATGTCGTCAGATTAAAGTGATTGGATTTTAGCGGACGTGCAATCATAGGATGTAATTTTTTAAAATTAAAAATATTATATAAACCTGAATATTTTCAATTCCGACTATTTTTAAGGGTAAAATTTTCACATTCTTAAAATGCACGCATCTTAAAGTTCGTAATGATTTTGGCGAATGTGTAGACTATTTAGAGATAACCAATAGAGGTTATAGGATCGATGCGGAAAAAAACAAAGGTGTGGATTTATTGAGGGTAGACGAATTTTATTTAGTTTTTATAAATTAGTTGACATTCTAAAATTCCTTATAATAAAGCTGAAAAGTACACCCGAATAACATTACCTTACTGAAAAGCTTGAGAACTGAGCATATTTTAAAAGCATCATTGAAAGAGGTACTAAATTGTAAGAAAGGTTATGCCCATGACTGAATTAAATTTAAGATTTAAACTTGTATCAGATGCAATTGTTCCATAATACCTGTGTTTTCTTGAGATGAAAGAGAACAGGTGCGTATTAGAATTTTTAATGATTGTGTTTTCTTTTGTGTGGTTTAAATGTACTTCTATCTTGGGGGAATGATCCTTTTTAATGATATGGAACGCAAATGAGTGTTGGAACAAGAATTCTGGTACGAGATGGGGAAAATTTCATGTAGTTTTTTTTTTGGTTAGTTATTATGGTTGGTGTTGAAATACGAAAAGCAATTATTTTTTGTTAAAATCATTATTCTCCTTATATGGGGTGATGCAGCTCTTCCGATCTGGGTATCATATCATCAGATCTAATTTGTAAAAGTTAGTAATAAGTACCCTAAGTAAATGCTTTTTGTCGCCTTTTTCTGTTTAGAAGAACTCTCAGACAGGGGATTAAATTGGAAAAAAGAAGGTGATAGAATTGTGTACAACGCACAAAAAACACGAAAGAATTGTCGATTTTTGGTACTTAAATTTTAAAATTGTTTGATAATGTAATGGCAGTCTATTAATTGCTCCTACAAATTAGGTTGGTGTGGTAATCTGATAATTTACGAAACTGTGACTAACAGGTTTGAATATTTGAATATTTGAATCTGATTATCTGATAATCTACTTTTTAAGAATATGCCTCTTAGAATTTGTAACTTTTTGTTATATTTACGATTTTGAATTTCTGAAAATTAGGTGTGTATCAAGGGTGGGCTGATGACACCTGTTGGTGGTGGAGTTAGTTCGCTGAATGTGCAATTGAGAAAGGAGCTTGATTTGTATGCGTCGCTCGTGCACTGTTTTAATCTCCCAGGGTTACCAACGAGGCACGATAATGTGGATATTGTGGTTATTAGGGAGAATACGGAGGGAGAGTACTCAGGCCTCGAGCATGAGGTCGTGCCAGGTGTCGTCGAGAGCCTCAAGGTATTATTTTTTGGCTTCTGTTTTGGCTTTACAATTGCGGTGATTTGTTTATATGATTAGATTCATTCGTTTGTTAGATAGTTTATTTCAGTTGGTTAGCTTCTGCGTTGTGCATTTTGTTTGGATTAGATACCTGCCTTTTTCTCATCTTCAATGGGCAAACTTCTTTTTAAAAAGTTGATGCCCTTTTGATGGGTTTCTTTTCGTGCAGTTTTTGATCACAGGTTGAGTTTTTTTTTTTAAGGTAATGCATTTGGTTTGTTAGCTTTAAGCTTGGTTTGTTGGTTTTTATGAACCAAAATTGCTGGATTTTTAAATGGGGATAAAGCCAATCTTTTTTAGCCTCCAGTAAGACAGCTTAAATCTGAAAGCCACGCACATTACTTGAGGGATTGGGCAATGAATTTTGAAATTGGACATATTTGTTATAATATTGGCACCATCATTGCAATACTGGCACTATAATATTGCCCGTTAAATCATGTATTTGGATGCATTTAAGTTAAGGTTATTGCGTGAAATTGGTATTGTTTGATACACAGTCTATTCTGAAATTTATAAATTGTTATGAAATGTAAGCTGTTTGGAATAAGAGGATGTAATTTCTCCTTGTTGTATGATAGTTAATGTGGTTAATCTGGGTAGTTCTTTTCATAAGTGTTTGAATTTCTTTCCATTTTATTGCGCTCTTGGAGGCTTACCTTTCAGACTCAATCGTGAATTATGGTTTAAAATTTGTGCAATTGATAAACGTAAGTCCACAGATCGAATTTGAAACCATGAAAAGCCTTACGTACATGCATTATGGACTGCATCACATTTTGAGCATCAGAATTTGTGTTACCTCTGGTTGATGCTTATTGTTAGTGGATTTCGAGTTCTTAGGTTGCGCATGGGTACAAGAGTTCACATTTAAATCATAGTTGCGTTATTAACGCCTTCAAGTATGTGTTTTTGTTGTATTTAAATATGGACGGTGGTGCTTTTAAGCTGTGGAGTGCAGAATTTGGTATTATTTCACTTTGTAATAACTTAACACAAGCTAATCATTTAGGTTTCGCAGTCTGTTTGTGTTGATCAATCTAGACAAAAGAGCCAAAGGGAATTTACATGTAAATAGTTATACATTGAACATGGAGAGAAACCGACCCTTGGTTGTTTTTTAGAGCCTTAGCCTATGGTGTCATTTAAAATGTTATAAAATGTAGGATTTTGGGAATTCATAGTTTCTGCAAGGACGACGATTTGAATCTTTGATTTGTGTTATATAGGTATTATGTTAGAAGTTTAACACATTTGAATCTCATGTTGTTCAGAAATCATTTCCAGGAGTTTTGGAAAGCCTAAAGTCATGTGGCGCCTTAAGTCATATCAGTATCAAGATTATTTTTAAAAAATGATGCTTGACTTAATCTATTCTAGCATCTCGATTGGTTAGGAGGCTTTGGTATAGTCTGGAGCAGAAGATCTTAAAACTGTGACTATTGAAATATATGGACAGTCATTTCATAAGTCCTAAAGCATCGGCATTATAAATAACTTGTTTTACTGTAAAGCATTATAGAGCTTTGAGTGTAAATTGACTTGCCTTGCCTACTTACCTTTTGAATGTCTTGGGGTTTTGAACTGTTTCAAATTGTGTGATGTTAGGAAAGGTAGTGACTTTGACCTTGTCCCTCTTTTGGGGATGTTTGTCGAAGTTTTCCTATTTTTGTCATGTGACGAATTTGAGGGAATGAATGCTCGATGTTTTGATGATAAAAGACAAACATCGAAATGAATTTTTTTTACAATAGAATGGGGTAGTATTTGATAAAATTTTACATAGTCTTTGATCAAATTTCAACAATTTCCTTTGTCATGGTACCAGAATCTGCTACTGTCTAGAGATCTATTGCTACAATAGGAAACCGAGTGCGTAAAAAATTTCATTAGGCAATCAGTATGGACAGGGGATAACTGGGCATAATTATGTATGAGTAAGAAACCTTGGTTTATTTCTGGCCTCGTAGTAGGTTGGTCGGTTGTCAGGGCTGATGTTAGATCACATATAATTCCTCGGTTAGATAGCCTAATTTCGTCATAGTTTTAGTGCTTTATTCCTTTAATTAGGAACTGAATATGGTTACTTAAGAACTACTCCATATTATAGGATTTCAGGAGTCAATCATAGATGTAATAGATTTAGCTCATGGAGGTAAATCTGTGCATGGGTTTATAAACAGCTGGCAGACTGCAGTTTTTGTCTAATATCTGTAGATTTTATTAATATCTTAGGAGAGAAATCGGTAGTTAGTGAAAGACTTTTTAATCCTCAACAATCATCTATTCTTTAAAAAAAAATTAAAAGATTTTTTATACTAACGAGTTATGAAGAACTCCTTGACAATATTTTTTCTAATAGTTACCAACTTCTTATAGTTGTTAGTGATCATGCCATCTCCCTGGAGACTTGAATAGTGCTATAATTAGTTGGATTTTCAAAATTAGTCTATTCTTTTGTTTTGTCTCTGATAATATCTTGATAGGTGATGACAAAGTTCTGCTCGGAGCGTATTGCCCAGTATGCATTCGAGTATGCATACCTGAACAACAGGAAGAAAGTTACAGCTGTGCATAAAGCAAATATCATGAAGCTTGCAGATGGTCTTTTCTTAGAATCTTGTCGAGAAATAGCTACCAAATATCCTGGAATCCAGTATGACGAAATTATAGTGGATAATTGCTGCATGCAACTTGTTTCAAAGCCTGAACAATTCGACGTCATGGTAAGTTTACTACTTATTGTAGTCTTTATTCTTATAGTGTGTTCTCAAGCCTTTTCTTTTTCGGAAGGTATCATTTTTGATAAATAACCTATCATCTTTAGCAATTAGTACACCGTACTGACAATTAAAGTTCAAAATTTAGCTACCAAGGTACAAAATATCAAACAATTGCTATGACAACCTATCAAAATTCGCAATTTAGGAACCATTTGCTACAAAATCGAACAATAGTACACCGGCCAATCAAATTTACAAGTATATAAAGGTTTAATCATTGGCACTATACTAATTGTCCGATTTAGGCAACTTCGGTCTGATACACTAATGTATATGAACGATTAATACATAACTGTTGCTTTTAAGTTTAAATGCTAGTATTGGTCTACTAATTGTTTGACTTTATTTTAAATTGGTGCCTAATTTGTGAAACTTAATAGCTGTGGTGTACTTATTGTTAAAATAAATCCATAATTTAGTGTACTATATTGATAATTTCCTTTTTCTTGTTAGCTTATTTAAATAGATTGTTAGCTAGTTGTTCTACATGTCATTTTTTTTATTTGCATCTGTTTCTTTGTTTATGGTTTCCGTACGAGGTAAAATAGATGGGGAAAGTTTAAAAGTTGCAAGCTGATGCCTATTCTTAGAAATGACCATTGTATTTTTTGGTGGCTGTGCCTAAATACTGCTGAACACTGATGTACTAGGTTGCATTGCATGACTTAGGTGTTAATTGTAATTAGTTATTGTTTTTTCAATTGTGGAGAATAGACCATATTCCAAAAGCATATGCCCGTTTTATATGCTCTGTTGCTTTGTTAGATAGTTTGAGGTAAATACTAAGATGTAATCATTTTTACAGCTTATGGTTCAATAAATAGTTTCATCTAGTTTAATATATTGGCAAGTTGTTGCTTATGGTAAAAGAAGAAGGAATTTTTAAGAGAGAAGAGGTTAAACCTGATCTGGGTATGCCGTAAATTTTACTTATAACAAGTCTGTTTTGTTTTTGTCTTTTCCATTACAAACTTGTCTGTAAGCAATGAAATGAAACTAGTTACACTATGCCCGTTCTTCCTTAAAAGCTACACATCTAATTCCTAATCACTACGGATTTTCAGGCTTTTAGTTTTCCACTCAACTCAACTTCCGAGTGTTTTATTAACTAAAGTCTAGATTCGAAGTAATGTTCAATTGTAACAATAATAATCAGCTGGAACCTTTTGCTTTGTGAGTTTTTTTTCCTTCATAATTTTGTCGTCTGATTCATACTTGATTTTTCCTTTTTAATCTTTTGATTTGTAGGTGACTCCTAATCTTTATGGTAATTTGGTTGCAAATACTGCTGCTGGTATTGCTGGAGGCACTGGAGTAATGCCAGGAGGTATCCCCACTCTACTTTCTCCTTTTCTCATTCTGCTCCTAACTAATATTTGTATTTTTTTCTTATGTTTCATATTTCTACTTAGATGTTTCATATTTTTTTCTGGCCCATATTGAGCTTTGAAATAGTTGGATCGTGTCAACTATAATCTGTAGTCTAGTCTTGAACTACACATTTTAATCTGCTTCTTACGTGGATGGCGTAAAATGTTTTCTTTTTCTTTGGAATTGGTTGAATTTCGGTCAAATTATGAACATTCACTCACTGGACTATTATTAATTTTTAAGATTCTAGTCGAGTCAGCTAATGAAACCAAAATGGTATAATTATCAAATCATTGGTTCAAGTAATAGAAATCAGACTTATAAGGTGCATTAGACAATCTAATAAGCGGAGGCCATCATTGTATAACTGTCGTATGTTATCTTTGCACCTGTGTCATACATGCTTTGATTATTGGATTTTGTTTTTGTTTTTTCGTGTCTACGGTGATTCTTTGATAGATCCGTTTGATTTTAATCAGACAATATAATGTGTCTTTTTCTGAAAAAGTTTATATATTCGAGTTGAGACATCCGTTTGATTATAATCAGACAATATAATGTGTCTTTTTCCGAAAAAGTTTATATATTTGAGTTGAGACATAGTATTTCATCACTTGACATGATGGGGTCACAGCTCATGGTGTCAAGCCTTAACTGTTATCCAGTAAAAAAAATTGTTTTGCAATTTGTTTGGTTAAAGAGTTCGACAAAAGTGATAGAGCATGTTAAAATTCTCCCTGAAAACATAAGGTGAAGGTAGCACATCATTTTACAATATCCATGCTAATTGAATTTATGACTAATTAAGCTACCAAAAGCATATCTTGGGTCTTGAATCATTTCCTTCTCATTCTTATCGGCACAACAACTTTGTAGGTATCTATGTAAATTTAAAATTTCCTATTTTTGGCGGTACTTTCTCTCTCTCTGAAACCACTTAATGTAATTGAACATTATGGTTCCGTTGAAAGTTTGAAAGTTTAATAATACAGCTTAGGTTGTACTCTTATAAACTACTGAATGCTTGATCCTCGAAAACATAATGAGCTAGTGACACATAGTTTTGCGACGTTTTTGTCATCAGTCATTTTGTGATGATTTACCATGGTAATATTATCCACCTAAGGTCTCTAATACCTCCTAAACTAATAAAGCCATGAAGTTGACTGAGGTTATATTTTACATGAGCTTTTCCAAATCACAGTTGAAAATTCTTATTGCTAGTAAATTAGTCTGAAGCACCAATAACACAAGCATACAAATACATGACAACTCGAAAACGAAGGCCTTGCTTCATAGCAGTTTATAAGCTATTTAAAATTATTTTGCTTAACCAGTTTAAAACTGAGCTATTCCAGTTTTTGGCTTGAATGAGCTTGAAGCTCCAAGCTAGATGAGCCTAACTTCTTTCTGGAATTAAAGAAATCCATTTTGTGTCTTCTTTCATTGTACTTTAAAGCAAAATCAGTTGATTTTTTTGACTTTCTGAAAGGCTGGGTTAATCCAGCTTAAAGCTCTAAAACTTTTCAAGCCTAAAACCCAGAGAAAGCCTTGAAGCTGATTTTCGAGATGAAGTCCATCTTTTAGGCAAAAACCAATTGTAAAAGCTGTAACAGAACAGGGTTTTATTTGCTTAAAGGCTGCAACCAAGCAGATTTTAACTTTGCCTGCAATATACATAGTATGTATCTCAATCGTTAAATGATTACATTTTTTTATTTTTTTTATTTAGGAAATGTTGGGGCAGATCATGCAATATTTGAGCAAGGAGCATCCGCAGGGAACGTGGGGAAACTGAAAGTTTTGGAGCAGAAAAAAGCAAACCCAGTGGCACTTCTTCTCTCATCGGCTATGATGTTGAGGCATCTTCAGTTTCCATCTTTTGCCGATCGTTTGGAAACTGCTGTTAAAAAGGTTATAGCAGAGGGCAATTGCCGGACAAAAGACCTTGGAGGTGATAGCACCACTCAGGAGGTGGTTGATGCTGTCAAAGCATCTTTAGATTGATTTCGAAGAATCCCGTATATTTTCTCGTTCTTATCATTACTTGACTTGCATTATTTGGTGAGTTTGCTTACCAACGTTGCCTAATGATTTTTGTTTCTTATTGTTTGAATAATCGGAATGTAAAAGGTAAAGAATGCTTTGAGGAGGGTCTTTCATTTTTGTTGCTACTGTAAAAGTGGTCATTTTTAGTTGACTTGTCATGGGACATAATGACATTAATATTTGGAGCAAAGAAAGTGATAATTTTTTGGTACCACATTATATTTGTCACCTGTCACCGCAAAGCTCAACATGGCAATGAATGTAGTAGCATTGCTTTTCTCCTTTTTCTTTTTGGGCATGAATTATTTTGCCCATAAATCAATGTTGTCTATACCTTTCTCGGCCTTTTGGCCAACCTTTTGGCCAAGAAAGTGATAATTTTTTGGTAACTCTGTTTAGGATAAGTATCACGTCTTCCGGAAACGCCTTTCGGAAACGGGTACGGTACTATTTCAAAATTTTAGGGAAAACGTCTCCGAAACGTTTTGGAAACTTAAGCAAAACCTTTTTAAAATGTTAAATTATACTTCCCGTACGCCTCAATGAAACATTTAAGAAAATTGTAAGATACTTATTTTTGAATAAAAGTGAAAAATGCATTTAAAATATGATGAAATCAAATTAATAAAAGAGCATATGTAAGTTATTTTGATAAATTATCTCTTAAATCATAAAAATTTAACTAGTTGTTCACTGTATTATTATACTATTCATAAAATTGGGCGTATTTTATAAAGATTTCCAACATGTTATATTCTAAATTTTTAATTATATTGGTGTTTCACGTTTCCTATGAAAAATTTGCTTGCGTTTCCTGTTTTTGTTTTACCGTATCATATCCCGCTTCCTGATAACTATCGTTTCGGTCACTTTCGCCCCTACCCTTCTGCCAATCGTTTCGGTCACTTTCGCCCCTACCCTTCTGCCAAAGGTAATCACCGCAAAGCTCAACATGGCAATAAATGTAACAGCATTGTTTCTCTCTTTTTCTTCTTAGACATGAATTATTTTGCCTATAAATCTATATCGTCTCCCTCAAGCTGCCGACATTTAATATGGAGGAGTTGTTGTTTTTTTTGGACCCAAATCAATATGGAGTTGTTATTTGCTAAGTTTATATGTTTATTGGAGCAAGCATACCAATTTTACATTCATACAAAACAACAACAGTTACCGTATACATATTTATTTTCTCTTTGCTTTCAATTGATAAAAGTGAAAAACCTATATAAAGAATAAGATAACAATTTTTAATATTAAATAATAGAAGACCAAGACTCTTTGGTTTATTATTTAAGAGACATATTGAAGTTTATCCGTAATTTGATAGTTTGTAATAGAAACTTATGGTTTTTTTTGTTAAAATTTCAGATATTTATTAAAATATGAATTAAAAAAAGAAAATGAGGTGTCTCTATCCTTGATCTTAGTAATTTATGGTGGGTAGTTGGCTTACATACGTGGGATTTTACATCAACATTATGTCTTATCCAGCAATCTAGGCATCACTATTGTCAAAATTTAACTAAATTCATGAAATTGTTGTACATTATACAAGTTAGAAACATTATTTAGTTGTCAGACAATAAAAATTAGAGCAGAGAAATCTAAGGTTTAATACTTCCGGCTTTATGATAACATGTATCCATATATTTCTAAACATTGTTTATAACTTTAATTACTTAGTAATAATTCCCTACGATATGTAGTGACATAGATATAATCCCGACAAATAAAGTTAATATTTTTTTAAAAATTTAAATATTGAATTATTAAATATAATTAATTAACAATTATAAATAAAGAGTAATATAATATTTTATTATTAAAAAAATACACATGACGATTTTGTTTGAAATATATATGTGTGGAACATAACATTTTTTTAAAGTTATTTATGTATTTGAATTGAATTATAACATTTAAGAGTAATTACAATATTAGAGTGAATGTATTTTTAAAAAAATCTTAAGTTGGTTTATATTAATAGTATGATATATATGCACTTAGTAAGATAGGTGCTCGAGTTTTATTTAATTATAACCAACTCAAAAAGCTCCTACAAAAAGTAAATAATCAATTAGCAATGGTCACTCCCAAGCCACTTTCACTCCAATTGATCTTTATAAAAGTTTGGCACGCCAAACACTATTCTTGCTAATTATTGAGGCAATTCTTATGACACACCAATCTTTCCATATTAAAACTAAAAGTAGTAAAACATATGAGCAACGACACATGTAAGCAAAAATCGTCAGACATAACTTTTTTTCTTTACAGAGTGAAATCAAGTTGTTGCCTAACAGTTTGAGCAATCGATGGCGGTTTCAATTAAATAAGAGTTTTACAAAGCTCCTTATTATTGATGCAATTGCTATGGCACACCAATTTTTCCAGATTAAAATTAAAAGTAAAACATATGAACACAACACATGTAAGCAAAACTTTTTTCTTCTACCCGATAATCCCATAAAATTAAACGTATGTGATACTGAAATTCGAGATTGATATTCCATTCAGTAAGATTTAATTTTGTTCAAAAATTAGTTCCCCGTTGCATGCATAACTAGATCTTCAATTGGATTATCCAGTTTACCCGTTATATTCAGGAAAGTAATTAGATAACGGCAGTCGGGGGCTGCAGCACCCCTCTCATTTTGATAAAAAATTGAATTTTTCTATTTATTTTGATGAAAACGTTTAAATTTTATTGTTTCGGCCACTAATATCTTATAAGGCATAATTTATTTTATTTATAAAAAATTAGTCCCTCTTTCACAATATTGATTCCGACATTATATATCAAAAGTCAAATCCAATATATAGTTTTCTCCAATAAAACGACCTTTTGTGTATTAAAAGTCTCTTTAATGGTGTAGGTAATTAATGGTGGTTGGTGGCACGAGCAAAAGTTATGCAATATTATTAGGGATGGAGGTAGGGGATGGATAGGGGGCGGATTTGAGCGGATTTATTTTAATCCTAACCCAACCTATAAAATAAATGACGGGATGAATTGGAACGGATTGATAAAATTTAAATCTCAACCCAACTCAATCCAACCCGTTATAATTAAAACACTAATCCAACCCAATCCAATCCCCAAAATAAATTACGGGTTGGGGCGGATTGAGTTTAGATTGATTATTAAATTTTTATTTTGATCATTTATTTTTCATAGTTTGCATAATCAACCCAAATTTTAAAATAAATTGAATATTTCAAACAGAAATATAAATTAAAGTCAATCAAAATACGTTTAGAACATTCACGAACAAGTAATAAAAGTAAAATATAACAATAATTAAAGATTGTTATCTTAAAATACACACAATATATATATATATATATATATATATATATATATATATATATATATATATATATTGCGGGTTGAAACGGATTGAGACGGATTAACTCGCGGTTTGTGAACATCAACCCTAACCCGCAAAATATATAGCGGATTGGTGCGGGACGGATTGATTTTTTTTGGACATTCAACCTACCTCAATCCGCCTCAATCCATGCGGGTTGGGTTACGGGACGGATTTACGGATTTTTTGTCCACCCAAGATGGAGCAAATAATTTGGTGGCAAGAAATTATATTAAGTAGTTTGGACGTTACAAAGTCTCCCAAATAGTTTAAATTTTTTAATTATGCATGCAACGCTTTCATAGTTTAAAAAGAAAAATCAAATTTGGAAGGAATTTTTTTTTTAAACATTTTTATAATTTAAAAAATTGGACAAAGACAGATTGCACTTTACATATTTCACCAGATTTTACCAGATTTTCGGTTTTCAATCAACTGGAAACTTCTTTCTTGTGCATTACATTGACATTCTTTGTACATATTTATGTGAAACACTCCATTTCAAATATTAGTACGACTAATGATTTTTTTAGTGAGTTAAATCAACTCTATTTTGTTATTTATCAAAAAATATCCCTTATATTAACGAATTGGTTTAATAATATATATAAGACAGTTTAGATTGAAACTGTCGTAAGAGAATGGAAGAGGTGTCCCTGACTGTGTAAAACACAGTCAGAAAAACTGTGTTTAGGTCTTGACCGTTTGATCCTTTGATCGGACGGTCCAAATCTAAACACAGTTTTTTTGACTGTGTTTACACAGTCAGATACACATTTTCCTTAGAGAATACTGTCAAAGTAGTCCCTTGTGTCTGCGCATTAAAAAAAGTATTATCTCCGTTTCTATTTAATTGTTCATTACGAAAATACGTGTAATTTTAGCTGACCAATAATTTTTTATACAAGTTATAAACGAGTCCAAATCTTCTATCCCATATTCTCTATCCCCCTTCCGTGCCCCCTTGCTTATTTTCACTCAAATTTTAAATTTTCACAACTTATACCGCAATTTTATAAACTTTTATATTATATTGTATTCAAATTTTAAAACATTTGAACATAATATTGTTTTAAACAATTTTTATAATATTCATTGTTTAATTTACACTAATTTATATATTTATTCCAAAATAAATTTGTGTGGATTTTATTTTAAAAATAATTATTGGAACGTATTGATACATGTATTATAGTAATTGTATAATTTTTTTCAAGTTTTTTAGAATTTTTTTTTGGATTAAATAAGTAAGGGGGCACGGAAGGGGATAGATAAATGGGATAGAAGATTTGGACTCGTTATAAACTGATCAAAATTGCACCTAGTTTTCACAGTTTTTCAACACTTGCCGAGTTGCCCTGCACAAAATGTTAAATATATATAGGTTTACATAAATACTGATGTAGCATTTGGCAATAAATAAAACAGCTCAAAAGTATAGGGATATATTAAATGCTTGCCAAACTTATAGTAGTAGCTTTAATTGAAGTTACCTCTTTTCTTTCTATACAGTAGTACTATATATTATAGTCCAAATCCTAGCTCACTCTCTTAGTATTGTTGGCATCACATTTTGAGATTTTCACCCAAAAAAAACGTACATAAAATAGCAAAGGTTAGAGTTGAGCTACAGTATTACCGAGCTAAGATGGGAACTATGGCGGTTAGCGAAGGCGTTGCATTTCTATCGACGCTAAAAATGGAGAAACCTCGGAATCGAGGTATGTTCTGATACAGTTATTAATTTTTTTTCTCAGACAAGATGTTATTTATTGTGATTCTTTGTATCATTTTCTACGAGCTTGAGATACGATTAACTTTTTCTAAATCATTCAAAATATGATTAGTGTGTGGGTTATATTTGTACGACTTAAGCTTACTTCTACAAACGACACACGATGACACGAACCGTATAAGGACTCTGCTGCTCAAAGTGCATGCGAGTAATAATGACTTTTAACCATATCTTGCATTGTTTTTATCATTTATGATAATTTGAAGTCCATAAACAACCTAATTAGTTTGTTTATGTTTGGCTTGGATTTTATTTATTAGTCACTGTTGTTAATTAGAGTTATCTCTCTCATGCTATATTCTCACTCTCCCTTAAATGGAACTTGAATGATTTCTTCATCTCTTCATAATATGATAATCATGCCAATCGAAATACAAGTACGGTCAAGATTTCAAGAAAGAAAACGATTATATATATATATATATATAAATTGTATACACATATTTGCGAAACTTGGTTACGATACACAGTAATTTCATGTACTTATCGAACGAAATTTCAAGGACTATATACTTTTTTCTCTACTTAAATCATACTGTAAAACTCAAATAATTAATATGGTGGCAATTTCCTTATTTATGGAGTCTATACTAGTGAGTAGTGTCAATTTATTATAGTATTACGTCAATATACAAGACTAATGAAAGAAATATGGTATTATAAATGTATATTTTGCTAAAATGTCAGGTAAATATTATGCTTCTTTAAATTTGAAATGATGACCATGTATATAACATTAATGACAATAGGGTGGATAAATTATTTCCATATTTGTCATTCTGTGGTGGGACAAAATTTGCCTCATACCCTTTCACTTTTGACCAATAAATTTTTAATATACATGAAAGAGAATACATGATAAAAGAAAACTTTTTTTTTTGCTAGAATTTGTTATTAAAATTAATTTGATACATTATAAATTAATTATTTTTCCTTATCACAATTATATAAGGAACTTGTGTAACTGAGCATATGAGCTTTCTATAAATTATAAAACATGTCTTAAAATATTAACCAAAAGCGACGGAATAAATATAACAAATTATATCTATTTTATTTGAAAAGGTTAAATAAATAATATCTGTTTTGTATGCTTATTACTTTGTATATGCTAAAATAAATATAGTATAAAATTTAGATTTTAGTAATGATGTATAAACATAAGAGTTTGAATACTTTTTATGTACTTATGAATATATAAAATATTGCCTCAAATTTTTACAAATAAGATAGGAGTAGTATAAATACATATTTATTTAATTATTCTCTTTCACATGTGTCAAAATGCTATTGGTTGAAATGAAATGGTAAGAGTCAACTTTTATACGGGTGTAAAATATAATCGCTTTTATTTTTCATTGTCATTAAAATGGGGCTTTTTTTTATATATTAAAATGGGACTTTAAATGCAAGTTAGACATAATATTTTGACTCGTTAAGTAGTAACAACCACTATAAAAAAATATCCAAATAGCGATGGGATTAGTGACGGTATTTTTTCTTACGAACTTATTAGCGACGGTTTTTGTGACGGTTTTGTGACAGTTTAGTCAATTTGCGACAGATTTGTGATAGCGACAGACTTGTGACAGTTTTTGACTCTCAATAAATCAAACATTATTTTGTAGTGAACGTAACAAGCAGCTAATAATTAACTTATAATGTACTCCTTTAATAAATAACCAGGCAAATTATAATTGGTTAGCCCGTCGTGAACGAGGAAGGTAAGTGTAGAGTATTGGGGGCGACGACATCCTATAATTTCAAAAATTATGGTTTTTTAAACTTTTTACCACTTATTTTTACTAAAATAAGTTAAAAAGATGACTTAACATCACTCATTTTGATATTCTAAATTTTTACGTCCCTATATACCATAAGTGAACAAGTGAAACATTGCATATACACTCCATATATTTCTAGGTGATATAAAGCAAAATTAAGACATAGCAAAACTCGTGACCAGGGGAGGACCCAGGGTGGCCGTGGCCACCCCGACCATAATTTTCAATTTTATTTTTATTTTTTATGTGTAATTTAAGTTTTTCTAAGACATATATATTGATGGTCCACCTAAATTAAATAAAAAAGATGTTGGCGTAGTGGTAAATTGGCTTTTAAGATAGTGAAATTTATGTTTTTTATCTTAAAATTATCAAATTTCGTAAATGACCATTGTATTCTGCCAAACAAGATTACAAAAAAAATTATTCTCAATACCTTTTGTCTTAACTTCATATTTATTTTATGATACGTTAAATATAGAAAAAACTATTTATTTTTGTATTAGACGCTATTTATTTTATATTCTATTCGACATATTTTTTACACCACAATCTTAAAAAATCATTCTAATTCAGCCCCTTCCTCCTCGCACTCAAATAAATTATTATAGTATTGTAATTTGTATCATTACTGGACCCATCGAGAGGGAAGCAGCGTGCCTGACTCTGAGTCAGAGTGACTCAGAGTCCACAACCATTGGATATTGCTACTGCTACAGTACATTTGATATTTTAACTGTAGCAATATTCAATGACTGTGGACTCTGAGTCACCTTGACTCAGAGTCAGGTACATTGCATCTTGTATAAGGAAAAATAAGTTAAAAACTCTAACCAAATAAATATTGGTTTCTAACAAATTTAATGCAAGTGAAACGTGATAGTCATCCAACACGAGTAGTAATAAATGGAGTTGTTTCTTAATTAATGAAAAACTGTACCAGTCCTTTATGACTCAAGACCGTGACTAATTTCCACCTACTAATCAATAGTATAATATTTTTTTTATTGTTTTTTCGAGAATCTTGTAATCAAGAATCATACTGAAATTATGTGTGTAAATTTAAGGGTAACAGTTGCAGAACTTCACATTTTAATGCAAGTAGTATTCAATGTGCATTGATGTCTTTCCGAACAGTAAATATAATATTTGAACAAAAAAAAACATCACTGATAAAAAAAACATTCCTCAAGATGTATATTTCCTTAGCCATATGCTAAATACAGACGTTGTTGCTTGATGCAGACGGCGGCTGTATTAGTGGGGTGGGGTATAAGTCACGCCATGTAATAAAAACTCAATCTATTAAAAATAAAAATAAATATTTTTTTTTATTAATATTAATTAAATTTAGGATAGACTCAAACTAGGGTTCCAATATATTTATTTGGGTTTTTAGTAGGTTGAGTTTTTATTACGTGGCGTGATTTGTACCATTACCGTCTGCATTAATCAAAAGGTGTCTGCATAAAGCAAAAGTAATTTCCTTAACGTGATTTTTAAGGAAACTTTTCAATCGCCATAGTCATGTTTATCTTAATTAAATTACGATTTGGCTAACAAGTGCATCCGGACATTGTTTAAGGCTTATGCATAAATTAAATATATGTACTTATTTATGGCTAATAAAAATGTGATTGATTCCTTAATCCATCAATTAATATATATTTTATACTAATAGTATTTACAATTGATATAATTTATGATTTAGTAAACTAAAAACCATTTTTACAACATAAAAAACCCAAATAAAAATATGGAACCCTAGTTAAAACTAACCTAAAATTAAATACTAATTTAATAAAAAAACTAAAAACTATTTTTTCAACACAATAAAACCCAAACAAAAATATAGAACGCTAGTTGAAACTACACTAAAATTTTTAAAAAATACTCACTAAAAATATTTAGAATTGAAATATGGAAATCAACGAAATAAAATATTGATACATTCGTTTTCTTAACAAATTATTCAATATGTATTTACATAGATTTACTCAAAATCTCCTTTCAAAAATTACTTCCATATATAATTATAAATATTAAATAATTATAATAGTTGTTAAATAACTTAATTAGCCTTCTTTATCTCTAGTGTCTGAGAACACTTGTTAGTGTTAGGTTTACCTAACATTTTTATATTACAGGTGTTATAATTGAGTACAATAATTTCTTTTGTCTTAGTTTCAGTTTGATATTTGGTTATTGCCGCAAGGACTAAAGTTGGATTCAAATTTAATGCATCAAGTTTTTGATGCACTTCAATTAATGCATATGGTATATTAGTAGTAAAAGGTTAGGGGAACTTTTATGTGATCGCTAAAAAAATCTATGTTTACCTACAAATTACAACATGACAATGTCTAAAACATAAAATTAACCAAAAACATACAACACATAAAAATTTCTTCTTAAAACATACAAACATACAGTTACACATATTTATTAGTGTCGCATGTTTTGATAATAAAAAATTTGATTTATAGTTTTGATAATTAAACTTGAAAATTTGTATGTTTGGATTGTTTATGCTGGAGGGAAGGGATTTCTTGTCCTTTATAAGTAAATTTTCGTGAGTATGTGCATGAAACATCATGTATAATCAATTAAGAACAGGAAAACACAAAAGTTTCTAAACTTACAATTGTATCTAAAAACAACAACTAATACAGTCTGTTTTATTACCCAACTTTGTGGGTTGCTGTTTATATATTATAATTTTTTTTACTTTGATAAACTGAATTTATATAAAACTATGTAAATAATATATTTATGATCTTATTAATTGTCGTGACCTAAAAATTAAAAAAATTACGTTTTTCCGTGTCCGTGTCATGTTGTGTCGGACACATTCGTGTCCGACTGTTCGTGTTGCATTGATTATTAGTGATAAATTCACGGCCTACGCACTCATGTTGATACTACCCATGTCATCAATTTTATGTGCTAGAGACTGAAACAAAATTTATCAAAAATATATATAAACAAATTCCCGTTTATATCATGTGCAAGTTTTTCTTATATATACCATATAACCTCTAAAAATCGATAAACTCTCTAAAATAATATTATTTTCCGCTCCTAACTTAAGCCAATATAATAAATCACTTATTTTGATAAATTAATAAGACAATAAAATTTTAAAATATCCTTATATAAATATTATCTGATTTCCACAAAATCATAAATTAATAATTTATCAACATGATTCTTAGTTTGCTACACAATTTAACATGTAAAAAATTTTATAGTTTCAACATGTAACAAATTTTATAATTGAAACTGAAGTAATGTATAAGACTTTATTAACAAGTTTAACGAGTATTATTAGCAGGGGCGGAATTAGAATGATATCGTTGGGGGCCCGTAGAAAAAAAATTACGTACTACTAGAATTTTAAGAAAAATAACGTTTAAAATAATCGAACGCCGAGTTTAAAAGTCTATTCTGAAGTGTTAAAAAATCGAGTTAGTAATTGTAAAAAACACATTAAATTTTAAATTATAAAGATATTTTTTTGTTTCCTAACATCAAAATGAGGTATTCGAAGAGAATTTATAGATTTTAAGAAGAAACATATAAATATTGGGTTGTTATTGAAAATAATAAGCAATAAAATGTTACTCATGTAACTAAATAAACATGAAAGAAAAAAAGAAAAAAAGTTGTGATAGTAAATAATAAAACCAATCATATCCTGTTTAATTTTAGTTAGCATTATCAACTGAGCTAAACATGGTTATATATGTTATGGGGGGTTATTAATATATATAACATAATTTTCTGAAAATTTTCTTATAAAAAAAATCGTTTTAAAAATTTCTGTGGTGACAACGGTCTCATATAATGAGTTTTATGTTATTAACGAGTATATTTATTGAATTCAATAAAAACCTCTATAAAATAATAAATTATTAATTTATCAATAAATTAGTAATTTTCTAAATTAATAAATATCTATAGTTTTTAGGGTATTAATTTATACGGGTTTTGCTGTAAATTAGTACGATTACAGTTTTGTACTTGCACAATGCTTACATGATCTACACATTGTCGTCTCCAGTATTTTAATGTGCCAAATTAAATTTGAAAAATAAAACTTAAATTAAATTTGAAAAATAAAACTTAAATTAAAGTTTTTTTAAATAATGATCATTAATATGGTTTTTTATTAAACCGTGTTTAAAGTAATTTTTTTTAATTATAACTTATTAAATACAATAAACTATTATAACTACACAGTGTCCCTTAATTATGTGTTATTTAACTAGGAGTGTTGCTATAGTCACCCCAAATATCTGATCCAAAAATCTTACCCGTTGATTTAGCGGATTAGATGTACTAATCATGTATTAGGTGAAAATTGTTTTTCAAAATCACAAACAAAAAGATTGGTCAATCTCATCCGCCACATCGGCGGAAAAGGTTTTTAAGGTTGAAAATTTGGTGAGAAAAAACATTTTACTAACTAGAATGTTTTTTTTTGTTGATATTTTTACTTCAGATGTGTCTAACGCCATTACATTTATTCCAAAAAATATAAGAGTCAATTATGTAATTTCTCTTAAAATGAGAAACTATTATTAAAAAAATTATAAACTTTACCTTCACATTTAATCATCCTTTAAAATTAAAACGTGTTTTAACTGTTAATATTCACTGTAAGTATGGAATAATTACTAAAACATAAAATAATATAAAACATACATTACAAAATAATATTGATTTTATAAGGGTCAAAATCTATCACAAAACTGTCACAAATTGATCATCATGTTACAAAATTGTCACATATTGACGGTCCTATAACAAATCCCTCATAATTTCCGTAGCTATTAAACTTATCACAAAAAAATCCGTCACAATTCCCGTAGCTATTTACACATTTTTTTTATAGTGAAATATAGATAATATTAATCAATAACCAATAATTTTTTAATGAATGTAATTGAAAAAATGGTTTGCTTGTGGTTTAGTGTCCCCAATTTCAATTTAGTGCTTACTAAATTGGGTCCTAAGTCCGTTTCTGCATGTATTAGAGCCACAATAGATACTATCAGAGTAAAGTGATGGATCAAAATGGTTGAAATCCGAGTATATCACACTCATCACTTGGGTTCGATTCCTGGTGTCTGCCAAACAGATTAGCTCCACAAAAGAGGGTTATTAATTTAAAAAAAAAACAATAGATAATTACTAGGTGCTGACACATATGTCCCATATTTCATCTTTATTGATAATGACAAAGAAATGGAAGTTAGCCATCAAAACAAATTAATATAATAGTATAACCAATAAACCACTGATTTACCTCAATGGAAAGGGGTGTGAACATTTATCATCAGGAAAACTGATTACAAAAAAAATAAAATAAAAAAATCATCAGGAAAACTGGATTTTTATTAAACCATTGGATTATTTCTCTTTTAAGTATAGTTAATGAGATTAAAAGGAATCAAATATAAAATAATAACACTAACTTTATCTCTTTCTTACCAAACAAATTTCTCCTATCTTCATCACTCTAATATCAAATTAATAAAACACAAATTTAATTTTTTTTAAAATGTAGATCTATTCAATATTATAGAGTCTCGAAATACAGGTCAATATTTGGGAATTTTATTTATGTGCGTTGAAGTTTGAATTAGACTAGACGAATTGTTTTGTTGAAAACAAGAAGAACAATTGGTATATTTATTCTATATTTTTTTTATTTAAAACGATATTGATTGAGCAAATGATTCAAATAAAGGAGAATAGATTCACAAACGATTGGTGTACTCACACAACCGTACGAGAGTTTTTATTTTTATTTTAAATAAACGCCAAGAGATGGATTAAAGAGGAAATAAAAAAGAATTAATCTCACAATCGTTGGATCTATACTCACAATTCAGCGACTCAAATAAAAAGTCAGTTATTTTAAGGCGTATTTAACTGTGTTAAATACGCCTTAAAAAAAAAGAAGTAACCAATAAACCATTGACTAAAAAAAAGAAAAAAAGTAACCACCATAACAAAATCCTCTTTATCCAGCTCAAAATAAGTAAATAACTATTAGACTTTATATTGGTAAAGTAAGTAAATAATCCTGCTATGATATTATGTTTGTACTAGAATTAATCATTACCATATAGATAATATTATAGTTATTACTTCGTCCGTTCCGAAATGATTGCGCATCTTTCATTTTTAGTAAAAGTTTCATATTGTTTGTGTTTGTTTTTAAATTATACTAATTTTTTTTGTTGTAAATTATACTAAAAAAATTAACAAATGTTCCCATCTTATCCTTCGTAATGTGCTTTTGATTTTAAACATTAGTTTAAAGCATGGGGGTATAATATGTATTTCATATATTAGACAAAGCAATAATTGAATTTATATAAAAAAAATTCATTTCCAATAATGAACAAACATTTTGAAGGATTAACATTTAATGACCAAAATTTTGGAAGATAAGATTGCTAATATCATTAATTAGAATCATTCAATGAATTTTAACTATTCCCTTAACCTATGCCTTTAATGTCTTGAATTTTTCTCATGTCATGTTACATTTCTGAAGATTTGACCATTTGTGATCATCCATCTTCCACACCCCCAAAACATATAAAAAGAAACAAAAAATAGATTAAATTAGATATACTAGTATATACTATATACTATATGCCTTTAATGTCTTGAATTTTTGTTAACAGCTTCACAACTGTCTAGCTCATCATCAATGAACGGGTTCATAAAAAGTTCTATCAACCGGTACAGAATCATCGGTACGAACAGGATCGGACGAATAATATGCCAAAGTACTAATACTTACCATCAAGTAGCTCATGAACCCGTGGAGGGTATGTACCGGTGTGAGGTGAACTACGTGCCGTTATCGCCTATAAGTTTTCTGGAGCGGTCAGCTAAAGTGTACGGTGACAGCACCTCGATTGTGTATGATGAGTTGAGGTACACGTGGAAGGAGACTCGTGACCGCTGCGTGATGTTAGCGTCTGCTCTGAACCAGCTCGGGATTCAGCCTGGTGACGTGGTATGAAATGAATTACTTACCGTTTGATTGGTTTTTTTTTTACGGTTCTATCGTCTTTTTAATGCGGTAATTAATAGGATTTAAGTTTTTATTTACAGTGGTTAGGTATGGCCGTATGGGTGTTGGACACGATTGACGATACTGGATATGTATAAACAAAATTAATTTTGAAATTATAGGATACGATACAGTTACACGAACAATGACATAACCATAAAAAGTTAGATATGTTCTGTCCATATACGTGAGTTGTACACATAAAAATGGAAACAAACGATTTTTAGTATGGAACTACTGTCTGATGCTCTTTTCTTTTATTTTTTTCATTTCGGTATAAGAAAAATTTGTATTTTTGTTTACAGTTAGGTGTGGGCGTCGGACACGATATTGGATGATGTATAAGCAGTTTTTTTTTGAAATTATAGGACACGACACGGAGATGACGTATCCATAAAAAAATATGTTATTTTTATACGCATGAGTTATACTCTTTAATCGAAACAAACAAATATTAGTGCGGAATAGATTGTCGGAGTATTGGTCTAGTTAGGGGATGAACAGAATTTGGAATGAAAGTATGAGGACCGTATAAGATGATATTGAAACTAAGGGGGCTCAAACAAAATTTAGGGATCCATTTTTGCTGGCTTGAAAAATTCAAGGCAGTCTGTCATTTTCCAGGCAGCAAAATCTGTAATTTTGTATGTTTTTTTTTTGTTTTGAAATAATGTAATTTTGTATGTTACATTTTTGTTTTAATGTATTGAAATAAATATCGAACGATCAAATCCATTATTATTTAGGATGTATCACATACTAAAAACATAACACATATTAATGAACCCAAAAATATCTATCCTAAAATTAATTCAAAATTAAAACTAAAAAATACTAAAAACCTAACACACGTTAATGAAACCAAAAATATCTATCATAAAATTAATTTAAAATTAAAACTAAAAAATACTATTGGTTGACACATCCTAAATAATAGTGTATTTGGGAATGAATACCGAACGATTAACATTATCGTGAATCTAGTGCACTATTATTTTGGTTGTGTCACATACTAAAAACCTAACACTTATTAATAAACCGAAAAATATACTAAATGGATCCGATTTGGATTGATTTTGCTGGCTTGAAAATTCAAGACAGACTGCCATGGTAAAACCAGTCCGTTATTTAGCCTTTATTGAAAGTTGGGCCTTTATTGGTAACATTTTTCTTACTAATCTTTGTATTATTACTATTTGTATAGAAAGCTGTTTTTTTTTAATCAATCTTTTATTAAGGAGGTCGGAGATCCGTACCCCGAATACTTCAATATAAGACAAAGACGAAATAGAAAATACTTCAAAGTATAAAACAAACATAAGTAACATAAACGGAAGCAGAGTACGAGTCAGGGTTACTCTGCTTCCACAGCCATTGTATCTGTTATTAAATTTAAACTGTAGCAGATCCAATAGCTGTGGGAAGCAGAGTAACCCTGACTCAGAATCAAGATACTCTGCTTCCAACATAAACTCAATTTCCCGCCTCTTCCCAAAATCGCTTCCGGTGATCAATACCGTTCACTAGTCACCAAGAGTTTAAAACAAAAAGAGATGAAATGCACTATCCAATAGTTTTGTATAGAAAACGACTATTTCTTGATTTAGTGGCAACAGATCAAGCAATTGCTTCTCAATTTCCAACTATTTCCATAGTTTACAATTTTTTTAAAAATAAAATAAAAAATGAGTACACAATCTGGTTATAAAAGCCACGTTCTTACGTGTCAGATGTACTGAATTTCTCCAAAAAGTCAGAATTTATTAACTCTTGACATACTAGTAGGTTATTAATTAATGGCACAACCAATATATTACTCCAGTTCGTTGAAAATTCATGTTTTTTCTTTGTTTGTAAATGAGACAGTAGTACAGTACCAGTAAATACATTGATTAAAAGTACTATTATTATATTACAAAAATACGTGTAATTTTGATCGGTATCAAAATTATCGGAATAATTTTTTTTTAAATTGATAATATAGTTCAAATGTTAAATTTTATGATTAGATTTAAAAAAAAATTATTTCGACAATTTTGATATAAATTATAAACCGATCAAAATTATACGTATTTTCGTAATGGACAATCAAATGAAAACGGAATGAGTAGTTATCTAGCTCATGAAATATGTTTGTTGAATGGAGTATATCAATTTTTTTTTTTTAATTTAATCTTGAAAGTTAAATAGAGTTGTGAAAATTACACAGTCATGAAACTATTTGGTTTAGTCTGGCATAATTTAGGAATACGAACTTGAAGTTTTTTTATTTATTACTTTATTTGAGACAAATTCACAAACACTAGTAAAATTTAAAATCATTTATCAGGTTGCGACGTTATCGCCGAACGTGCCAGCAGTACACGAGCTACACTTTGCTGTCCCAATGGCCGGAGCAGTTGTTTGCACTTTTAACGTTCGCCATGATTCACCTATGCTCTCTACGCTATTAAAACACTCGAAAACCAGAATTATTTTCGTGGATTATGAATTGCTCGATATCGCTAGCAAAGCCATCGACCTTCTCAAAAACTCGGATACGAAACCGCCCATTGTAGTCCTGATTCCTGAATATTCGAAGCCAATCACTAAAACAACGACACCTTATGATTACGTTTACGAAAATCTTTTACAAAAAGGGACCACTGATTTTTCGATAATACGGCCAAAAAACGAGTGGGACCCAATCAGCTTAAACTACACTTCTGGCACGACCTCACGTCCGAAAGGGGTCATATTTAACCACAGGGGCGCGTATCTAAATTCCATTTCAACAGTTTTTCTACATGAGATGGGCCCGCGACCAGTCTACCTATGGACTGTGCCAACTTTTCATTGCAACGGTTGGTGTCTTATTTGGGGGGTGGCGGCCATAGGTGGCACAAACATATGTCTCCGAAGAGTCTCTCCGAAAGGTATTTTCGACAATATACACCTACACAAGGTGACACACTTTAGTGGTGCACCGACCGTTTTAAATATGATTGTGAACTCTCATGAAAATGACCGAAAACCACTCCCGCATAAGGTAGAGGTGGTGACGGGAGGTTCGTCACCACCACCTCATATTTTCGCAAAAATGGAAGAAATGGGTTTTGGCGTATCACAACTGTACGGACTTACGGAGACATATGGGCCTGGTACTTCGTGCATATGGAAGCCCGAGTGGGACACTTTGCCGTTACACGAAAGGTACTAGTAAATTACTAACAAATTTACTAAAAGCTTGAGATCCTGTATGTGCAATTTTTAGTTTCATTTATTTGAAAAAAATTGATTTTCCAACACTCCCAATCACATGCAATCCGAAAAACTATCCCAAATTTTAGAGAGGACTTGCGATTCTTTTGTTCTTTTAGTATTATAATTTTAACAGACTGGTGCATTATCCGTGCGGAGATCATGTTATGTTTATAAAATCACGAACACATTGTAGGAGCAACTTATTCCTTTTCTCTCTATTGTTCTCTGACAGGTATGAGCTAAAAGCTCGACAAGGGGTACCGCATTTAGGCCTCGAAGAGATTGACATAAAGGACCCTATAACAATGAAGAGTGTACCAAACGATGGTAAAACAATAGGGGAAATTATGTTTAGGGGCAATACGGTAATGTGTGGGTATTTGGGAGATTTAGAGGCAACGAAAGAAGCGTTTAGGGGTGGGTGGTTTCATAGCGGTGACCTGGCGGTGAAACACTCGGATTATTATATCGAGGTTAAGGATAGGGCGAAGGATGTGATAATATCGGGTGGTGAGAATATTAGTAGTGTGGAGGTTGAGAAGGTGTTATCTAGTCATGCAGCGGTGTTTGAGGTTGCGGTGGTGGCTAGGCCAGACAATCATTGGGGGCAAACTCCTTGCGCTTTTGTGATGCTGAAAGACGGGTTTCATGACGTGAGGGAAAGAGAATTGATTGATTTTTGTCGGGATCGTTTGCCTCATTATATGGCGCCGAAAACGGTTGTTTTTGGTGATATTCCGAGGACTTCGACAGGAAAAGTGCAGAAGTTTACTCTTAGGGAAAAGGCAAAAGCCATGGGTTCAATTTCTTAACTGGAATTTAGAATATAAGCAACAACAAAACGTTTGAAATTTGATCAAATAAGGTCTCTAAGGATTATTTTCTTAAACTGAATTTTGATGGAGTAAACCTTCTGTTAAAACGAAATTTGATCAATTTTTTGTTTTGTTTTGTTTTGAGTTTTGACTACAAGAATGTAAAATGTGAAGACTAATCCGTAAACACGCTTAACTGATTACTCAGTGTTGTTAAAGTGTGCAAAACGCAACACACAAGGGGATATGAAATTAATATCATTCAACCTTGCAAAAATTGAAAAAGGATTCTCAAACACAACAAACCGACCTTCATTTATTGGGATGTACAAAAAAGTCCGAACATGTATTTCAAGCTAACCAGAAAACAAGGGAAAGTTGAGCAAAAGTTCATGCTTATAAGGTTCAAACTATAAAATTATAAAATTTTCACAACTTTCCATCATGATCTTCTTCATATGTTTGGCAAAGCAGGGTTTAGGGTAATGTTTAGACGGATTATGTATGGATAAAGTACAGAACCTAATAGTAAATGATCCTTAATTCTTATCCCACTTGTGATTAGTGCTAGTTTTGGATCGCTATAAAGTGCAGTTGGCTTTCCTTCCAGGTCTGCAGCTAAAACGCCACTGTTTTTCTCCATACTTGGTCGACCTACGTACTTCTCGATGATTGCTAGAACCTTTCTAACAAACGGATATCTTTGCGCTAAATCCCAAGAAAAAGTCACTTCCTGAGTTAAAAATGAAAATAAAGTAAAATATGAATGATAGTTAGTCTGTAAAATCATCGTATATGAACGTTCTTGCTACGAGTATAGATACCAAATAGAAGAAACAAAGGAAATGCCAGGCAAGAGAAAGTGTTTGGTCTGGTAGTTTTGACCTTTACAAAATTTTCAAAATCTGAAACTAAAAGTAACTCCGCTTCATCCTATTAAAATTTGAGAAGCCAATCTTTTTTGTCTTGTGGAGGTTTTCGAACCTTTTTTCTTGAAAAATATACTTGTAATATCAATTGGATTTTTGGGAATACCGTGGCTAAGGCGATCCAATATAGTCCTTCTCCATCATAGTGTATGTTGTCAGGCATGCCAGGCAGACCATCTATAAAAGTCTCGACAGACCCTTTCTTCTCCCCTCGGACGTAGTATTTCCTACACCTTCTCCTGCAATTTTCTTAAGTAAATTAAATTTATTATATCATAAAAGAGTAAAAACTAATGATACAGTTTAGCACTTATAAAAAATGGTAAGAGTACTCTGCAGTGGTAATAAGATTTTTGTGTATTTGCATTAGCTCCCAAGACTAGTCGCAAGCTACTGATGTTTTTTGGTTGCAGCTTACAAGCACTTTGTTTTTGCATACTGCGTAGGATAAGACCCACATTTTGTTTGATCGACAACGTAGTTTTTAAAAAAAAAATTGTTTGTATAGCCTGCATAAGCAAGATTTTCAACTTGAAGAACCTAGCTAAAATCAGAAACTAAACTATCCAGCTTATTTTCACAGACGCTTTGCTTTTTTGCTTGAAAGTTTAAGTTAAGTCTTTATTCGGCTAACCAGCTCAAAAAACTAAATTTTGCCTTTTCGCAAACTTAATCATTCAAGCTTTCTGCTTAAAAGCAACAACAAAACAATCCCACAATCTATGAAAGTGGAGGCAACTAAGCCATACATTGGTGTCTCACAAAAGACCACCGAGTTTTGATCCGCTGACATGGAGACCCCATTTGGAAAATAAAGATTCGAAAGAAGAACTTTTGTCTCCTTTGTAGATGGATCATAGTTCAAGAGTCTCCCGTAAGGCCTACCCTCCAAAGTGTCCCATATGAATTCATTTAAGGTGTATTTATATGATGCATCAGTGAAATAGATAATTCCATTTTCCGCAACATCAACACCATCTGTTAGTTTGAACTCAATACCCGCAGCCTCTTTTGTCAATAGCTCTGTTTTGCCATCCTTGGTCACTTTCATGAGACCCTTCAGGGAAAAAATATATTGCCGGTTATGATACTTTTTTTGGGTAAGTCCGGTTATGATACTTCATAGATGTATTAAATAGAACAAATGCACACACCGGTCGAAAAGAGCATGATTCTTTCATTTCCTTAGATAAAATCTTCAACTGTATGATTATGCTTTTAATTCTCAAGTATAATTTGTGAAAGGCAACATTGCTTATTTTGATTTTTGAAAGAGTTCTAATCCACGAAAATAGGGCTAAGTGTTTAATCGGAAACTTCATCACAAGCATAAAAAAGCATAAGCCTTTTTAGCGTAAACGAAAAGGCATAAGCTTTGTGTAAACGTTTTTGAGTTTTATACTGAATATTTAATATAACAAGAACTTTTGAAGAAAATACAGTTGACGGATCATCAGCGCAAAAACTTTTGTACGAGGATCATACTATGGTTGTGATTACTTGTGAATACTCCCACCATCTGAATATTCGTAAAGGACAAGTTAATTATGATGATTTAAAAATCGTAAAGTATCTCGATTTGTATTTCATCCAATCCTTCCTCTCAATCGAAAATATTTTACTTAGCCCTCGTCTACTTGAACATACTCCATGTTCATTTGCATTATAAGTAGCAGACAGTATAGTACAAACTGTAATGTTGACCATGTGTTTGGTTAAACTTTTATCAATAGCTAGTAAATGAGTAAAAGATCTAAGTATCTAACCAAGTAATAACTATATAGTCTTACCAGTTATACCCGATACTTGTAAAGAACAAGTATGTTGAACACCATTTCACTATATACTCATTCCTTTTAGTTCTACCACTTTCGATTTAACAAGTGTACAAAAATTGTTCCCTAGAAAATTAAAAGGAAAATAGAAATGGTAGGTCAAGACGAACCTTGTTGGCATCCGCAACAATAAGTTGGTTATCATGTCCAAGAGCGAGTCCCAAGGGTCTTCCACCCGTGTTCACCCAGTCCTCCACCACCGAGTCCACACTCGTCTCACTCACCTCAACTCGCTTGATCCACCCATCCATACACCCCGTGTAAACAACTCCTAACCCTTTATCATAAACAATATCTTCAGGTCCAAGCAACTTTCCGGTCCCAACTTTCTCCGACCCAAGTAAAATGTTCAAGTTTTTGTTCTGAACAAGTAAAGGTTTTCTAGTGAACTCGTGGGTCGGGAGGTGTGCTGGGTCGAATGTGTCTAGTTGGTACACGAGTACCGCAGCTAAGACGGGTAGGAGGAGAGGGATGGCGAGAGAGAATGGTCGCGGAATGAGTCTCTTTTGCTCAGTGGTAGACATTGTCAAGAAAGGATGATTGTGATGATGAGCATGAGATGTTTTTTCTTCAAGTACTTCAGTCCAAAAGTCACCAATAATCCAAATTTCCAACGAAAGGTATACACTCAATTATTATACAGGCATAACACAAAATAATATTTGATTTAGTGATACTTAAAAACTGTCACAAGTCTGTCGTTAATTTAAGAAACTGTCACAAATCTGTCGCAAATTGACTAAACTGTCACAAAAACCGTCGCTAATAAGCTCGTAACAAAAAATAACGTCACTAATCCCGTCGCTATTTGAGCATTTTTTTTTTTTTTTTGTAGGAATAGTCATCATGCATATTTTAAGGAGCCGTTATTTTAGACCATAGCTAGAGTTACTATCTTTGATTTTTTAATATCTAGTTAAAGTCTAATTTATAGTAGTAGTTATAAACAGTGTTTTGAAAAGCGAAGTTTCAGCTAAAACATTTCTTTAAGAGATAAGTACCGGTTTTTAACGGTCTAAAAACCAGATAATCGAGTTTTTAAAGTTTTTTTTTAGGATTTGAATCGAGAGTTTTTACTAGGAAGAGCACTTTTTAAAATAGTGGTTATATAAACTGGAACATTTAAGTTACAGAGGGGGAGCCAGACTATACTAAATGTATAGTCTGAAAAACTCTTCTCTGTGGCACCATTGGATCAACAGAACGGCCCACAGACTGTAAGAATCCAATGGTGCCACAGAGATAGTTTTTCGGACTATACTAAATATATAGTCTCGCACCCCTTGTCCTTTAAGTTATGTTATGGCATTGGAATAGATATTATAATTGGGACTTGCGAGATGCAAATGAAAACAATATTATTGGATATGAATTTCACGGTATTAGACTTCACGTGGGTGTACTTCTCGAGATATTAAATCTTACTGACATTGACAGACCAACCATTATTTAATAAAATACTATAAAAACCCACAAAATTTACTTGCAAAGTCTATCGAAACAATGATAGTTATTTTTTTTAAACACATGTAAAAAAAAATGATACTGTTACTAATAAAAAAATGTCATATCATTCTCAACATTAATTACTATATTAATTTTTTAGTTATTAATTTATACATATCGTTTATTTGTATTCATATTAAAAAACTTGTGGTCAAATTTTGACATTAATGTTTGAATAAAAAAAATTAAAAGATGGTAATACAAGTCACGCCACGTAATAAAAACCCAAATAAAAATATAATCGAACCCTATTTTAGCATATCCTAAATTTAAATAATAATTAAAAATAAAAAAAATTGTTCAATCTAAAAATGCAACCCATTAAAAACTAAAATAAAAATATAATAGAACCTAGTTGAATTTACCCTAAATTTAAATATTAATTAAAAATTAAAAAATTGTTAAATTTAATATTAATAAAAATTAAAACTTTAATGAGATGGATATGCCATATAATATGAGCTGATTTTTTGGATAGAAAAAATTTGTGAACAAAATCATTTTACTTTAATAAACTTGCTTCAAAATGAGTAGCTAAAAAAGTAGTCCATATACACCTTTTAAACTTTCTGTATATGCTATAGAATCTTAAGCTTTATTTTGTGATAAAAATATCTCAAAGATTTATTTATCGGCAAGTGGTTTATCAATTAAAGTTGGGTGTTCACAGTACGTTATCTTTATTATTTCAAGGACCATAATGAAAATCTAATGAAACCCATATTTGTAATCTATCTATATTTCCTAATACTTATTGTCTTATTTGAATTTTGAAATGGCTCAAGACTTTAACCTACGGTAAAAAATGCAAAAAAAACAAAAATGAAATGGAAATATTTAACACTACCAAACTGACTCTCCTACTTCAGTGCCTTAGATGTCTCGGTAATCATCCTTTTACACATTTGCTACTAAGACCATCTAGAATATCTGTGTTAAAATGTGTGTTAACTAAAAATATTAGTGAATAATACAATTTTATAAACATTAAAAATATTGTTAAATATAACAATCTTTTTAAGTGTTATTACTTGATGACATGGCAAAAAAAACTGACCCATCCTCATATTTCTCACGCATATCTTTTCTATCTCTAACCTACTCTACTCTTCTATTTATTTTTTGGATGCAGCGTACCTGACTCTGAGTCAAAGGTGACTCAAAGTCCACAACCATTGGATATTGCTACAGTTAAAATATGAAATGTACTGTAGCAATATCCAATGGTTGTGGACTCTGAGTCACTCTGACTCAGAGTCAGGTACGCTGCTTCCTTATTTTCTCCTGCATATTTTCTTCTTATTTACTTTCTCTTATTCTCCATAAATATGGAAAATCTTCCTCCTTTTCTCAACCCACAATTCAACTATGACTTTTATGAAACAACACCCCAATCGAGTTCTCAACAATTCTCTCAACAATATCCATATAATATACAACAACCTTTTGGCTCATTCAACTCTCAAATGTTAGGGGACCAATCTCAGTTTTAATCTCAAGTTCAAAATAACCAATTACGTTATACAATTACAAAGAAAAAAAAGACTCAATCAATACGAAAAGAGAGAGATCCTAACTGGGCTCCAGAAGAAGACAAAGCACTATGTAAGTCATGATTACGTGTATCTGAAGATCCTATCACAGGGACCGATCGGCCAAGACAACGACTATGGGATCGAATTTTGTCCGATTTCAATAGAACATTTGGGCAAGAAACGGAAAGAGACAGCTCGGGCTTACGTAATAGATGGTCGTTTCTTCATCCCAAAATTAATAAATATTCAGGATTTGTTGAAATGATAAAGCGAAATTCATGTAGTGGCTCAAACGCAACTGATTCGGTTAGTATTTTACAATTTTTATCATCAATTCTACTACGTTTAGTATAATTCAAATTACGTATTTTATGTACACAGATTGGTCTTATGAGTCAACTTTATCGATCAAGGACATGTTTTTAAATGGTATCCATGTTGGCTAATTCTTAAAGATACTGCAAAATGGTATAATTTTACGACAGAGAAGAAAAATGCACAGAAAAAAAGAAAAACAGCTAGTGTAGACATAGATAGACTACAATGAAAGAAATCTATTTTCAATTTCAATCTGAAAATATATCACCAAATCGTTTGATACCATATCAATTACAAAAAACAACAAAATGTTGAAAGAAATACAAATATTAACATGTACATCAGCGATCTCTTTAAACCAGTGTAGCAATATTCACATAATCATTCAACCCATGATTTGTTACTCAGCCCTTTATTTATAAAGATATGTTGAAAATAAATAACTTATTTCCCTATTTCTAAAATTCTATCTTTTCTGAAATTTGGCGCTGAAATTTGGCGGTAATGTATGGTTGCTGGAAAAAAACCCAGATAACTACTGTATTTTGAATATTTAATTTTTAATTAAAATAGATAATATTGTTAAAGTTAAAACTAATGTGGGTGTTTAACTTGATATGCATATGTGTATAGCATTTTAAATGATGATGTGTCACTAGTTAACAACAAAAAGTTAACAAAACTAACGTGGATGCTCTAAACAGTTAACATGTGAACAACTTGGTGTTGTAAAAAATACCTAAAACCCGAAAACCGTATCGTATAGTTATATAGACCCAAAAATCGCAAGTACCGACCCGTCACAAAACCGTTGTCGGGTCTAACCAACCAGCCCCAACCGGTTCTAGGGTCGGGTATGGTTTTCAACTTTATACCGCAAAAATCGACCCGCATAACCAACCCGCAAAACCGCAATATGTACCCTGAATCCTGAATAAGTATATACATATTAATATATTATTATTGTTATATTAGGTTCATGTATATATCAATTTATATTTAAACACACATGTGAATGAAGGGATTTTTAAAATGTTTGACAATGATATCTAAAGTGAAACAATATATTCAACATTACTTTTTACAAAATTATACATGGGATTTGGCAAAAAATGTTCTATAATAAAATAAATAGATCAATAATATCTTAATAAATATCAACATAATAAGTTATATTATAAAGTTAGTATTTGTTTTACTATAGTAATGATATCAACAACAACAATATGTTTAAAATTTGACTTTTTCTAGCATATCAATATATGTTGTTAAGTAGTAGTCCTATTAGTTTTGCGACATGTAAAAATTGGTCTTAGTCTTTAGAAGACACACGAGGCATATTATGTATTTTTTAAATATTTTCTAATTTAAAATAATTGCGGGTATCTACACGTATCGAGAACCGTTAGACCCGTTACATATACGGGTATGAATCGGGTAAAATAAGTATAAAAAAGTTATATAAACCCGACCCGTAGATGACGATAGAACCGTCAAAACCGCTACCCAAAAACCAAAAAACCGTTGGATCGGACCGGATAGGACCGAATAAAATTGACACCCCTATAATAGCTGTTATTTTACAATTAGACTCCCACAGTCTTAAACTTTATTTAAATCAATAAGTGTAACCAGGGTTGGCCCTATGATTTGGACACCTAATCCCGATCATTTTAGAATGAAAAAGCCAAAAAAAGTTTATTCATAAACACCTGCAACAGATGTAAATACAAAAATGCAACAACTTAGCTAGTAAGTTTGTTTAAGTGGAGAGGTCTTGGGGTTGACCCATATCATTGGCTATATTATATTTTGAATTTAAGTTTATTTACCAAAAAACAAAACCAATGAAGGAACCTAATATCAACTATCAACCACAAGACCTATGGGTAGGGAGTGAATTGAATTTCCGCTAGGCTGTGTGTCACGGGGTTGTTTTTTCGCTCAACAAAAACAATCACGTGATGGCTCGCTTATGGACTTAATCGCTGCCACAAACGATCAGCGAATCCAACAAACTCGCAACACTCGTGTTTGCCTCACAAACTCTCGTGTTTGGTCACTCAATCGCAGTCCGTTTCGAGGCAACGTAACTGCTCTAATCTGGACAGATTTAAAACAAGTAATATATATGTAAACGCAAGCAAACGTAAATGAAGACACATGCACAATTTACGGCAGCAGCCAACCCAATATAATTCCGTTAATATTAGGAACCAAATTACATATGTTTTACAAGTGTTTCTCAACCCGAAACTCTATATAAAATATGATGAAATATGCTCATGTACTTATAATTTCGTACATGACAGTTACAAGCATAAAATATGGGTCAAAAACTGCCCTAGCGGTTACAAAGTAGTGGGAAAATTGCAGCAACAACTCTAGTAACTGTTCCTGCCCTTTTTCGAAGGTGTCCAGCCCTTGTAAGGTGACTTTACATCAGCTACAACCTGCCCAATGTTCAACCCATTTTGATTCTCGTAATCAACCCGCAATGTAACCAAAACAGCCCGTCATTTGAAACCAAAACACTCCGTTGTCGTGACTCAAAACCAGCGGTCCGTTCGAACCATATCGAACGTGTTTTCTTGCTTCAAACCTGCCCAAAGCTTGAACCGTATCAAACTTTAATTCATTGACGCTCCTACACACTAAACATTAGTCAACGATTCCCACAAACGTTCATTCGACATGTCAATCCGGTAACCAAACGAATGCTAGTACAAAGATGCTAACACTGTGTATGTAGAGATTGTAATGTCATGCACTAAAATCAATATATAGAATATACAAAGTTGCATATATGTATTTTTTCTTTTGAAAAATAATTCCGGCGTCTCCGTTGGCCGGCACCTAACCTCATGGAAAGATATGGCTGTGGTCAGAGCAGGCCTTGAGTGTAACTATACTTTTTAACAAGTCGTTTATGTGGAATTTGAGTACATTTGCGGCAATCAATCAGCCAAGTAGAATAATCCAAAGTACAATTACATTACCTAGCTATTTAATCCCTTTCAAACCTTTTACCCTTTCCCTTAGAACAAACTTTTGTACCTTTCCAGTGGAATTAATTGGCAAATCACCAAACACAACGTACTTAGGAACCATATATTCCAACAATTTTCCCTTACAAAACTCCATAATCTCTTCCTCAGTAGTAACACTCCCTTGTCTCAAACTCACAAAAGCACAAATTGTCTCCCCTAAATTTCCGTCTGGCCTTCCCACAACGGCTGTTGCCAGAACCGCCGAATGAGTAGCCAACACCGCTTCTATACCTATCGTGCTTATAATTTCACCATTAGAATTATTTATCGTATCCATACACCTATCTTTTATTTCAATGTAACCATTTGGATGTCCTACCCCCACATCCCTTGTTCTATACCATCCTTCTTTGAAAGCCTCTTGAGTCGCTTTTGGATTTTTAAAGTACCCTGTCATCATTGCGCTGCTTTTAAACATGATCTCACCCACGGTTTTTCCGTCGAAAGGGACACTAGTCATCGTCCTAAACTCCTTTACATCGGCGCCTTCGATCATAAGGCTATAAACCCCATCGTAAGATGCCGACGTGATGCTAAGTGATTTGACAATGAACGGACCTAGGGCTTCCGTCATGCCATACGCGTGAGAAACATTGAACCCTAACTCTTTGACTTTCTGAATAACTCGAGGTGGCGGCAATGCTCCGGCCACCACTATCTCTACCTTGTGAGGGAGCTTCATGTGGTGGCTAGAGGGGGCCTCTGAGATCGTTGTCAAAATAGTTGGTGAGCCAAATAAATGCGTTACATTTCGAAAATAAACGGAATCAAATATTATTTCAGATGTTACACTTCGAGTACAAATATTAGTGCCACCTAAGGCCGCCATAGCCCAAGTGAAGCACCACCCATTGCAACGAAACATATCCACAGTCCAGGAAAACACTGGCATTTGCTTTATTCCATAACGAAAAATCACCGCCAGGGAGTTGAGATATGCCGCCCTGTGGCTATATATGACTCCTTTAGGATTTCCGGTGGAGCCAGAAGTGAAATTCACTGAGATTGGATCAAATTCATTCGTTGGAAGAACAATTTTGAAATCATCTTTTCCCATTGCTAGAAGTTGGTCATAGTTTAAGGTGTCCTCAGGATTTGTTTGGTTGTATTCTTGTATTATGACTAGGAATGGAATTTTTCTGGGCACGGGAATAAGGTCTAGTGATTTAAGGACAAGGTTTAAGTACTGTTGGTCTATGAAAATGAATTTAGGATCTAAATCTTGTAACAATGAGGCTAAGGTTGGTGTATCAAGTTTTGGGTTGAGTGCGGATAGGACAGCTCCCGCCATTGGTACCCCAAAGTGCAACTCGTACAAGGCAGGCACATTCGGCGCCACAGCCGCAACCTGCCACATCATGTGGATCAAGTTAGTTGTAACTCTAGCAAGGAAAAAATAAATGAAAAAGAGTTGAAATAGAAGAGAGCGGTAATCACGAAGAAATTGTTAAAATGATATAATAAAAGACATGATTTATTGTTGTTTTTAATATTTATTTATTAACAATGATTAATTTATTTTAAAATAGTTTTGAGCAATGTTGTACATGTATATGTGTATTTATTCTGTATAGTAAGTGATTTGGTGTGTAGGGTACAGTTTACATACGGAAGATCAAATCACTGGTTCTAACAGAATATATTTTATCGTTCACAACTTTAGATGGAGTGGACAACCATCAGTATAGTTGTAGCACATAGTTTTAGTAGGCCTGTCTTGAGTACAGGGAACGGTTGAGTTCCCACTCTTTATGCTAGTATACTTAGAGTATATTGATCATGACAAAGTGGTATTATTTTATGATACTGATCAGAATAAAATAATTATACATAAGAAATTATTATGATTACTTATACTCTTAATCCCTAGATTATTTTCGATACACATATTTATAATATATACTCATTTGATTTACGATGGGTGAGATTTTTTATAGTCAACAAACCCGTACGTTGGACAGTAATATTATTTATATGGCGTGTGTCTATAATCGAAGAAATTCACGTCACTTAACAAGGATTGATGATATCCCCTCGAGAAGCTTATAAGTTTTGTTTGTGTCAAATATTACAAGTGGATTTTATATCCGACACAACAAATAAGTTAAGTGCAAATGTCGAGGAAATAATATGCCGAGGAAAATAATTGCCAGTAATTTATTTACTTGGTAGATATCTGTGATCTTAACGTGAGGAGAAAATTAAGTATTTAATAACGTGCTCTCAAATATTATTTGAGAAGAAATTAGAGTGTAATTATATTCTCTAGTGGAAATGAATATAATTTACCGATAGAATATCCTAAGATTGATAAAATATTAATTAGATAATATTATATTAATCTTGTTAATAAGATTATATAATATTTATTAATTAAGTAGTAATCTAAATAGGGTTAGAGTTCTTATTTTCAAAATTTTAACTTGTAAATTATTTTAAAATATTATTAGTAAAATTTAACTTTGTTTATCATTTTTTTTTACCATAAATTACCCTTTACTTCAATTTTGGAAAATATTTTCTGGAAAAATAGATTTTTCCTCGAAACAAACAGAGATAAAACTATATTTTCCGCTAAAATATTTTTCAGCCTCTATTTTTGGCCAAAACAAACAGAACCTTAGTTTCTCTGTAGCCAGCAAAGTTATTAAATTTAATCTAAAAAATAACATGCGCATATCTTCCAAAACAGACTAAATTCTTCAAAATATTACTCCTAACTATTTGCTCTAGTTTATGATGTATATAAAAAGTAAAAAGAGTTCAATATATCCTGAAACACTAATCACTTCTCATAAGAAAAGTGGAAATATCTTAAACTTTGTTCAGGCGAAATGATATTTTATTTTACTAATTAAGGACTAGTTCCATTTGAGACTTTCACTATTTTTATTTAAATTTTCCGTAGTGGCCTAGATGATATTTGTGTGTCACAAATTAAAAAGTAAACATATAAAACACAAATTGATAGCCTATTATGGTTGCCAACTTATCGAATTTTACAAATTTATAAAAGATTCTAGTATTTAATTTTCCCGGGCCGGGTACATGTTCGATAATTAAATCAAGGAAAAATTATAAAAAGATATCAATTTTGAAAATAAATTAACAAAAACATACCCTAAAAGTTTGGATGACTAAAAACATTCCTATCTATCTCTTCTCTTTCGCTCTTCCTTTCTTATTCTCACTCTCTCTCCTCATTTTTCTCTTTCCGTCTCTCTCTCAACTCTCTCTATCTTCGTGACTATTTTTGGTTTTTAATGTAACGATTTATATTGGTAAATATGAGATTTATTTTTGTTATTTTAGACCAAATAGGTCGAATTTTATATTGAACTGGGGGTTGTTGGGGGCTTTTGAGTTGAGTCGTGGTGTTATTTTTCTCATACGAGTTTGATATTGGTCAATTGAAATTTCAGTCCAACTAGGGATATAAATTCCAAAAAATTGGTATTAACTTTAAAATGGAGGTATTGTCTCTACAAATAAGAGTTTGAAGTATAAAAATGAGGGTATAGAGTATGAATTAGAGAAATAAGGGTATGCAATTTAAAAGAGTATATGAACTCTAAAAAAGGGTATGAATTTTGCAAATATGGATACGAACTATAAAAACAATGCTATGAATTCTAGAAAGATGATAAAACTCTAAAATAAAGGTATGATATTTACAAATAAGGGTATTAAATTTGCAAATATGGATATGAGCTCTAAAATAGAGGATATGAACTATAGAATAAAGGATATTAACTCTAAATTGAGGGTATGAACTTTAGAATGGAGAGAGAGAGAGACGGGAGAAAGAGTGGAGATAGAGACAGGAGAAAAACAACATTTCTAAACAGAGATTTAGAAGAGGAAATTTACATTGAAAAAACTGATCAAGGGCTTGTGGTTCCAAGTAAAGAGAGAAAGTTGTGCAAATTGGTTAACTCATTGTACGGATTGAAACAAGTATCTAAACAGTGGCACAAAAATTTTGATAGCGCTATGCACTCAATCGGGTTTCATATTAACAAATGTGATAACTGTGTCTATGTAAGAAGAGGTGGAATCGAGTATGTGATTGTCTGCCTTTACGTATATGACATGATTATCATAGGTAACAAAGATAACATTAAGGCTACGAAGAATTTGTTGTTGGGAAGTTTCGACATGAAATACATGAGTGTTGCTGATGTGATTTTACATAGGAAAATAACTAAAACATAATATGGCTATGCTCTCTTTCAATCTCACTATGTTAGGAAAGTGCTTGACAAGTTCTATCTGGGAGGTAAAACAACTGCCTGAACACCAATCAAAGTTTTGCCGCGTCACAAGAAGAATCTCGGTGAAGGTGTGCGACAACTTGAATATTCTTAGATAATAGGTAGTGTCATGTATATCATCAAATGTACTACACTAGACATTTCTAACTCAATGAGTAGACTGAGTAGGCATACGCGTAATCAAAGGGATGAGCACTGAAAGGCCATAATCAGGTTACTCATGTATAAAGGTTTACAAAGGATTTTGGTCTGCACTGTACGAGATATCCAGTTTTAGAGCGATGCTAAAACTGGATATCTCAATCCAATAGTCTAAAGTCCATGAGTGAATACGCGTTTGTACTCAGAGGAGCAACGATTTCGTGTATATCCTCAAAACAGATAGTTATTGCCAGGTCAACTATGAAGTCTGAGTTGATAGCGTTGAACCTGGCTACTAAGGAAGTCGAATGGTTAAGAAACTTTCTGGAGGGAATTCCACTGTGGGCGCAACATGTTCCCGCATAAACCGTGCACTGTGATAGTCAGTCAGCCATTGAACGGACACATAGTACAATGTATATTGGGAAGTCCCGACATGTGCATCGGAGACATAGATCCGTAAGGAAATTACTAGCAAATGGTGTATTATCCATAGACTTTATGAGGTCTAAGGATAATATTACGGACACATTAACAAAAGACTTAACTTGAGATCTAGTTGAAGCTTCATCAAAGAGAACGTGCATGAAGCCATGAAATTGGTTACCCAACATGATGGCAACCCAATCTGAATTCAAAACTCCAGTTTGCAGGTTCAACGGGACAATCGAATTGTGGTGGGTGACCGAATAAAGTACTTAGGTATATGAGTTTACAACACATTCCTATAATGAAAAAGTGATAGATCTGTTCCATTGAAGGTGAATCATTGATGCTTATTAAGATGTAAGTATCTCGGGTGGAAACGAGTGGGGTATGACAAGATACTATTAACTTGAGTTCATCTATATCGAGTGTGTAGGGGCCGCTATTATTAGAAGAGTTATAAGGGCTAATTCTCTAGATTTCTCGATGAATATACCAAGGCAGTCCATGGCCAAAATGGAACAAAAAGTATGTCCAAGTAGCGAGATAGAGGAAACGTTGCATGAGTATTGTTGTCTTGGTATGCACAAAACGTCAAAGGGTTCAAAGCATCGGGACTACCCTTTGGCAAGCATATCCGATATTATTTTACTACGAGCGGTTTAAGGAGAAAGCTACCTTACCAGATACAATGAATTCTCATGCTATCATTGATTGCATTTAGATTGCATACTGCACATCAGCCATTACATTCATGTGGGGCAAAATTGGAATTAACATGATTTTGTCATGTCAATGTGCCAACTTTGAGCCAAAAATTAAGTGGTGCACACTTAAAATTTGAGTCCGTCTTTGTAAGATTTGTCAACTATGTTCCGAGATGGTATATTACACGCGCAAAACGAATTAGCGGTTTGAATGGAAATTGACTTCTTAAAGTGCATCTCGAAAGGGGTAACTTGCAAGTGAGAAGTTGAAAAGGATTTGTGGGATTTATCCCACAATGGAAGAGGAAGATTCCCAATGAGTGGTTTATATACAATTACAACTTTTATGAGTTTGATTGATCAAACACGCAGGGCTAGATTGGGTCTGGGACCGGCTAGCAGGTCTCAAAACTTGTACGCTGGCTGTGCTTGCTTTTGTGCTATTGACATGTACTTGTTATTATTCGGTCTGGTATGCTTAATGGTTCAGTTCGTGTTAGGTGTGGAGTGGTCAGACTTTGTAATAGCTGCAGAGTTAATTCTCGAGATTCTGTAACATGTAACGATTGCTCGTTATTGTGTTTAATAGCGCAATTAACACGTTGATTACAGACTTTGTATACCTAAAACTGATGGTCATTATAGTGCGTCATAATGGAGTTGTAACCCCCACAATTATGTTGAGACTGACCTATCCTAGTATAAATAGGAGGGCAACCTATCAGCCTAAACACTCATTTTACAAACACAACAACACACACACTCACGACATCATACTTAGAGAGAGAGAGTATCATCTCACAAAAGGTTCGTTGGAGTGTAGTGGCACTGCTTAACACAACAATACACACTCACGACAATATACTTAGAGAGAGAGTAACAATAGAGAGAGTATCATCTCACAAAAGGTTCGTCGAGTGACACGCTTAAGTCTCTACATCATCAGACGTTTAATCTTGGGATTGCATTACCGAAACAAAAATGAAATTTAAAAGGTGACGGACAAATTGGGTTCAAGGGAAACGGCTAAACCATTGTCTCATCTTCCATTTCGTTTTCTTATTTGCTTATTTTCATTTTCTTTTACTATTATTATTTATTCTGTCTTTTCATTCCGGTCCTTTACTTTCTTGTATATTCTAACTAGTCCCTTACTTTTCTATATTTATATTCCAGTCCTTTTATTTATGCAATCTAATTATATTTATTTTAATCGGATTCTAAAATGTGTCATGGAGTTGATGTAAGCATTAATTAGTGTGTAGACTTGGTATTTGTCTGTCGTTTCTGTTTATGTTAATTAATTACTTCCCTGTTTATTGACTTATGACTATGCAATATTATCCATTTTGCCAATTGACTATTCAAACAAAAGTATGCTTTTGCTTATTTAAATTAAAGAGGCAAGTGGCAAAAACAAAGCACCGGTTAAATATTAGTATATATATATATATGAGATGCTGTCCCTTATCTGCCACAGTGGATATATAATACTCCTAGCATTATAATGACAAATTTGTCATTTATTTTATTTATCCAGGTTATATGGTAACACCCATGTACCAATATTTAAGATGTGAATATGATTTTAGTCTCGCTATAAAAAAATACCCGAATAACGACGGGATTAGACGGTATTTTTTGTTACGAGCTTATTAGCGACGGTTTTTGTGACGGCTTTGTGACTGTTTAGTCAATTTGCGACAGATTTGTAACAGCTTTTTAAATTAGCGACAAGGTTGTGACAAATTTTGACTCTTATTAAATCAAATATTATTTTGTAGCGTATATTTGTAAGTGTAAAGCTTAGTTTTTTTTTTTTTCTCTTCTTTGTCAACTGAATTATACATCATTCAAGCAAAGATTAGCTTCTTTTTGGAGGCTAGTGTCCGTTTGGTCATTTCACTGTAATTATGAAGGTTTATCATTTAACGTTTCTGTTATAATTAGGGGTGGACACGGGACGGATTGAGACGGATTTATTTCAATTCTAACCCAATCCGTAAAATAAATGGCGGGGCGGATTGGGGCGGATTGATAAAATTTAAATATCAACCCAATCCAACCCGTTACAATTAAAACCCCAACCCAATCCAACCCAACCCGCAAAATAAATTGCGGGTTGGGTTTAGATTGATTCTTAAATTTTTATTTTGGTCATTTATTTTTCATAGTTTGTATAATCAACTCAAAATTTAAAATAAATTGAATATTTCAAAAATAAATTTTAAAAATTAGCTTCATAAGAAAGGCAAAAGAAAAGAAAGTGTAGTAAAACTTACAATATCTCCATAGTTAGTACCCAAATGAGAAAGGGCAGAAGCAAGATTGAGGCATCTTTTGTAAGTTTCTCTCCAAATAAACCTTATATTGTCCCCATAAATAATAGAAGCCTTGTCTCCATACACAAAAGCTGCCCTCTCTAGAAAACTTATAGGGGTGAGAGCCACGTTATTTAATAAGTTCATGGATTCCATTGTAACACCTTATTATTCTGCGTTATTTCTATGAAATAGAGCTACAAATGTGTGTATATATATAGTGGTACGTGTATATTTAGTCAATTTTTTTTAAAAATACCACTACACTTTTATATTAATTACAATAATACCATACTCACATAAAAATATAAAAAATAAAAACTAATAAAACTATTTATCCCTTTTTAATAACCAAACATTCTTTTAAATCTTAAAATATGTTTTTTTTTATTATCCACATATTTATATCATAAATATACATATTTTCTATATTTTTATTGCATTACGCGCCGCACACGCAACGCGTGGGGCTCGATTACTAGTGTGTATATATATATATATATGTATTGTTAATCAAAAGTACACATAGGAGGAATTAGGTAACAACAGTCAGGTGTTGTTAATTACGCTCTCTCATTTTGAAAAAAAGATTAAAAAAAAAAGATTTTTCCTATATATAAGGTATAATTTTTTTATTTTATAGAAAATGTGGTTCTGTTGAAAGTACGGCGAATAATATTTTATATTGACTATTAACTTGACAATGGTGGTCTTAAAATTAAATTTATAAAATATTTTGAACATACTAGCTGCTGATATCACAAATATTCTATCGCATTATGTCATTATGTGAAAACAATCACCTGTCATTAATATTCATCAGCTGTTTGTTTCTCCGATGTTATTAATTATAAGCTTGGAGTATTTAAATAGTACGTCACTAAGGTTTATTTAGAGCAACTACATCATATTTTCTAAACTTTTTCTTAAATTTATAATAAAAAAATACACAATTATTAGTTCGAGATAATCATTTAACTTTATACAATTTTGAGTTTTTTTTTATATTAACATCACTATTATAACTAACCATATATTTTATTATTTTCTATCTACTTTCCCCGCTCCAAATTTAATTTTGTAATTTCCACATGTGTCAAAAAGTTAAATCTGATTTTTATTTTTTATTTTAATGGTTATGGGAACTTCTAGTCTCTTCTTTATAAGAGAAACTACATCAAATTCCTTAAAGTTTTTCTCAATTTTTAATAAAAAATACGAACTTACTAATCTGAGTTAATCTGAGTTAACATGTATTAAAATTGATGAAATGAAAAATTTCAAAATTAAATCATGTAATTTAATTTTTGAACTATCAACTTTTAAAATTTTAATATCGACAATTTTGAACAAGTTATTAGCCGGTAAAAATTACACATAATTTTGTAATGAACAATTAATTTGGAAGGGAAAACGTGTTAACCTTTGTTTATTTGTTCCCGATTTACACGGTGAATCCAAGTCTCCCTTATTTCGAAAAAGAAAAAGAAAAAGAAAAATCCAAGTCTTCCTTAATTATAGGTGTGACCCACGTAATTACTAGTATTTAATGGGCTCCATAACACCTTATTATTCTGTATATATGTGTATATTTATATCATTCTATTATAATAAGTCAATCCGAGACAAATCAACCTGTCCAATTTAGGCATTTTTTTTCAAAACTATCTATATAGTTTTTTATTAATTACAATAATACATGCTCACATAAAAAAAATAAAAAAATAAAATAAAAAATAACAACTAATAACACTATGTGTCACTCTTTAACAACCAAACATTCTTTTAAGTATTATAATATATTTTTTTTATTATCCACGCATTTGTATCATAACTAAACTTATTTTTTATATTTTAATTGTATTACGCGTCACAGACATAACGCGTGACGCACGATTATTAGTATATATATATATATATATATATAGTGGTAGGTGGATATGCATCGTGAATCAAAAGTACAAGTGAATAATTTATATTGACCGTTAACTTGATAATGCTAGCAAGTCTTAAAATTAAATTTATAAAATATTTTGAACATACTGATGTCACAAAACATTCAATAAACTGATGTCATTATGTGAAATAATCGGCTCAGCATGTCAGCTATACCGTCTTTCGTTAACCTACAATTATTTTGAATCAGTAATATTCTCTCCGTCACTAAATAAGCGTTCATTATAAAAAATATGTATAACTTTAATTATCGAATTTATCATATATATATTGCCGGAATGAAAAATCTAAAAATTCCATTATACAGTTCTAATTATAAACTACAACTAATGCCCAATAGGTACCACTTTTGAAATTATATTCCTCCTAGGTACCTCCATAATTTCATATTCTCTATAGGTACCAATTTTTAATTATTTAATTTATTTACCAAAACGCCATACACATATTTCATAAAAAATGAAAAAAAAACACATAAAATTATTTAAAATGCAAAAAATCTCAAAATAAATGAAAAAAAATCACAAAAAATTGTAAAAATTAAAAAAAAATGTATTTTATAAAAAAAATGAAAAAAAATCACAAAAAATGAAAAAAAAAAAATAACAAAGAAAAAAAAAAAATCATAAAAAAATTATAAAAAATGAAAAAATTATAAAAAATCACAAAAAAAAAAAAAAATAATAATAAAAAATGAAAAAAATCACAAAATATTATAAAAAAATAAAAAAAATAAAAAAAATGAAAAAAAATGAAAAAAATCACAAAATTATAAAAAAAATGAAAAAAAGCACACAAAAAAATCATTAAAAAAAATCACTTTTATTGAACTTTATGCACTTTCGACTGTAGTAGATGCACTTTCAGCTGAACTATATGCACTTTTAGCTGAACCAGATGCACTTTCAGCTGAACCATATGCACTTTCAGCTGAACCATATGCACTTTCAGCTGAACCATATGCACTTTCAGCTGAACCATATGCACTTTTATTGAACTAGATGCACTTTTAGCTGAACCATATGCACTTTCAGCTGAACCAGATACACTTTTAGCTGAACCAGATGCACTTTTAGCTGAACCATATGCACTTTCAGCTGAACCATATGCACTTTTATTGAACTAGATGCACTTTCAGCTGAACCATATGCACTTTCAGCTGAACCAGATACACTTTTACCTGAACCATATGCACTTTCAGCTGAACCATATGCACTTTTATTGAACTAGATGCACTTTCAGCTGAACCATATGCACTTTTATTGAACTAGATGCACTTTTAGCTGAACCATATGCACTTTCAGCTGAACCAGATACACTTTTAGCTGAACCATATGCACTTTCAGCTGAACCATATGCACTTTCAGCTGAACCATATGCACTTTCAGCTGAACCATATGCACTTTCGACTCAATTTTATGCATTTTTGACTAACTATATACACTTTCGACTGAACTATATGCATTTTTATTGAACTATATACGCTTTTGACTGAATTATATGTATTTTTGACTGAACTAGATGCACTTTCAGCTCATTTAGATTAAAAAAAAGGCACATTTATCATGGAAAAACCATTTTTTTGTATAAAAAAATCACTTTTCGGTATAAAAAGTGTTATATTGACAAAAAAAATATTTTTTGTAATTTTTTAAAAAGTTTATGATTTTTTAATTTTTTTATAATTCTTTTTTTTGTAATTTTTGTGATTTTTTTATAATTTTTATAATTTTTTGTGATTTTTGTTATTTTTTTATATTGTTTTGTGATTTTTTGTGATTTTTTGTGATTTTTTGATTTTTTGTGATTTTTTGTGATTTTTTGTGATTTGTTGTAATTTGTTTGTGATTTGTTTGTGATTTGTTTGTGATTTTTTGTAATTTTTTGTGATTTTTTGTGATTTTTTGTGATTTTTTGTGAATTTTTATGATTTTTTAATTTTTTTTGAAATTTTTATAATTTTTTTATGATTTTTGTATTTTTTAATAATTTTTTTTGATTTTTGGTGATTTTTTATACTTTTTGGTGATTTTTTTATATTTTTTATGATTTTTTCATTTTTTTAAAAAATCAATTACTAATAAAACTCATAAACCATAAAAAGTGGTACCTATGAGGAATGTGAAATTATGAAGGTGACTTAGGAGGAATATAATTTGGTAAAAGGGACTTATAGGGAATTGCCCCTATAAACTATGTGATTGACTTTTGAAGATTTTTTTTCGATAATTTACCTATAAGAAATTTGATGGTCAAAATTGCACGTATTTTCATAATAGACACTTATTTAGAAACGGTGGGAGTACGCCACTACAGTTTCTTTAAAGCAACTACATCAAATTCTTTAAACTTTTCCTTAAATTTGTAATAAAAATACACAATTACTAGTTTGAGATAACCATTTAACTTTTTACAATTTGGAGTTTATTTATTTTAACATCAATATTACTTATAACTAATTAACCACATATTTTATTATTTTCTATCTACTTTTTTTCCCTCCAAATTTAATTTTTTAATTTCCGCTTATGTGCCAAAAAGGTAAATTTGAAAAGTTTTTTATTATTTTAACAGTCAGGGGAACTTCTAGTCTCATTTTTTTATTAGAGAGACTACATTAAATTTTTTAACCTTTTTTTTATAATAAAATAATAAATACTTACTAGTTTGAGTTAACCATTCAACTTTATACAATTTTCATTTTCACTATATTAACATACATATCACAACAAACCATATTTTTATTGTGTTCTATCCACTTTTTCCCCATTCCAAATTTAATTTTTTAATTTTCACATATGAATCAAAAAGGAAGAGCTGACAATTAGTTATTATTATTTTAATGGGTAGGGGAACTTTTAGTCTCCTTCTTTATAAGGGAAAGAAATGGGTGAAAGTTAAAGAAAGTGAATTGTAATGGTTATTGATACAGAGCCTATTTTTTGTTAAAATTCCATAAGAAAAGGAATATGTATCATTTAGGTAGATGATGGTAAAAGGATGAGAATATTGCCAATGATTACAAATTTTCAACTCTAATTATCAAAAAGTCAATTACAAAATAATTATTTTCAAAAACTACAATGCTCACAAATACAAAACTTAAACTTTCACATTCTCTCTTTTTAAAAAAATCTTCCCCCTCTCTCTCTATATATGTATCTCTATCGGGGTTTTATAGGTTTAGTACACCAAACTATCTGCTTTTAACGATTTGGGTACCAACCTTTCAAATTTTCCAATTTAGGTACCACACTATAATAAATTTCCCAATTTAGGTACCACACTATAATAAATTTCCAATTTAGGTACCACCGTCTTAATAAATCACGAAATCATGTCACGTGACATTTGACAAACATTAATTTAAGAGGCTAATTTGACAATTTTGCACAAAAATATGTCATTTTAGAAAAACTTTTCTCCCAATTTCACAAATAAATTTTTTTAGCAAATAATCTAAATTTAGCATATAATCCAAAATTTAGCATATAATCCAAACTTTTCTCTCAATATGTCAAATTAGCCTCAAATTAATGCTTGTCAAATGTCACGTGACATGATTTCGTGATTTATTAAGACGGTGGTACCTAAATTGGAAAATTTATTATAATGTGGTACCTAAATTGGAAAATTTGAAAGGTGTGTACCCAAATCGTTAACCGCACTATAGTTTGGGATAGTAAATGTATTTTTTCCCTGTCTCTATGTATCTATCTATCTCCTTCCATCCATCGTTATCTGGATAGATGATGTTGTGATGGTTTACTAAGATTTTTGTTACTATGGTGATTTTGGAGAAAAAAACTTCTATTTAGATATCTCAACCAATTAGGTAGAGTTTTATATTAAATTAAAGGTTTTTGGGTCTTTGAATCGATTGTGTATGCATTTTCTCTACTATGCATGCATTTTGCTCGATTGTGTATTAAATTTTCTCGATTGTGTATAGATTTTCTCGATTGTGTATGGACTTTATCGATTGTGTATGGACTTTTCTATATTGTCTATTCATTTTTTTTGATTGTTTATGCATTTTTCTGGATAATGTATGTATTTTTTGGGTTGTGTATTTACTTTTTTGAATTGTTATACATTTTTTAGGGTTGTGTATGCAATTTAATCGATTGTGTATGTACTTTTTAAATTGTGCATACACTTTTCTCGATTGTATATGTATTTTTGTGTATGCAGTTTTCTCGATTGTGTATGTATTTTCTCGATTGTATATGCATTTTTTTTATTTTATATGCACATTTTTTATCTTGTATGCATTTTTTGGTATTGTGTAAGTACTTTTTTGTATTATGTATGAACTTTTTTTTATTATGTATGTACTTTTCTCGATTGTTTATACACATTTCTCGATTGTGTGTGTATTTTTTTAGATTTTTTATGCAATTTTTTGGATTGTGTATACATTTTTATGATTGTCTATGCACTTTTTCGGATTATTTATTCATTTTTTTTCAATTGTGTATAAACTTTTCTGCATTGTATATGCACTTTTTCGGATTATGTATGAATTTTTTAGGATTATGTAGACAATTTTCTCGATTGTGTATACACATTTTTTACGATTATCGGATTATGTATGCAATTTTTTTGAATTGTGTATGCACCTTTTTTTTCACGGTTGTTTATGCACCTTTTTTTCACGGTTGTTTACACACTTATTTTGGATTGTTTATGAACTTATTTTGGACTGTATATGCATATTTTTTGGAGATAGCTAATTGCTACCTTGCACGGGTACAACGATACGGATTTTTTTTTTAAAATTTAGGATACAGTACAGTAAGGGTATATCAATTAAAAATATATAATTATATAAATAAATAAATATATATATATATATAATTAATGAGTTTTTTATGAGATAAATGGTAACTTCTATAATATATATATATATATATATATATATATATATATATATATATATATCTTTTATAATAATATTTTAAAGTTTTTGTATTATTAGTGTAAATATTTAAAGTTTTTGTACCGGGTACCGATACTGTACTAGTATCCGTACATGTAACAGTATCGTATACGTACGTGATAAAGCCATAACTTTGGTCGGTCGCGTTAGGCTTTTCAACAATAATATAATGGTAAATTAAATGTAAATAATGAACACTTCTTGGTTTTTATTATTGATCGGATTATTACACTTGCTCGGATTATTACTTATTTATTACAATTGTGCTCGATTTGACTATTTAATCTCTTATCTTGGTCGATCTCCTTTTTCTTCGATACTCGGCTCTTTCACTGTTCGGTTTCCTTCTTAATGGCTAGGCTTTGACTAGTTTCTCTCTTTTCTCAACTTTTCTCTATAATTTTTGAATAGATTTTCTTCCCCTTTCCTATGAGGGGTAGTTGCCTATTTATAGGCAACTATGCCTCCTTGGATGTTGACAAGTGTCTCCATCTTAGGGTTTTTTTTAGATATGGGTCCCTAGTTAAGCGGGCTTGGGCTTTTATTAATATCTACCTCTATTTTCTAGGAAAGGCATGTGATGACCCATCAAGCATTGGATACCCATTTATGAAGTGTGGGTCGATTGCTACCCGAATAGAATATTCGGGTCTAATTTTTATGTTCTATCAAGTGCTCCCTGACTTCCTCGGCGTGGTCTCCATGTAGAGGGAGTCATGATCGGTCGGTCGAAGATATTACTTCGGTTTTGCTGTTCCCAAGGTTACATCGAGAAATGCGATAGATTCACGACTGTTCCCTGGGGCCAGTTTGAGGTCATTAAGAGGTCCAATCTTGGTACCCTTTTTCGAGGAAAAACCCTTGATCTTCCCCACATTTATCTACTATAAAGATGCCCCATCCCCCATTATCCTATTTATTATTACTTCGACTGTGACACGATGGCTTCTCCCAATGGTTCGACAGGAGACAACTCTTCAGATTACGTTGCTTACTTGGAGAATGAGGTCAAGAAGGTTCGCGCCCTGAAAAAGAAATTGGCGGACGTGACCAAAAGGTTGTCTGATATGGATGCGGAGCACCATATGGCCATGGCTGATAGGGATTGGGCCTTCGAGCATATAAAGAGGCTCGAGCCTTCTCTGGCTAAGCAAAAGGCAGCAAAAAGGGCCTATAAGCTTGCCTTCAAGGAGTTGCATGCTCGGTCTAAACCGAGTTCGGATGATGATGAAGATGGCTCTTCCTCGGATTAATTAGTCTTTTGTGATTTCTTTGTATCGGGTGTCCTCACCAAGTTGTAATCGAATCATGGAAAAATATTAATAAAACATATTTCATTTCCCTTCTTGTCTGTTTATTCCCTTGATACCTTATTGGATGACTTAATCGGCTTTGAACTGCTTTAGTTAGCCATAAATGCTCTTGGGAAGTTCAAGAGGTTGTCTTTCTTCGAGATGACCTTTGGTCTACCCCTTGTTTCTTCCTATAAAAGGGGACTGTCCCTGTATTCTTTGTGCAACTCATTCTTTATTATCGTACAAATGGCTTCTCCTCGTGAAGATAGTGGTGACAACCTTCATGAATACGTTGCCCATCTCGAGGAGGAGGTTAGGAAGGCTCGTATCCTCGAAAGGAGGGTTGCCTTTTTAACCATGGAGGCTCGCCGAGCTGATGAGATGGACGAGCGCTTGGAGGCCATGGAGAGTGAATATCATAAGTCTCTGATCGACAATATTTGGGCTCATGCTCGGATCAAAGAGCTTGAGGCTTCTAGAAATAGGCACATTGCTTCCAAGAGGGCTTATAAACTGGCCCTTAAGGAAGTGTATGCTCGGTCGAAGGGGAAGCCGAATGACGAAGCGGGCCCTTCTATGAAATGATTTTATTATTTTTATTGTATTTCCTCTATGTTGACTGCCTCTTCTGTAATAAAGTATCAATCAATCAATAAATATTACTTTCCCAATGCAATTTATTTGACCGCGCACGCTTGTGGCTTCATTAATGCTTTTTCTTGGATTTTGTGTTTGACCTTATCCACTGGACCTTCTTAATCTCTGTATCTAGGGACCACTGAGATTTCTTGAGCCCTGTGCACAAATCTTATCCTTTATATCTTAATTGTTGTACTTTTTCTAGATTGACACGTGCAGAGACTTTTCGAATTTCGCCCTCTTTTAAATACTAGCGTGAATCCAAGCGTTTCTTCTCAAGGGACTCAACTTTTAATAACGAATGGTTGCTCTTTCCCACTTAAACTTTTCTTAACAGACGCATCTTTTTAATTACCCCTGTTTCCAAGAGTCTTTTTTACGAACGGTTCCAATTCCACACACTAAACCATCCTTAATTTTTCTATAAATACCCTCTCAAGATATGGATTTATTCATAATCTTTTCTTCATCTCCCCTTACCATATATAGAACTTTATCCCATAATCTTTTTAGAATGGCCATTTTTTTCACCAAATCTGCATTGGTCTTGCAAGTGGAGGCTTTTGAAGCTTCCTATGGCCATGCATTAAAACTGTTGAAAGATGCTGAGGAGGAGTTAAAGGTGATGCGTTATCACCATACCGAGATGGTTCGGGAATTAACTTGGCTAAGATCCGAACTGGATTATTGCCGACGTGCTCGTCAGGCTCTAGTTGAAGAGAATGAGGTGTTAAGGGGGAACCCGGCACTTCGAGACAGGAATGTCTCTGCCGGGCCCTCTCATCGATACCGATCGACCTCCCCCTAACCTCTCCATTTTCTTTTTTTCTTTTTTGATTTTCTTCAATTTTCTTCATTTCTTCATCTTTTCTCATTTTTTTTTTATATCCTTCTTATGCTTCTTTTTTCTTTTTTATCGTGTTCCTTTTACTTTCTTCCTCCTCCATTTTCTTTTCACCATCTCTAGCTCTCTCTACTTTTTTCCTTTTTCTATTTCTTCCTCTTCTTTCTCACCACTACGACGTAACAATCAACCCTGTGATCCTAAGGGTTTTGTGTTACTTATAGGGTTTTTGTCATTTTTCATTTTACTCTTCTTGCTTTTCACTTCTTCTTTATGTTCCTCTTCATCTTTTTCTTCCTCTTTTTATGCTTCTGTTCTTCGTCACCTGCTGTTCTCCGTATCTGTTGGTATTGTTGACCTTCTTAGGCCACGTTGTCTCCTGATGTATTAGACCACAATGTAGTAGATTGTCTTTTGATGTAATGAACGATGATGTATTCCCTCTTTATTAATGATAAGTATTTTTGCCCCTTTATTTTGGCACTTCTTTTCATGTTGCACTTGTGGTTTGTCGTTTCTGAAATCCAGATCTTTGAATATCTTCTTTATTTTATACTGTACTGTAGTATCAGATGTCAGTAGATGTACTGCCGACCATAGGTGCATGCTCCCAAGTATGTCAGGGAATATGCAAGTTTTCAAGCACTTGTCAGAAAATATCATGTTATCTTTTCTCTATAAATACTCCTCTTCTTTTCTTTAGTAGTTACCCTCATTCATCAACTCTTAATTGTTTGTTTTTTCTCTCATCTCCTACTTTATCCTGCACTATAGCAATTTCCCAGAATGTCTGAACCTGTGGTGAGATATCATGCTCAGATGAAGGGTCTGGATGCGGAGGTATCTCGCGTCCGACGTCGAATGGGAAGGCTTGAGAAGGAGTACGGCATTTTGGCCTTGAGTTTGTTCGGCTCTCACCCCGAAGAGACAGTGAAATGGACCGAGATTTCGGCCTTGAGTCGTCAGCTCGATCACTTGTTGCTTCAGAGAAATCATCTGGCTAATTCCTGGTATGATGCCGAGGAGATTTGGGACCATGCTCAAGACGAGTTCGATAACTCCCCTCAAGGCCTAGCTAACATGATGGTTAGGAATGCTCGGCTGGAGGAGCGCGTCATGGTTCTCACTAGGGAGAAATCCGAACTCTCCGCGGAGAATGAAAATTTGATTGTCATGAATGATTCCTACCAAGCTCTGTTGAACTGCTCTGCTCGTTTTGCTTTCTCTCGGTCTGGTAGTTCGGTTTTTCCACCCATTGGTCCTTAGTTAGATTGGGCTGGTTTTCTGATGTATTTCCCGTTTTGGAACTTGTATCTTTTTCTTTTTTTTTGTATTTGAATCAGATGTATCTTTTCGTATCTCGTGCTTTTGTCTTGTGAACCGTTGTGACGCCTCGCGCTTTGTGCCCTTTGACTCTTTATAAATGCTCCCTATTGCCTGTACTTCATTACTCAATCTTCTTTTCTCTCTCTTGTTGATAATTTTTGTTTCCTCTAACTTGCTTTTGTTTGAGATGGCTCCCATTACCAGATCTGCCTCCAAAAAGAAAGTCCTTCTGGACGAGGAGCCTACTTTTTTGCTACCTCGACTGAAACATGATCTCAAGTGTGCTCAGACCGAGATGAAGCGGTACAGACAGTATTGGCCGGAAGAGAGCGCTGCTCGTCTTGAAGCCGAGCATAAGTGCAAGTCTCAATCTCATGTTTTAAAACAAGTGGAGAAGGATACCGATATGGGGGGTAGCTAGCTCGAAGAAGTAGGATGGGTGTATTTTCTTGTAAATTTTTTTCTTTTTGGTTGTATTGTTGTGTGTTTTTCCCCCTTGTGGATGAATAAAACTTTTGCTTTACACTTAATTCTGTCTATTCTGTTTTATTTCTTGTTCGCTTTGCTTTTATGTCAATACAGTCGATGATGTTTCAATACACACCGAGCAATGTGTCCGGTTATCCCCCCGGAGAGCGTTGTTAGACTTGACGCTTAATGTCGTCAAGCTAAAAATGGTGTTCGTCCACCTTGTTCGGTGTGTCCTTTGGGTAGGAAAAGATTGGGCGTCGAGGATCGTAATCGGGGGGGATCCTCGGTGTGATAATATTGGTAGCGTAGGCTAGAAGCTTTTCATGGCAGGGTTCACTGGCCGTTTATGTAGGTGTAATGATGTGAATTGCCTTGGGTAGTGGGATATGCTCTGACGTGGCAAAATCTGGAGCGTTTATAAGTTAAAAATAGCAGCGGTTGTTGACTTATCTATGGTTGGAAAAAAGGTAAACCTCTGTCACACGAAAAGGTGGTTATTATTTTATTCTTTCCGTGACTCCACACCTTTTTACTGTGCCAAGTAATCCCTTTTGTTTTTATCACATAATTTGCTGAAGAAAATATCTGTCTCTCTCTAAGGTATATTCTTCCCGCCAAAAAGGAAAAACGTGCTGCCGCTCGATCTAGGGTTTCATTGTATTGTCGATATATTTGGTGCTTTTCGCACGTGTTTGCTCAGAATGACAACTGTAAGTGCTTTGTTATTATTATGTTCTTTTTGTTTTAGGACTAGTATTTGATTTGTTGTTGTGGTCGTAGATGTGGCGTTGGTAACTGGTCTTGGTTGTCTATATATGTCTGACGGTATTTAGTTATGTACTGGATTTACGTTGATTGGGATGGTAGTAAAACGTAGGGTTTCTGGTTAATTTTAGCAGGGGGGGGGGTGGCGGCTTTCGTTATGTTGATGTGGTTTTGGTTTGTGTGTTTGGTTAGTATATTGATGGAGTTTTGATGATGTTTGGATAGGAAATTTTGACCCAATGCCTGGCCCAAGTGGGCCCATTTGTGGAAAAGGATTTTAAGAAGCTTGCTGGAATACCCGCCGACATACATGTTCGGCTTCTGATATCTGACAAGGAGGTGTTGGGGTTTGTTCCTGCCTGCGAGGTAGCTGCACTTTCCTCGACATTCTTTACTGGGGGTTTAAGACTTCCTTTCAGTAAGTGGGTGGCTTCGTTCTTTGAGGCCGTCCAGATTGCTCCGGCCCAACTGGCCCTGAATGGTTACCGTACCCTAAACGGTATTCAAAGGTTATCGGAGTTGTCCGGGATACCTATTGAACTGAAGGATGTGTTCGGGGTCTATAGTTTAAGTTTTGATCGCCGTAGCTCTTATTTGAAGACTATGCGATCCTTCTCTCGGCTTATCTTTGGTCTGCCGGATACCAACAAGGGGGATAACCTTGGTGTTGTGATTGTTTCCGGTAATTGGGGTTGTGTGGGACACCAAATTCCCGGACCTGCTACCAAGGCTCCCACTATTCCAGACCTCGGCGCTTCCAATGTCGAGGCTCTCTTAGCTCTTTGGAAATGGTGGGGGCCTGGACCGACGAAGGATCCAGCTAGCCGTACTGCTCCCATGTTGCTCGGGTACCCTGCGGGGCCAATGACAAAGGGGAATCCTGCGCCCGAGATCCCTAAAGAGCCCGAGGAGGAATTCTTAAAAGTGGTCCGGTCACCGAGGAGGCTGCTAACGTTTGTACGGGTGAGGGGGTGTTGAGTGCTTCCCAAGGGGATACCACCGAGGATGCCCCTACGCCTGGCGAGGTATGTGTACATGTATATTGATTCTCTTGTCTTTTGATTGTTGTTTTGTTCTCTAGTTCTTTGCTTCATTGGTTATCTGGTTTCAGCTACTGACTTCTCCATTGGTTACTCTCGCTCTTCCTCGGTTTATGGGTATTATTGTGTTTCAGGGGTCGATCGATAACATATTCGAACATATAAACCTTCTGGTGAATATGGACGTGGATACGATGACCCTGCCTGTCATCTCGCTTGTGCGTGTCGAGGATACGAAGGTTCTGCCTGTTACGTCACCCATCCGTACTGAGGATGCAGGCGAGCACAGGGCCCCTGAGACTGCTCCTTCAGGGAAGGAGGTGAGGGAAGAGGTGGAGATGGAAGGCATCACCGAGACTGTCGTGGGTGGTGGAAAGGGTGGTGAAGATGAGGTTTCCGAGGGACCTGAAAATGTGTTGGTGGACGGGGTTGCAATGACCCGTTTCATTGACCGATGTGGGGGTGAGCTGTTGGAGCAACCCCAAGCCTTGAAGATGGGGTATATTGCTCTTAAACCCCTCGCTTTCAAGGATGCAGAAAAAATAGCTGCTCGGCCTATAATGTCGGTTATAGAGCAGGCCAATGCTGATGCGCTGCGGGTATGTTGGGCGTGTATTTTGTATTATATGTCATGATGTTCGTATTTTGGCTGGAATCTAATGTTTTGAAGTACAGGTTGTCTTGAGTACCGTGGTGTTGAGGGATCAGATGGCAGCGCTTGGGGCTGATAAAGAGAAGCTGGTGGCCGAGAAGAAGGCCATAGTCGAGGAGAACGATCGAAAGATAAAGGACCTGCTTGCGGATTTCGAGGCCGAGAAAGAGAAACTAGTTGCCGAGAATAAAATCCTGGGCGATAATTACGACAAGCTGTCGGCGGATTTCATGCGCCTGACCGAGGATGTCGGTAAGTTGGAGGATGAAAAAGAGAGTATGGCCGATAAGTACGACCAACTAGAGGCTGAGAATCTGCTCATGGCCGAGGATGTTGAAGCCGAAAAGGCCGAGGTCACTGCTCTGAAAGCGGCGCACGTGGAGGAGCGGACAAGGTTCGCAATGATGGCTAATTTCTCCGTCTATTGCGCTCATGTGCGTGCTCTTAATTTCGCGAAGGTTCCTTTGTCGGATCGGGCGTGGTCGGAATTGGTGTACCCCTGTCCTCATGGTGCACCTCCTAAGCCTCAGGATTGGGCCAACCTCCGAGACGAGGAGCTCCAATGGCTGCCGGGACATACTACTTCGACAGCGCTCCGTCCCCATTCCGGGTCGGCTTCAACGACTCCTCGGTCTGCTGCTACCGTCACTCCTCCACCCGCATCCCCTCAGGTGGAGCCTTGACCATTTACTTGTAGTATTTTCTCTGTATCTTAGTGTAAAGTCTTTTGGTACCCGAATTGTGGGTCTCTTTTGTATCTAGAAATGTATTCTTTTGGGGAAGTGATAATATAGGTGATGTGCTTTCTTTTTGTTTGGCTTTTCCGAGTTAATTTCCCTTTTCGAGGGTCATCATATTTTGAAGGATGTGAAAACAAAATATTGTCAGGTACCTAATAACCCTCTTACCATGGTGGTCTGGACCTCGCCGAGTCGTAGCGGAGGTAACGTTATAGATGGTCTTGAAAGATCTAAGGCTTTCCTAACTGCTGAATTGAATTCTGCTCGTCATAAAGTCGAGGATCTGAATGTTCATATTTCAAACATGTCGATTCGGTTACGTGACTTGGGAGAGAAATTCAGTAAAAAGACCACATATTATACGGCGAACAAGGGTAAGGCGAAAGAGCTTCTTGGTGCACTTCGGCGCTCTCGTGATGAAGCCCGAGGCCGCGTGACGAGCTTGAACTTGGTCCTAGGGGCCGTTTTCGAGGATGCGGACCTACTGCTATCTTTTGTCAAAGCGTATTGGGCCCGAGTTCGCGCTTTAGAGGTGCTCGAGCATGTAAAAGGGATGAGTGGTGTTGCCCGGGCAGAACGCATGGTTGATGCGACGGCCGGGGTAACTGAGACCACGACTGCCTTGAACCGAGTCGATGCGGTCGTTCGTGTGCGTTTGGGGACGCAAATTGTTTCACTGCGAGATATTCATTTCGCTGATGTAGTAGAGACCTCAGCGTCCGTTGATGGGTTATCGGATTAATAATTGAGTAGCTTGTTTTGTCGTTTTATTTGTAGCTTATATAAAGATATATATATATTTTTTATTTATTTATTTATTTTTTTTTATTTTTTTTTGAGTATTCATCTCTTCTCTTCTTCCCCATTTTTTTTTATAGGCACATGCTACTACGTCGCACCAGGCTGGTTCTTCAAGCCTAGTTAGTCCGGGGCCAGGACCTACTGGTGCTGCCCGAGACGAGGTCCCATCTGGTGTGGCTAGTGACGAGCATGCCAAGGTTCCTTATATCTTTTTATTGGGTAAAAATGTCGAGTTGCTCAATCGGTGTGGCCGACTTAGGGCCAAGTTGAAAACTCAGGCGTCTTCTTTTCGCGAGTACGCTCGTCGTTCCGAGCATGTTGTTAAGGTTCAGGAGCGTCGTTTAGATCGATATTGGCGGGTAAAGGAAAAATACTTTGGTAAACTAAAGTCGTTGGTAACCCAAGCGAACATGCTGGTGAAGTATTTCCGTTTGTCCCGATCCAGATACGATGCTTCTGCAGCTATGATCGAAGCTCGCAAGCTTCCTTTCGACGATGCTCGTCGGAAAGCGGCCTCGGATGCTCACGAGGTCGCTAAAGGAGCCGAGTTTTCTGCACGACTTAAGACGCTGACATGCGTTGGTGCTCATATGACCAACTTTGATGCCCTCATTTCTGAGGAGCGTTTTGATGGCGAGGAAACTGATGGGGATACGTCGACGGATGACGAAGAAGTGTCACTCGGTCAGTTACCGTCGTGCTCCTCATGTAGTAGCTCTTAAATAAATTTCTTTATTTGTTGGTTGTACCCTGTTGCCTCCGTAATGCGGGCGAGGACTATTTGTTTTATTTCTTTACTCTTGTGTTCGGATCTTCTCATTGTCGTACGGATATTTCATTGATTGGATTGATTTTCCTTTGCTGATTTCTTCGTTTGGCATTATGTTGACTCCATAATGTGGGCCTTTATGATCTGCTTCATTTCGTTATACGTGTATTGGACATTCCCGTTGTTGCTATTTCATTGTTTTGATTGATTCCTTTTCATTGTTTTCGCCATTTGGTAATTTATCGTCCCCATAATGTGGGCCTGAATTATTCTTCTCATTGCTGTATTGCTTTTCATCCTTGCTCATTGGGTCAATGGGTACCTGCATATACATAAGTATTCCTAGGCATTCTTTTAGACATGCCATGTTGGGAATTTCATAGTATTCCTAGGCGTTCCTTTGATAACACGCCATGTTGGGAATTTCACAGTATTCCTAGGCGTTCCTTTGATAACATGCCATGTTGGGAATTTCATAGTATTCCTAGGCGTTCCTTTGATAACACGCCATGTTGGGAATTTCATAGTATTCCTAGGCACTTCGGCCATGTCGGGAATTTCATAGTATTCCTAGGCGTTCCTTTGATAACACGCCATGTTGGGAATTTCATAGTATTCCTAGGCACTTCGGCCATGTTGGGAATTTCATAGTATTCCTAGGCGTTCCTTTGATAACACGCCATGTTGGGAATTTCATAGTATTCCTAGGCACTTCGGCCATGTTGGGAATTTCATAGTATTCCTAGGCACTTCGGCCATGTTGGGAATTTCATAGTATTCCTAGGCACTTCGGCCATGTTGGGAATTTCATCTACACTGGTTAGACAGCATGATAAGATACTTTATTTATTCAAAAGACAATGACATTAAGCTAGAGAGGTAATGCGGCACCTGTATTTGTACTGATGAGATGACTTATATGTAGTACTTCTTTAGGTTAGCCACATTCCAAGAATTTTTGTCCCCTCTGCTATTTTCGAACAGAACGCTTTTGAGTTTGTAGGTAACTGGGCTTGTTCTTTTGACGATCTCGTATGGTCCCTCCCAGGTGGGGCTCAATTTACCATGTATTTCATTTCGGGTATACACCGTTACTCGTCACAGCACCAGTTCTCCGACCATGAACTCCTTGGTCTATTTCACCCTCTTGTCATATGTTTGTTTGACGCCTTGTTGATACTTCGCTAGTGTAAGAGCTGCTATCTCTCGTTTCTCGTCTATCATGTCAAGTTCTTCTCTCATTCTTTGTTCATTGTTTCCCTGCTCGACTAAAGTCGTTCGGAGCGTGGGTATCCCAATTTCTGTTGGTATGATGGCCTCGACACCGTACGCTAAGCTAAATGGGGTTTCCTTGGTGATCGTCTTCGGCGTAGTTCGGCTCGACCACAAGACGTTGAGTAGCCGCTCGGGCCATCTCCCCTTTGCTTGCTCAAGGGTTGTCTTGATGCCGTCTAGTATTGTTCGGTTTGACACCTCGGCTTGCCCGTTTCCTTGTGGGTATGTCGGCGTCGAATAGAACTTTCGGATACCTAGTTCCTCGTACCACAGTTGTAATTGGGCATCTTTGAACTGGGTTCTGTTGTCGGCGACAATAGCGTACGGTATACCGAACCTGGTTATGATGTATTCCCAGATGAATTGTTTGACGTTGCTGGCTTTGATTTCTCGGAGGGGTTTAGCTTCAACCCATTTGGTGAAATAATCCGTTGCGACGATCAGATATTCCACGCTTCCAGTTGCTTTTGGGAGTTTTCCGATCAAATCTATTGCCCATTGTGCAAACGGCCATGGAGCCGATACGGGGGCCATCAGAGACGAGGGGAGTCGTGGTATTTTGGCGAATCGTTGGCACTTATCGCAATGTTGGACATATACATCCGCGTCTTGCTTAATATAGGGCCACCAATACCCTTGGGTGACTGCCTTGTTTGCAAGGGATCGCCCTTTGATGTGTGCTCCGCAGGATCCTTCGTGGATTTCCTCCAGGATCGGCACTTGTAGCTCGGGGGGTACGCACAGTAGGTGGGGTCCCCGGTAACTGGATTTGTACAGTTTGTCGTCCTCGGATAGCCAGAACCGAGGAGCTTTTCTCGTAATTTTCAGCGCTTTTATCTTGTCGGCCGGGAGCGTTCCACTTCGCAGATAATGAGTCATGTCATCCATCCAACCTAGTTCGTACTGCACTGACGTCACTCGGTCTACCCTTTTAATTATACTCGGGGTCATCAGTAGTTCCACTGTGATCGACCGGGTGTCGGTCAATGTTAATGTCGAGGCTAGGGTGGCCAAGGCATCGGCATGTGCATTTTCGGTGCGATTGATTCTGATTAACTCGCACTGTTCGAAGGTGGCCATCAAGCTTTGGACTTTCTCTTGATAGAGGATCATCCTGTCATCTTTGGCTTGGTACTCGCCGATGGCTTGATTGACGATGAGCATGGAGTCTGAACTTGCAACTAAGTGGGAGCACCCGAGGGACCGGGTGACGAGCATGCCATTTATCATGGCTTCGTATTCTGCCGCATTGTTGGTAGCTCGGAAGCCCAGTTTTATGCTTTTTTCGATGATTTCTCCCTCTCTAGACTTTAGGACCATCCCTGCTCCGGATCCGTCCTTGGTGGCTGATCCGTCGACATGTATCTGCCAGTGTGATTGTGGAGAGAGTGTCAATGGCTCGTCATAGCCTTCGGTGAACTCCGCGACGAAATCGACCAAGACTTGTCCTTTTATGGCATGTCGGGGTACGAACTCGATATGAAATTGGGATAGTTCGACCCCCCAGGCGGCAACTCGACCGCTTATGTCTGTCCGTCGAAGTGACTCTTTGATATGAAATTTCGTGTATACCCGGACCTGATGAGCTATGAAATAGTGTGGCAACTTCCTGGTTACGACGACCAATGCCAGACACGGCTTTTCCAAGGGTAGGTAACGTGTTTCGGCTTCGACCAGAGTTTTGCTGACGAAGTAGATCGGAAATTGTTCGCGACCTTCTTCTCTTAGGATAACTGCACTCACAGCTGTAGTGGAAACTGCTAGGTAGCATGCCAGAATATCTCCTTTGTTTGGCCTTACCAGCAGTGGCAGCGTCCTCAAGTACTCTTTGAGATTGTTGAATGAAGCCTCACATTCCGGGTCCCACACGAATTTTCTATCCTTCTTGAGTGATTCGAAAAACGGTCGTCTTTTGTCTGCGGATCGACTGATGAACCTGCTCAATGCGGCCATCATTCCCGTGAGCTCTTGTACCTGTTTCTTATTCTTGGGCGCTGCTAGGTTCTGTAGAGCTGTGATCTGATCGGGATTAGCCTCTATTCCTCGTCGGCTGACCATGTGCCCCAGAAATTTTCCTTTGCTGATGCCGAAGGCACACTTGCTCGCATTGAGTTTCAGTTTGTGCTCGCCCAACGTCCGGAAGACATCTCTGATATCTTGGAGGTGGGATGTAGCCCTTTCGCTTTTGACGACCATGTCGTCTATGTATACCTCCATCGTCTTCCCTATATGATCTCGACATACCCTGGTTATCATCCTTTGGTATGTTGCTCCTGCATTGCGCAGGCCGAACGACATTACCGTGTAGCAATAATTTCCTAAAGGCGATATAAACGACGTCTTTTCTTGATCTTCGTGGGCTATGGGAATTTGGTGGTATCCTGAATATGCGTCAAGAAAGGTCATTCTTTCTGCTCCCGCAGTCGCGTCCACCAGTTGATCAATCCTCAGAAGGGGAAAGTGGTCTCTCGGACAGTCTTTGTTGAGATTGGTGAAGTCTATACAAACTCTCTCCTTTCCGTTCTTTTTTGGGACGACGACTGGATTGGATAACCATTTGGGATAGAAAACCTCTTTTATGGCTCCAGCCTCCAATAGCTTTTGTACTTCAGCGATTATAGCTGCTCTGTGCTGTACAGACACTTTTCTGCTCCTTTGAGCTATCGGCTTGTACTCGGCATTAACATTTAGATGGTGGCATGCCGTTTCGGGGTGTAGGCCTGGCATGTCTTTGGGACTCCAGGCGAATTTATCAACGTTGCTGAAGAGGAATGCTTCCAACTCTTCGGATTCCCGTTTTGGAAGGTTATCCCCGAGGAGGAAGTAGTGCTCTTCGTCCATATCAGGGATATACACCTTCCTAAGTGTTTCTCCTACTTATTCTTCAACAACCCTCTCGGTTTTGGATATTTGGTTGATCAGCTTCTTTGTGCTGGTGGGTTGTTCGACAATGATCAGCTGTTTTTGTAGGGCTGCGGTAATGTCTTCACAGCGTCTTGAATCTTCTTGACATCCTCTGGCTGTCTCGATCTCTCCCCTGTCATTTGGGTATTTGACTTTTTGGTGGTAGGTCGAGGGTATGGCCCGCATGGCATGCAGCCAAGGTCGGCCCAAGATTGCGTTGTGGCCGGAGTTGTCGCTGACTACTAAGAACTCCACTGGAACTGAAACGGATCCAGTTGTGACATTGAGGACGATCTTACCCAAAGGTTTAGTCGTCTCGGAGATGAACCCGATCAATGTGACATCGGTAGGCTGGAGATCTTGTAGCTTGAGTTCCATTTTGTCGAAAAGCTCTCTGTACATGATGTCACAAGAGGCTCCTTGGTCGATAAGCACCCTGCTGACCGTATCAAGGCCAATTTGAACACGGAGATTAATGGCGTCCCCATGGGGATAAATCACCCCTTCCTCGTCAAGACCCGAGAAGGAAATGGGTGGATGTCGTCGGGGCATGCATTGTCTTTTAGAGGTCGACGCTTGTGACGCCTTAGCTACCTGGACGAAGTGCGCCAGTTGCCGTTGTCGTGATCGTTCTCCACCTGTTCCCTTGGGTCGTGACATGTGAACGACGTTGATCGTTTTGCCCTGCCGGTTGTCGGCTCCCTCGATGGCCAGTTGTTTGCCTTTAATCCCCGCGCCTTTGATGAACTTGGCTAGGTATCCCGCATCACCCCACAGGTTCATTTTCCATCGCAGGTTACGGCAATGCTCGGTGAGGTGGCCGTGATCCTCGTGATATGTGCAGAAAAGCTTGGAGTCTCTCATATTGGGGGGAGAAGTGATCGGTTGTGGTCAGGAGTACCAACTTTCCTTGCATATATCCTTTAGGATATCTTCAGCGGACCTGTTGAAAGTGTATCGTAGTTCGACCGGTTCGAAGATATTTCGGCGTTCCCTCTCTTGGAACCGACCTTGTTGGAGCGATTTGGGGGGCATTGGATAAGTGAGCTGGAGCGGTTTATGTTCGTTGATCGGTGTTGGGTATGCGATCTGGAGCGGTTTGGGCTCAGGTTCTCGTTGTCGCTCTACCCTCCTATGGACCTCGGGACCTTTGTCCTTCCTGGTCGGTTTGAATGCTTCTTCCTGGTTGTTCCTGGCTCTTTTGCGACCCACCTGTGCTTCCCGAACCGTTTCTCTTATTGGTAGGGTTCGGTTGAGGAAACGAATTTCATCATTTTTATCAGTGAGGTGGGTACAGTAGGCCAGCAGAGAATCCGTGGTCGGAAAGTCTTTGCCTATGAACTTCCTTCTCGCCCAATAGCCATTAGGGATGGAGTTGATAAAGTTCTGGATGGCTATATTATTGGCGTATTGTGGAATCTGGTTTGCTACGTCGATGAAACGTATGCAATAGTCGTTGAGCCTCTCATTCGGCATCATCGTCATTTTCAGAAGGGTTTCGATGCTAACCTTCTTTTTCCTATGGGCAGCGTATCGGGTGGAGTACGCTCTTAGCAGCTCTGCCCAGTCTCTTATGGAGCCCCGTGGTAAGTTGTGATACCACGACGAAGCCTCTTGGCCCAAGCTGTTTTTGAAAAATTTGCACATGAGTGCCTGGTCATCACTCCACAATTCCATCTTCGTCTTGTAGTGCCTTAGATGGTCGATATGACAACTCCTTCCATCATAAAGCCTGAACTCAGGGATGACGAACCCCGCCGGATTGCGATATCTCGTGATCTGTTCGGCGCATGGGGTTTCTTGGCATACGTTCCATGCCTGCTGGAATGCGTCATCCGAGGCTTGGTAGGGGGGGTATCCCCCCTGATGGGGTGGTGGGCCTTATCCTTTCTTGGTCATGTGTTCGGGATATCTATCGTCCTTCGTGTGGGTGTCGAGGACACGTTCCCTATGAGTGTTTGGGTGGACGATTATCGGAGGGATCATCTCTGGGACATTGCCCCCTTGATGGGGCACTCTTGTATCGGTTCGTCGCCCTGCTGCTTCCAGGGCGGTCCTGTAAGCTGAATCTTCCGCTTCACGACGTAGATCTTTGTCTGTATTGGCGAGTTGGGTGATTGGCAATGCGATGCCGGCTGCTGTCATGGCCGTCATGCATGCCGCCAGTTGAGCTTGTAGCTGGGCGTAGTTCCTTTCATCGGCTAATGGAACAACGTGTTGTACTTCCACCGTGGGTGGTGTAATTATCCTCGGCGGATGAGTCGGTAGTCGGGACAACTGTTCGAGTACATGATCCCCGGGCATACCATATCGGTGAGCTTCGTTCGTTTGTAAACGAGCCCCGGAGTTGACCGAGACTGTTGGCAAAGGGACTCTTGAGCTCGGCCCTGCTTGGGATCCGGGTAGGCGTCTTCGTGCACGCCTTAATACAGGCATGACTTGTTCGTCGTCCGAGGACGAGGAGTGTTCGTCAACAATCCCTTCAAGTTGTTGGGGTTGTTCTTGGTTGACATAGGATGTTGTTGGTTGGTTTCCGGACTGGATAGCGTCATATCTGTCACGGATGGCGAGTAGATCATCGAGGTCTTGTTGGCTGACTTGCGCGTTTTGGTTATTGGTTTCTACTATCTCGGGATGGGTTTCTTCTACATTGGTCACCATTGTCGCTCGTCTGGTAGAGTATTGGTATTCGAATTCTAAACTAGTTGGGGACTAGATGATTCCCGGAGACGGCGCCATTTGATAAAGCCATAACTTTGGTCGGTCGCGTTAGGCTTTTCAACAATAATATAATGGTAAATTAAATGTAAATAATGAACACTTCTTGGTCTTTATTATTGATCGGATTATTACACTTGCTCGGATTATTACACTTGCTCGGATTATTACTTATTTATTACAATTGTGCTCGATTTGACTATTTAATCTCTTATCTTGGTCGATTTCCTTTTTCTTCGATACTCGGCTCTTTCACTGTTCGGTTTCCTTCTTAATGGCTAGGCTTTGACTAGTTTCTCTCTTTTCTCAACTTCTCTCTATAATTTTTGAATAAATTTTCTCCCCCTTTCCTAGGAGGGGTAGTTGGCTATTTATAGGCAACTATACCTCCTTGGATGTTGACAAGTGTCTCCATCTTAGGGTTTTTTTTTAGATATGGGTCCCTAGTTAAGTGGGCTTGGGCTTTTATTAATATCTATCTCTATTTTCTAGGAAAGGCATGTGATGACCCATCAAGCATTGGATACCCATTTATGAAGTGTAGGTCGATTGCTACCCGAATAGAATATTCGGGTCTAATTTTTATGTTCTATCAGTACGAGTACCGGTTTCGTACCAATACTGATTTCGTACCCGTACCAGTTTCGTTTTTATGCATAATTGTATGTTTTGAAAATAAAATTTTAGATATTATATGTCTTGATAATATATTTTACTTAATTGTATGCTTTGGTAACAGCTCCTATAAATATTCGTCTAGCGAAACTTTTTCACGTTTGTCATTGGTCAATGATTTACTTAGTATTATCTAATGGCACTTGGATTATTGTTCATTAATATCTTTACTATCGAGGAGTATAAACTTTGCTATTGCGGTTTAAAGTGTCATATTTAATTCATGGTATTGATTCCAACTCAGATGTAAATATTGCTGGATAATATAAACTTATAATTAAATATTGTATTAAAAGCAGTATTGATGGAATATATCGTTACCCACGGAATAGAGTGGTTTCCAACTGATTGGCCGGTTATATTTTATTAATAACCAGTGGAAAATCCAGCAGCATCCGATTCTCGAGTCATTTTTATAGTTTTCTTGAGAAAGCTTAATCAAACGGAAGTATAGCAACATTTTTTTTTTTCTAAAGGAAATTTAAATTGAATGATCTAAAGAAAGGGACAATTTTGTGGTGAACTAAGGGAGAATGAAATTACATTTTTTCATAACTAGTTATCTTAATTGTGATGCATTTCGTTAATCTATTTAATAAATTCTTCTCTCTGACCTTCATAAACTTTCTATGTAATCTTTATAAGTGTATTATAATTGGTGATCATTGGTCTCTTATGGTGGATAAAGTTGGGAAATGTTCATGATCACGTAGTCTTGTCTCGTTAACACATCTCGGTTCGTGTTTGTTTTTTAAGTAATGGAACAAAAGATGAATAGAAGTTTAACTTCAACTAAGTAAACGATCAAACATAAACATGCATGACAATGTTCATTTGCTAAGACCGAGCGTTCAGGGTAGGCCCCCAAAATTCTCAAAGGCGAAGGTTTTTCTAGTCTCAAAGGCGAAGGTTTTTTCAGAACAAATTAATTTGTTTATTGAAAGTGAATGTGATGATTTACCCCACAACATACTTATAACTGACATATAACTTAGATGTACTTGAATCGTAAACTGAACTGCTTATAATTAACGTTTATTCATTTGATAAGATGACTTGAACGCATTGAAGGTTTTTCCTAAACAAAATAATCTGTTTATTCTAGAGTTTGATAAAATTTTATAGTTTGTTTTGTTTTTTTACTTTTTATTATATCGTGACAATTTTTATTGTACTCTTATAACATTCAATGTTCGTTATGTCTATTTTGTTTATAAGCAAATCGACCAAACTGGACAAACCGAACAACAAACGTCGAATGAATTATTAATTGGTTTATTTTTTAGGGAAACCAGCTATGTAAACGAAGTACATTAATTTTGTTTTCAATTTAAATCAAATCGATACAAATATTATATATTCTTTAAAATCAATATATATATATATATATATTGATTTTAAAGAATCTACCCGAACTTACTTATTCAAATATTAGAACACATGATTCTATCTTCACATGAACTTATAAATTTTTCGACACTAGTCACCGTTATTATTATAAAAATTATGCCCCAAATTTAAAATTCTGGATCAACCCCTGGTTAAGGGCTTGAAAAATAAGTTCGACTCATAAGTACTATAGTATGTGTTAATATAAAATGTGATGTATGAAACATGTTTTACAAGACGTAAATATTTTCTACACACGAACCATGCTAATAATAAAGGAGCATCATTTAAATACTAAATAAGTTCAACACTTGAGAAATCTAACACTCAATAGGTAAATATGTATATAATGCTGTGAGGATAGTATAATATAATTTCTGTAATCGAGACTAAAGTTAATGATGGACCTAAAAATTTGGGTTCATTGCGTGCTTGATTCTCGCTGCTTAGACCAATAGGAAAATTCCGTTTGCTAGGGTTTTCTCCACTATCTCCACTAATTACTGCTGAGTAGGGGTGGAATCGGGACGGGATCCGACCCCAAAAATTTAAAGTCATGTTTCGATTCGATAGTTTTCGAATGTTATTTAAAAGTTTCGATCTCGACCTGAAAATGGCCGGGTCCCGATAATATGGATTCCCGATAATTCGGAATTCCGAAAGGTTGTGACATGATTTCCTGATATTTCATACTCCTAAAAAAAATGATAAAAGTTACAACATAACTAGCAATTTTGTTAAAAACTTGGTTAGATTTAAACAAAATCAAAAAGTGAGACAATACTATGTTGATATTGTATTCGTTTATACGATTGATTATCAAATAAAACAACTAATTATAATTAATTTTAATAAAAAATAAAAAATAACATAATTCAAAATAAAAGTAAGAACCAAATGTTATAATTTTAGTTATTCAATATTAAGATAAATATACAACATATGCAACAAACTCTTACGAAAATAAAAGTGTGTTATTTAGTAAATAGAGTAGAGCTAAGAGTATTTCATTTTTTTTAATAAATATAAACCGATACTATTCATAATAATATATTTTTTTAATGTATATTAATTATTTCGGGTCAGGTCGGGAAATCCATCGGGGTTGGAAATAAAAATCCGATCGGTTCGGACGGGACAAAAATCCGATCTTTCGGATTGAAACAACATCGGATCGAAAAAAAATGGGATGTCGGATCGGGTCGGGATTTCAAAATTTTTTTCCATCCCTACTGCTGAGTGTAATATGCACATGTAATAACTCCAGGTCAAAGGGACCGCTATGTTTGGATACCAATCACCCTCTAATGCCTAAATAAGCGATCTGTATGAGGGGTCAAAATATGTTTGTAAGTATGAGAAAAATATGAGTATGGTTAATAATAAGAGAAATGATATAGCCATCCAAAAAACTTACCTGCTGATGTGGCGGGTTAAGTGTATAAATAATTTTTATTTCGATATTTAAATCATATTTTCATTTAATTCATAATTAATATACCTAATCCGTCATGTTAGCGGATAAGGTTTTTGGTAAGATTTTTAGTTCACTATAACAATAATCTAATAATAATAGTGTGTTATTCGTTTATTCTTTCATTGATATATGTATTGCTTATATAGGTGGCGAATTAGGGTTAATCTTGATATATGTAATATTGCCAATTATATCTATTAGGTCAAATGACCAATTTATTTGTCGTTATGATGGCAATATTATTTTCTTGTTATAAAGTGATTTTAACCTTTGAATTTTAGTATGTTTCACAGATTGAAATTTTAGCTATAACTAACATACAACTGAGTTTATGGCGAGTTTATTCTTCAACCTATATTTCACAGATTGAAATTTGAGTTATAACTAACATACAATTGAGTTTATGGCGAGTTTATTCTTCAACATATATTTTCATAGACGTGGTTAAAGATTATAACGTGGACCATAAGAGAAGGAATCAAATTAAGAGAAGGAATCAAATTAGTTGAGATCAATATTTTGTACGTGTACCTTAAGGTAAGGAAACAATCGATTCAAATAAGAAGATTTTGGACTTGGTTCTTTAAGGTAAGGAAACGAATCAGAAGATCAAATCAATTTAAAAAAAAAAGATTTGGACATGGTTTTGAGAGCAAACAAATTATAAATTCAAATCATTTAGAATAAAAAAATATTTGAAGTATTCAAGAAAAGATCAAGATATTCAAGATATGAAAAGACTAAAGATATTCAAGATAAACAAAATAAGATTTAGTTTGACTTAGAATATATTGTAACTGCGTTGTATAAGCAGGTCGGTACCATAGGTTAAAGTTACGTCTTGTGAGATAAAAAAATACATAAGGTGTTAATTCTATTTAAGAAGAAAAACAAACACGAGAGAATTAATCATAGGCTATGTCCTAGAGAGATTGATAGTGTCTTACTTGTGAGGTGAGAGTTATACATATACACGAGAGTATTGTAAGGCTCAAAACTTGTAACTGTCTTTTAACATATCAATATACAAATGGTTTAGTGACTCATAGACGTAGATCACAATAGATTGAACTTCGTAATCAAAGTTGTGTGTGTTTATTTTCGTTTATTCAGATTTTGGTGTTGAGTTGTGTTTAGTTATAAATTGAGTTATAACTGAAAGCGTAACTGCAGCATGAAACTTAGGCGATCATCATAACCATAATTGAAATGATATTTCACAGATCTATATAGGGAAACTCATGCCAAGCCCTTGACATTCATCGACCTTATCTGCTCCTTGAAGTGTGAATTACTGCTCCCCATTGGTAGGAGTCTATCCGAGGCGTGCAGCCCTTCGGGAATAAAGTAGGCGGAGGTCAAACTCCCCCCTTGCTAGGGAATCTGTGCCTTTAGAAGCAACGTCCCCTTATCAGAAAGCTACACCCCCTCCTGTGGTGAAGGACCCTTTAGTGAGATTGTACTGCCTTATCTAAGACCTATGTTGTTAATAAACACCGTCCATGAACAAATCTTGATTCATTCGTCAAGCGTTCGGTTTGTGTTTTTTTTTATGAAGGAACATGAACCAAACATGAATAAGTATTTTGAGGTGATGAACGAACGTAAAAAAGCCATCGTTCCTGTTTGCTGTTCATTTACAGAACCAAGCACAACAAATATTTTGAGGTAACGAATGAATGTGAACAGAGTGAGCGTTCCTTCTTTCGGTACATTTATATGATATGAAGTAATTTAGTTCTCTGAAGGGTGCAACTATTATATGTTTTAAAATTCTGTGCATTTTTTTAAGTAGGTGTTTTAGTTTCTTTTATGTTCAAGCTTTTTATTACACCTAGAATGACTAATGGCATCAACAAGATGTGCACTTTTTTCATCAACTGGATTGCTAATATTTCAAGAACGACCATAGTAGGGGTGTAGGAGAAGATTTATCATATGGTTGATTATAATTAATTATATACTAATTGATTGCATGACCGTGATGACCGTTCCTAACTTTCCCGTTCAGCACCATAGCTTGTGGAGCTCAGTAAACAAGGTAGTTTTATCCTGTAATTAATAACAATTTTTATTGTAAATTTTAGAGTTGTGATATTAACTATTTTCCGTTTTTTCCTTAGTTTATTGCACAAGTGATTGTAAATTCTTACTGCTATAATGCTTGCTGATCTTTTGCACTTCAATATAATCTTAATGCTTTTCTTTTTTCAATACGATCTTTTGCACTTAATTAAAATTTTGAAACTAAGGCATAATCTTATACTTTAGCTAGAAAGGATATAAGACATCATTAGTTCAGATTCCAGATTCCTACCATTCTTTGTCAAATTTTGATAATGCAGTGACACTCTAGATAACTACTAAGTTTTTATTAATGCCGACAAATAAGTGTACAGAAAAGAAACGATCAGGATAACCTACTGAATTCCAGATTTTCATTAGTTTTTCACCCTTAAGTTCAAGGGCATGCAAGTAATTCACCTTGTTTCTATAAATCCACTAAATGGCAGGGATAACGTGACTTATTTCATCAATTCCTTAATGTTTTATAGCCAAGTTTCATAATTCTATTTGGTTCTCTTCTTGAATTGTTTCCGGAGTCTCGGTGAGCGAAATTTCAATACCATTTGCTCTTTCAAGGGTGATGTATTGCCTTCATGTGATAGGCTTTGGAAATTTCAGCAAGTATTATCCTTTAGTTCCTAAACATGGGAAACATCAATAGGAAAGTTATCCTGTCGAGTTCATATATATACTAGGGTCCGTACCAAAGCTTCTCGAGGGTTTGTATCACAACCTGTAACATCACCTCTAGAAAAAGGTAGCATTTTTATCTAACAGTTCCTTCTGATAGTGGTTTTTTGTTTATTTGTTCTTACACTCAAATACCATCAGTGGTTTGACTGATAATGACAAGATCATAACTGTATCAAAAGCGATTACTTAGCTTCACAAGAAATGGCGACCATCTGCCAGTGAAGACGTTACTCTTTTCCAAAGATGCAAATAGTACATCTTCAAGGGTTCGGATTTGATATTGTATCTTTACAGAGAGAACAGCCGATTGAGGATCCATGGTTACCACACATCAATTCTCTCTCATTTGCTTGCACAGTCAGTAGATAGCTCTTTAACAACCAAATCATTGGATCAATCTATGATAAAGGTCCAAAAAGTACTTTGAAACTGAAGATATCGATTCTGTAGAGACATGTCATATAGTCACTCTATACTCAAATTTGGCTCGTATGGTCAAAGTGAAGATAGTCATGGGTCTAATAATCGGGAAAGTGATCATTTTAAAACATTTTCTTTAAGAAATCAACCCGTCGAAGAACCTTGGCTAATCAAAGCTTTATCCTTCCAAGAATCCGATTCCAAAACTTCTTCAACTGATAATATTGTTTAAGATGATAAAGATAATTCTGAATTGACCAATAAAGAATTAATTTTCAGATACAGCAAGTCAAAGAAATATACTATCTAAAGACGAAAGTAGTGTAATTTCCCAGAAGGAACTTGTTCCTACCTCTATGCTTATTAATTCTTCAATATATACATATATTGGGGTAGTTATGAAACTTGTGCCTCATATGGGTGGTGCATTTGTCAATATCGGAAGTTCGAGTCTTTCTTTAATGGACATTAAAAAGAATTGGGAGCCCTTTGTTTTCCCTCCTTTTGATCATTCGAACGATACTTTATATTACAACAACCAAACGGGGCCTAACCCAGAATACATATGCATTACAAACTTTCAACCTGAGCTATAATAATAAAGAGATTTCCTTACAACCGAAACCCAACAAAACACATAAAACGAAAAACATCAAAAAACTTGTGACGTTTCTTCAAGCTTCAAATCTCCTTCTTCTGAGCTACTATCGAGATATATCTGATTAGTAAGTCCCAAAATCAATTAACTTCATAGAGGCAACTTATGTTCTTTTAAAAAATAACACATGCAGTAACAAAAAACGGTTCTTTCACCCGCAGCAACAAAATCCCAAACCTTCATTGAGATTTAATATACCCTTTGAGATCCAGAATATATACAACAAAATTATGGCGGATGAGATTGAGGATAATCAAATTGATAATGATATGGATCAATATTTGAATGATAAGTATGCACATGATTTTGATGATGACGATGTTGACATCGAACCTCACAAAGGCCATGTAAAGGGTAGCCTACGTGGTCATACCGTCATAATGTACACTATGTTGAAGAAATCGTTAATAGTGTACCATCATCTCTCTATAGAAATGTGGAGACAGATCTTGAAGTTGAGGAGGCAAACAAGTGAATATTAACCAATGTTTAATTAGTTTCAGTTTTATGGATCAATCGTTAATTAAGTTGTAGATAAGGTAACAATACAAAATTTATTTAATGTTGAGCTGAAAGTGCATATGTTTTATTTGAAAGTAAATAAGCGGTTTAGTCTAAGTGCAAATTATCAAGATCCGAGTGAATTCGAACTGCAAGATCTCGAACGGTTGGGTTCAATTGTTCACCGCACAACAGAGGGATAAGCTCGAATAAGAAGGGTTTTACTAGGAATTAGGGAAGGTGGCAGTCAGTTATAAAACCGCCCGGGTCGACAGACTAGGCTTGGCCAGGACAACTTGGAGGCAGGAAGTGTTTGCCTCCTCTCCTCCCACCCCAAGCAGATAGCGCCTATTCTTATGCCTCAAGATCATATGTCAGAAAATGGTTGTAATTTGTTGTCATGCAAACCGTTAGAAAATTTCACCACAAGCACCGATTACTCCTTGTTTGTGTATTAAAGTGAGTAATGATTCTGAAAATAAGGCACTTTATGTTGCCAATCAAGGACTTTTTGTGTGTACGATCGATAGGAAATAGTACCTGATTTAATTACTATCACTTGTTTTATTTTTGTACAACAAGGGGAGACATATACCAGTCTTTCTTTTCCATTCAGAGTATTTTGTCTATATAGCTAGTTTATAAATTATGGAAAGAGTATTTGAGTGTGGAGACAAGGAAAATCAAGACCTAAACATACATGATAATTGATAGGGAGGGGTATATTTATTATGTATATATGCAGTATGCATGTGCTAAAATTCTTAATATATATTGTATATTTGTATTGTTCGAAAAATGTTTCCGACATGTCGCAGCTCTCTTACAATTAATTTTAATTTGTGGGAATTTTTTTATTATCTCCTCAATATATTACTATCTTACTACAGCACATAGCCTTGGTATCAATCTAAAATTGGTATCAATCAAAAATTTGGTTAGTTAACAATATCTTCTCGACATTTTACTCGACATTAATCAGACAACCATGCCTCTTAAATTTGTGACACGTTTCTGTGTAGATCTCATTCTTATTAGTAATTTAAAAAATTGTAATGGAAATGATTAATATTGTCCGGCTGAAGCAATGGCATATGCGATGTAAAATTGTATCCCTACGTTGAGCATTCCTCAACCATATAATTAAACAAATTTTTATGTACTGTTGTTTGTCTAAATCTTACAAAAATTATTTAAAAAAAAGGTAGGATGACCCATATAGACGTATGTACATTTCTCCTATATATATTCAATTGAGACTTGAGACTGAGACATCACTAACATTGAAACCTAAACAAAACTTTTTCCTATTTAACATTCATTTAGCAAATATGGTAAGTTTATCTTCACTGAAAAGTGCTCCCGTGAGATCTATAAGTTTGCCCTCTAGGTTAACTCCCCATTCCATCAAGATTGAATACGAGTTAAACAAGCTTAAATCTTGGGAAAATTCGCATGTTTCCGCAGATTCTGTGAGTGCATGTACCATTAGAAGTGGTCTTGTTGGGCTCTCCCAACTGTACAGTTACTTGGAAGAACTTTTACAATCACAGTTAACCCAACAAGCGCTTACCAACTATCATAATGGAAAGATAATTGAAGAGGCACTTGAAGCCTCGATCGGATTGTTAGATTCGTGTACAATGGCAAAAGAATTGTCGTCAATGTTGAAGGATAACGTGAGAAACCTTCAGTCGGCATGGCGAAGAAAAGGTGGAGTAATAAGCATTGAAAATGGTGTTTATTCTTATATAAGCTGCAAAAAGAAAGTTAAGAAAGAAAGCACAAAGTGCCTTAAAGCATTGAAGCAAATGGAAAACATAGGTGGATCTACGACATTATTTGATGTAAACCCCTATGTATCAATGTTGATTAGGGTATTAAGAGAAGTATCTTCAATTACCATCTCTGTCCTCCGATTCATATTTTTGTTTTTATCGGTACAAACATCAAAGACCAGATCTAACCGATGGCTATTGATCTCGAGTTTGATGCTCAAAAGCTCGTCTAAGTCGAATGCCAAGTTTGTCAATGAAGTACAAAGCGTAGATGCTGCCATCCAACAAACCGACAACAATTTCAGTGCGGGAACTGCAAGAAAGAGCTTGGAAGCTCTAGATGACGGCTTAGGAGGGCTCGAGGATGGACTAGATTGCTTGTTTAGGCACCTTATTAGGAATAGAGTCCCCCTTCTTAATCTTTTGGTTTAGTAGCGATGTGAATTATGTGAATCTTGAATAGGCTATAGCTTAAAAATAGTTCTTGTAATATTCAGTGGAGAACATAAGATGTATGCCCCATGTAGAATGAATGTATTCGAAACTCTGAAAAATATCTTCAGGGTCTCATCTTCGGCTTCAATTTCTGAGATCGATTTGGAGCCTAATGAATTCATTTTTTTTTATTGAGACCATAATTGCATTATTAGCTACTTACATTATAAGAAGTTATATCGATCGTTGAGAAAATTTAAGAATTTGACTAATTTTGCGAGTTATACACTACAAAATAATGTTTGATTTAATGAGAGTCAAAAACTGTCACAAGTCTGTCGCTAATTTAAAAAGTTGTCACAAATCTGTCGCAAATTGAATAAACTGTCACAAACCCGTCATAAAAACCGTCGCTAATAAGCTCGTAACAAAAAATACCGTCACTAATCCCGTCGCTATTTGGGTATTTTTTTGTAGTGATAAGTTGTTATATTTCCTCATACGTTACAATTCGAACCCATATCCCAACCACCCCTGACTATTTATCAAATATTCCAATGTGAGTTATTATTTCTAATTTCAATATGGGTGATTATTCTCATAAAACATAATTTCAATACCAGTTACCACTTATACATCGAAGCCGATGATATTATATCAAAATTATACATATAGTAATATATTTCAGAATAAATAAATAAATTGTAGCTCACCATGGATGAGCAGGGGCCGCATACCGGTTGCTACGGCAACCCTACAATTTTGAAAATTAATTTTTTTTATTAATTTTTTCACAATAATTTATATATGCGGTATTCTGACAACCACTTAAATATTTTTTTTGACAACCCCTCCCAAAATTATATATTGTTAGTGTAATAATATACCATAGTTTTGTATGTACTGATAATATACAAGTAATACTTAAAAAATTAATATATGCACAATTGATTATAAAATATATTTTACACCAACTTATCATATTAACACGTAACACAAATATTTTAAAAAAAAATTAAACAAAAATAATAATTAGAGTAGTGGTGAGTGCAAACAAAATTTATAAAAGAATTTTTGATGGTTTGTATTTTAGTTGAAGTGAATATACTGAAATTGTGTAGTAGATATTTAATTATTCGTATATATCTATTATTTAATATACGTTTGGTTTTTTCAGGGTTTTTTTTTTAATATTTTTTTACCTCTGTGTCTTAATCTTTTTACTTGTTATAACTTTATTTCTTAAATTTAACTTTTGTATCTGTTGGGTTTCTATTTTATTTAGTTTTTAGTTAATTTTGAAATGCTGAAACTTTCGACACATGACTGCATGTGACATTACTGTTGTGATTTTTTTTGGAGTTTGAAAAGAAATTCGAAATTGTGCGAAAAAGAAAAAAATAGAAATCAAATACATTTTAATCAAGAAATCAAGACAAAAAAATGAAGAAAATATGATAAAAAATCCGACTTTTACATATTTATATTTTAAAAAATATTATGCGATTTTATTAATTTTTGTCGATCCTATACATTTTGTTCTGATTCCACCCGTATGGATGAGAATTACATATTTTACAATGTCTAGAAGCATGACTCACAACGTCGCTAAATAGATGAGTGGCGAAGTGATAATGAAAGTACTTTAAATAAATATATTCCTTATTTTGGATTAATTGCTAAAAGGTAACTTCCTCGATTATTTGTTTTTAGAATTGCCAGGCGATTGAATGTATCATACTATCGATACAATTTATCATCAAAATCATATTTTATCAAGTTTAGCTACCCACTTTGCATTTATACAAATTCTCAGGCTATCTATCATACTATTTATTTAAAGATGATATTAATTTTCATACTCTATTTAAATTTAGCTTTTATGTTTTAGCTTTGTAGTGTGTATTTCATGTACATACAGTCAGGGGCGTATGTACAATTTCGATTGAGTAGAGACACAATATAATGAATATATATCTTATTTTTTTTAGATATGATAAGCGTTTTGCAAATAATGATTCAATTCTTCAGGAAAGGGGCTTCTCTGCGAGCACTTTGGTGTCGTCTTTCCTAATGTGCTTCTCAACCAAGTTATTCAAGGTAATGCTTGGGATTTACCCCTGCTTAATCTTATGGGGGGAAAACCCTTGGTTAATATGGTAACTCAGCTTTCTATTAGCTTGAGCGTTGGTTCTGATATTAGGTTTTGGCCTATTACTCATAATGGTGATTTTACTCTTAAAATTGCTTTTAATTTCATTAGAGTGAAAAATCCTGTTCTTAATATGGCTAAACACATTTGGAATCCCCTTTTGCCTACTAAAGTTTCAATCTTTGTGTGGAAATTCTGGCATAATGCTATTAAACTAGAGGAGGATTTAAAAAAGTATGGCATCAATTTAGCTTCTAAATGTTCTTGTTGTACAAATTATACTTGCGATTCCATTTGTCACCTTATGGGGCATAGTGATGTTTCTAACAAAGTATGGAGTTATTTTTGCAATAGTTTCGGATTTCAGCATTATCCACGAAATGATTGGAAGAGGAAATTGCATAATTGGTGCAGCAACTGTGACGGTTCTCATTTTGGTAAAACTGCGGCCTTGGTGCCTTTTCTTATTTTATGGGAAATATGGTTGAGTAAGAACAGCTATAAACATGATAATACTCCCATGTGCGCCACTAAAATTATTGCTAAAGTTCTTAATTGGTTAAGGGATATCAATTTTCTTATTAAACCTACCAGCCCTACTAACAACTTTCAAAATATTACCCTTGATGGTTTGGGCCTTAAGTTAATTGAATGTAGGGTTAAAAAACTTTGTCTGGTTAGCTGGAAATGCCCACCGTCAGGTAGGCTCAAGCTTAATATTGATGGCTCAACTAGAGGTAATAACTCAGGCAATGGTGGATTGATTAGAGATAGCAATGGTCTTTTGATAGTTGCTTTTTCTTTTCATCATATATCTAACTCTAATACGCTAGCTGAGCTCTTGGCTATTTACAATGGTTTGCTTATCTGTTATGGTATGGATATTTATGGCATTAATATTGAGACTGACTCTGAGATTATTGTCAATTGGTGGAAGAATGACACCACTCCTGTTCTTAAATTTCAATCTATATGGAGTAATATTTGTGAATTGATAAATTTGATTGGCTTGGACTTTGTTCATGTTTATCGAGAGCAAAATCAAGTAGCGGATGCCTTGGCAAAGATGGGTGCTAATGGCGCTGATCTAGTTATGCATTCCCCTGTTTTTTTGCCTAATAAAGTGTTTGCTATGTATATGTTAGACCAAAAAGAAACCCCTAGCTTTAGGGGTAAAACTTTTTGTGTTTGATGTATCATCGGGCATGGTTGGTTTTTAGCTAATGATGGTCACCCTGAAGCAAGGTTTGGACGATTTTCACTATTGCGATTATTATGGTAGCCAAATAGTAGCTAGAGAGTGTATGCCCCGAGACAGTCTCTTGTGCAGATTTCATAACATTAGCGACCCGAAACTCTATTGCATTAGCAGGTGGACGAAGATATAATGTATCAACTGGAAGACGTGACGGACTAACATCAAACCCAATTCTAGTAAACTTACCGCAACCAAGTGATACTGTTCCAGAGGTTGATGGGAGCTGTGTGTTTGACATGGTTTATGAACTTATGAAATAGTTGTTTTTGTATGCATTTTGAGGTTTTAAGTATGTTTCTTAGATTTTCTCTAGTTTGATCTTGTTTCTATCAGCAGTTTGTTTTGCTGTGTTATTTTGTCAGTTTTTAAGCTAGCCATGGAGGCTTGTTCCTTGGCATGAACTCGATTTTTGTTTCAATAGAGTTTGGCCCTGTTAAAAAAAAATAAAAAATGATTCAATTCTTCAATATTCTCCCTTAATTGGTTAAATTGAACGATGATAATAAAAAATAAATTGCATTTTAATAAATTCAGACTATTTAGTTTATTTATATTTAGTACAACTACAAAGATGTACTAGTGATTTTAAATTTCAATATTTATAAAGATTTTGAGAAACTGTACAATGTTTATAGACAATTTTTTTTTGTAAAAATAAAACACAAATTTTTTTTTCTTATCACAACATATAATACACAGATAATAGTACCAATGTAATATTTTTACAAAAAACCAAAATATGATAATTTCTCCTGTGCAGATTCGAACCAACAATCAAGCATCACATCAAAAATTCTGCTTTTAACATTGAACTATTATGCTACATTATACTTTGATTAACAAATACATATAAAATAATAGTTTTTCAAATTTCAGCGGGTGCTACAGCCCTCAGTGGACGTATATTGGCTCCGCCCCTACATACAATCATACATACATACCTATTTTGGCTTATATAAAAAAAAAATTGACAAAAGTTTACATCAGAATCTATTATTTTGGCTCATTGGTAGTTAGAACCAAATAAACAAGATTTATAAAAAAATATATATATAAGACCTTCATTGTATGGGTCCGTTTCACATTAAATTTTCTGCTCAAAAAACTGATTTTAGAAAGCAGTAGGAAAAATATTGCTTTAAAAAAATATATAATGATTGTTTGACAAAAATTTAAAAAATCTAATTTTCAGTATATTGATGTTTGATATTAGCTAATATCCTTTTGTTTTTCAATCATTGACTTATAAGACATATATTTTGATAAATTTTCAAAATATCATATTGAAACGAGCAAGTAATATGTCAAGCATACGATAAAACTTTAGTTGATATAAGATTAATATTCATTTAAATTTTGAAAATTGTGGCGAGAAAGCTATCAAAATGTCCAAAATGTATGGTTTTTTTGCTTTTATATTTTCTAGTTATGTTACTCCAAAATATAGATTTTTAAAATCTAAAAAAAACAGTGATACGTATGTGACTTTTTAAAAATAAAAAAACAGGTATACCGAACGCATGTAGCTTTTTTAAAATAAAAAAGCTAATAAAAAAAGTTGATGCCAAACATTACGTATATATGTGTGTGTGCATATATGTAGAGGTGGGATCGGATCGGGTCGAGACCCAACCTGAAATACATTAATTCGAATCCCGACTTGATAAGAATCGGAAACCGTTTTTTACTCACAAGTCCGAACTCAACAATTCGGGTATCCGACGGGTCCGGGTGGGATCATGCCGACTACATTTTCAATAAAATCAAGAAGTACTGTAAATTAAGAATTGAATTAAGTTACTTTGTAGGAATAAATTATCATGTTCCAGGACAGAGCTGTCTGGTTGTACTTTTGAGTTTGGGATTGTTTATTGTTTAGAAGTTGTGTGATGCTTGACAAGAAAATTTGCCCCAAATGAAATGAAAAAATATAGTCTATCTATACGTTATATACTGTTATGCGGCTTTACTCAGACTGTTTTTAAAATAATTTATTCTGTTTTTAAAATTAATCAGACTGTTTTTAAATTTGTTTCTTTTTTGGATTTTTGTTGATTTAGATTTTTTGGGAATTTTTTTTTGTATTTTTTGGGAGTTTTTTAAATTTTATTCTTGTTTTTTCGAGGTTTTGCCTTTTTTAAAGTTTTTTTGGATATTTTTTTTCAGTTTTTTCAGATGTTTTTTATTTATTTATGAAATTTTCCTATTTTTTTATTTTTATTTAATTTTTTGGATTTAATGTATCAAAATTGTGAATTATATAGCCTTTTATATTTAGATTTAGGCTATAGGGGCTGAAATGATTATTTTTTAAACTATTGAGCAACGGTGAAATTTCAGGAAATATAAGGGCGAAATCCAGTGCATCGCGCACAACGCGAGGCTGGACACGTGTCGCACTATGATTGGTGTTTTCTGAAATAGAACAATTCTTAATTAGTCTCAGTATTATGGACCAATACTTAATTCAGTTGTACATAAGTTATCAATTCAAAATTACAGGTCTTAGAATGTGATGCAAATTGTTCGTTCTATTCTGGCCTATATAAATTACAATTTAGTATTTATATTGGACACTTAATTGAATAAAAAATTTAGATACATATATAATTTTCATAATAACTAAATTACTAACCGTCGAACCCACACAATACGTGGTGTTACGCGTGTATTTATGTTATGTTTCAAATATTATATTAATAATGCGAAAAGAAATATAAATCTACTAAATTGGTTGCAAGATTTCACATGATGAATTTTTTTTTTAAATAATAATTGTAGACCTTATATACCAATAATTAATTTTTACCGGAGTTGCAAAATTCTGTTAAGAGTGAGAGAGAGAATTCTAGAGTTGCAAAACTGCAAAATGTTGACCATTAGATGAGATAATCACGATCACTAATTTTAATTGGGGTAAAATCAAACATAGCTTGTTTTGTAAAAATAATACTCCAAAATATGGAAAGAATTTATTGGTGCATTTGCATACAATGGCTTGTTATATATATAAACTAGTAAAAGTTATCCACGCGTTGCGTGTAATACGCGTAATGACATAAATCTCGTAATATATTATATTTTTAACATAATATTCAGATTTGGTATTATTTATTATAGTTATGGAGGTTAAAACGAATTGTTAATTAATTTATGTTACATCCGTAATTAGGAAAATATAGTGAGCACAAATAGTTAATTAATTAGATTATGCATATCGGTAATTATTAAAATAGAGTGAGCGTATTTTTGGAAAAAATAGGCAAAATTGAACAGCCTCAACTTTTATTGAGTTTCCTTATATTATTAGTATGATACACATACGTACATATATATGTTTATATATTTACCCAAGAAAGATTAATAAGTTAAGGAAAATGATTTTCCTCACACGTTTTTCCTATCCAAGAAATCAACCCACGTGACATGGCATATACAACTCATCAAAAATTTTGATTTTTATTAATATTAAATTTAATAATTTTTTTGATTTTTAATTAATATTTAAATTTAGGGTAGATTCAACTAGAGTTCTATTATATTTTTATTTGGATTTTTAGTGGGTTGTATTTTTAGACTGAACAAATTTTTTTTATTTTTAATTATTATTTAAATTTAGGGTAGACTCAAATAGAGTTCTAGTATATTTTTATTTGAGTTTTTAGTAGGTTGAGTTTTTATTACGTGGCGTGACTTTTACTGCCATCTTCTAATTTTTTTATTCAAACGTTAATGTCAAAATTTAACCATAAGTATTTTATAGAAATATAAATAAACGATATATATAAATGAATAAGTAGAAGAATTAATATATTAATTAATGTTGAGAATGACATGACTCTTTTTTCTTACTAGCAGTGTCATTCTTTTGACACGTGTTCAAAAAAATAGCTAGAATTCTTTCATATTATCGGCTAGGCTTTTTGAATAAGTTTTATGAGTTGGTATACAATCACTCATAAGTTAATATCCTCCGTTTTCCCATGTACGGAGTATTTATACAAAAGAACTTAAAAAGTTAATGGCATAAATTCAAAAGATACTATTGCCAAAGGCTTGAAGAAAAAACCGAAACCATCAGTCAACGACTCAAAAAATTGGATTTGAAATATAAGGGATTGCATAGGGAATGAATAATTTTTGTATTTATTTGAATAGAAAGACAGAGAGATCATATATGCATATATTTCTCTCTCTTTCATATTTATCTCATTCTTACAAGTAGTAGCTTTTAGCTAGATCCGGTCTATCACTTCAGATTGATAACGTGGTCTGTCAATTCATTTAAAAAATGACTGTTGTAATCTATTAATAATCCAACGCATGAAACCAATGGATAAAAAAAACCCGTTCCATCATAAAAATAAAAATAAAAAGAATTACTGTCCTTCTTTCCCAAACCAGGAGACCAAAACCCTCCAAAACTAGTGCACAGATCAGCCCATCCGATAATTCAATAACATGTAACAAAATTAACTAGTTATATTAATTTATGAGCTTCTACTATTAATAATGGAGTAGAACTTATTTATATCCATCCATAATTTTATTTTATTTTACAAAATTAATAAATGTGTAACACTACCGTAAACACATTGCACTACCCATTAAAAACCCAACACTTATTAATTAACCCAAAATAACTACGCCCTAAAATTAATTTAAAATTAAAAATAAAAAATTCTATTTGTTGTAATCCACCAAATCCATATAATTGTTACCCTGATAAACAGGGACAAAATATTTAATAATTTAAAAAAGATGATTAAAGACACGAGTTGTAGAGTTTATGATTTTAAAGTATTTGAATAGGCATTTGTATAATGCTTTGAAAGTGCCTGAACAAATGCTGAATGGAGAAATAGGGAGAGAGAGAGAAAGGGGTAGGGGGACAAAATGAAATTGATGTAAGGAAATTAACCGTAATACTAATTATTTGTGGTGCTACACATTTTATTTCTTCATGTACTAAAAAAAACAAATGTATTAATTGTATTAGTTTGTCCCACAATGTTACAATCCTTACCTGATAGACCGGGTCTACCTAAGAGTTCCTCTCACGAGAGATACTCTCCAACTTCAATTGCATATGGGTCCAAATAGATTTTAGCCATTGATCTCATTATTTTAAAATCTAACGGCTCATGTTATTTTGCAGTTTTGATAGTCATCAAAGTTAGTTGTCCTCCACCCCTTTCCTTTCGTGTATTAGAGGTATTTTGGGTAAAATTTTCTAAAGTGACGAGACTCTGACACGTGGCAATTAATTGCCAATTTTGGTGCTTCCATTTAATAATAATATTGATTAACCTAATATATATATATATATATATATATATATATTAGTAATCGTTGCCCACGCCTTTCGTGTGCGATACGTAATGACATAGATATGATCCGGACAAATAAACTTAATATTTTTTTTTAAAATTTAAATATCGAATGATTAAATATAATTAATTAACAATCGTATATAAAGAGTAACATAATGTTTTACTCTTATAAAAAATACACAACGATTTTGTTTGGAATATAAATGTGTGCAAAATAACATCTTTTTAAGTTATTTATGTATTTGAATTGAGTGATGACATTTAAGAGTAATTACAATATTAGAGTGATATTATTTTTGAAAAATTTAGGCAAAATTGGGCAGGCTCAAAATGTCTGGATTGACTTATATTAATAGTATGATATATCAGGCATCGCACACGTAACGCATGGGTAACGGGTGTATACGTATGTGTAATCATGTGTGTTGAATCCAAAAACTCAATTAGGTCTATTAAAATCCAATCACACACGTCTCACACAAAATTCATTCGAAACACAAGTTTCATATGCACAACAGTACACTAAATCAAACTTTTACACGAAATAATACAGTCTAACCAAACTAAATTGGACATTTGGCTCCGTTTGTTTTAAAGAAAAATATTTTTTCTAGTAAATGTTTCCCATCGAACATATTTACACCGGATTCTTTTGAATTACGGTTATTTGCGGATGTTTGGCGTATAAGAGTTTTTTCATGTAAAGTTGCAAATATTTTTTATTAATTTGTGTATCACTTGACTCACTTCTTAAAACTAACAAAGAGTTCAATGAAAAGATAAAATAAACATATATATTATTAAAAAGGGATCACCGATCGACAACTTAAATGACCAAAATTTCATGAAAAGAGCATAAATAATTAGAAAGATAAAAAAAGTAAAATATTAAAACTTGAGCTTACAACAAATTATATTAAGGATTGTGAATAAATAATATAACATTTTGTTTCTACATATATATATATATATATATATATATATATATATATATATATATATATATTTTTTTTTTATTTTTATTTTGTCTTTCAATAAGTCTATTTTAATTAATTGAATAAAAATATCAAAGAAGTATAGAAATAGTATAGTTGAATCTTATCCGGTGGATTTATTTTACCCGTAAATGTTTGTTTACACCCATTTTACGTTAAACCAATCTTATCCGATGGATTTATTTTACCCGTAAAAAATTGTTTTACGTTAAACCAATCAACAAGAAAATTTATTTTACCCGTAAATGTTTGTTTACACCCATTTTACAACAAAACAAACATATTCAAGTGCGAAAGTTGGTTAAAAAATGTCAACAAAGACTCGCCTCAATTCCAAGAAATAATATCAGAAAATTTCAACGTTTGACGAGCTTTATAAAAGCTAAAATCTTCCTAACATTAAGGTCCAATAGCCTGGGTTTTCACTAAAACGGAAAAGGTTATTTTAATAAAACCAAAATCACAAAGAAATTGAATTTGACATCAAATCAAATGTGACCAGATGAGGGTCATAGAAACATAACTTGAAAAATTCAGATGGGTTTTCAAATAGGTTCAAGAATAGAGGAAAGCTTTTATTCTGTTGAAAATTGTGATTTCTTCTTTTGTTTCTTAAGATATCAGGAGTATGTTTGTCTGTTTGTGTATGGTGGCGAAAAACGCAAAACAATTCATCAAATAGTTGTATTATGGATTCTAAGCTTTTTTAGATTATTTTGGCCAAAAATCTGGATTTTTAGAAGCAAAAAAATCGTACAAAAACCAAACACCAATGAATTTTTAAAATAAAAAAATCTGCTACCAATTAACATACTTATAGTTTGGTTTGCATTACTAGACACAAGAGAATATAATTATGATCAGTTATGATTTAAGAAAAAAAGGATTTATGTCAAAACATAAAGTAAAAATTCATAGAAGTCATTCTAAATTGTAAATATGATGATCAAATAAGAGTGACCAATATGAAAAAATTACATGATGAAGAAGATCAACTGATGTTTATCATTTTGAAATGAAATATTGTCAAAATATCAAACCAGACAAAAGAGAAAGAAACCAAATTACAAAACAGTAAAGTTAAGAAATAAAATCAAATAGAACCATAACAAAAGTCGACCCCAAATCCATGGGATGATATTGCACCATCCGACCCGGGAACCCCATCAATAGAACCATCATCGTTATTTGCGACTCCGGATGAACTTGCACCATTTGTATTTAGCAAACCGAGCCACTTTCAGCATTGGACAACCAACTACTAGCACCACCATTGAAACTCACACCACCAATGCTACTGACTTGGCCACCTTCATTCACATTGCAGCCTTCGGGTATATGGAAAATAGCAAGGATCAAAGGAACTATGCCCATGAAGAGAAGACTGACCATCTCTACTGGGATAAACACCACAACTACTTCCACTACCTTCACCAAATTCGTACCCATTTAGCCCAAGAAAACCTGGCAAACCACTAACAGTGAATGATCTAGGCCCATTATTCATAGACCAATTTTCACTACCGCGATAAATTCCCCCGCTACTTCCACTGCCTTCACCAAATTCGTACACATTTGGCCCAGGAAAAGCTGGCAAACCACGACTAATAGAGGATCTAAGCCCATTATTCATAGACCAGTTTTTCCCACCGCGATAAACACCACGACTACCAAAGCCTTCTTTACCTTGACATGCATTTAACGCTGGGGAAAGTGACAAATCTTGACCACTAAACAAATTAAGCTCATAGTTTTGCTGTCCCGGAAGGACTCCTGTTTCGATTTCCCTCTTTACATTAGCAATGAGATTTTTTAAGGCTGCAACAACTGATAGCATGAGTTGCCATAAGTTATCAAACGCACCCCAATACTGGTCCTGATATCGCGCCAGAGTTATGTCTAGGTCTTTACCGCCCTTCATCTCAGCCTCTAGGTCGTTTTCAACTTTTTCTAGTTCTGTAATCTTCCTAGTCATGTCTATATCATGCTGAACTTGTATTTGGTGCTGCATATAGGACATTGGTTGAGGGTTTCCGGTTAAGAACTTGTTAACCACGGCTTCAAGGCCAGCGAAGGAGTAAACCTGATAAATAATTTTAACTTTCTTATTATTACTAACCATAACGGTTTAGTACAAAATCAATTACAAAAGAAATTGTAGCTTGGTTATATTTTGGTAGACAATCCTTCAGTGAAACAATGAAATGAATTGAAGGGTTTCAGATATCACTGACAGTAATTTGTGTGATTATTATTTAACATTTAGATTTTATAAGTTTTTAGAGATCATGGATTTAGCATTTACATTTTATAAGTTTTTAGAGATCATGAGTTTATGGGATTAAAATTATGTAATCTTTCATTTGTTACATTTATGTTGATTTTAGTATAAACAAGTGATGTTTTTACCTTTGTAAAACACACCAAAAATAATAATAAGTCATTTCACTTTTCTTGTGTTTTATCTAGCATTTTTATTACTAGTTTTTCGACCTCCTTTTATATTCTCTCAAATCCAACAGTGGTATCACAGCCAACGGTCCCAAAATGGCCGATGGAGTGACCCCTTTTATCCATATGCTTAAGAAAAATTTCTACAATAATTGGAGCATAAGAATGAAAGTGCTTTCTCGGTTACAGAAATGTGTGGGAAATCATAGAGAGCGGGTATAATGAACCCGAAGAAAATGCCGACGTAGTTGAGGCTCAAATGGAGGATTTAAAGAAGAAGAATCAAAAGGCTCTTAATTTCATCCATCAAGCTTTGGATGAAATTATGTTCGAAAAGGTGACGTGTGCAACCACGAGCAAAGAAGCTTGAGATATTTTGGAGAATTCGTTCAAAAGAGTTGACAAGGTAAAAAAGATCCGACTCCAAACCTTAAGTGGTAATTTTGTGGTTTTACGTATGAAATTTTCCGAATCGGTTGACGACTATTTTTCACGAGTTCAAAAGGTCATCAATCAAATGAAAAGATGCGGAGAAAATTTAGACTACATCTGTGTTGTCGAAAAAATTCTACGTTATTTAGATTTCAAATGGCATTATATTGCTGTGGCTATCGAGAAACCTAAATACGTAGAATCTATGACGGTGGATCAACTATTGGGCTCGCTTCAATCTCATGAAGAAAAACTCAACAAAAGAGTTGTCAAACAAGAGCCACTCGAGCAAGCTCTTCAAACGAAGTTTAGCATGAACGAGAAAATTTTTGACAACTCTAAAAGCCAACGAGGAAGAGGTCGATGTCAAAATTATGGCCGTTGTGGTTACAACTTTTTCGAAAAAGAAGAGAGAAGACAAAACTCTTATACGACGAGAGGCCGTGAAAGAGGGAGAAATTATAATGGAAAACTGAGGTATGATAAATCACAAATTAAATGTTATAATTGTCAAAAATTTGGACAATACGCTTCCGAGTGTAGATTGAGTAATAATAAATTTGAGAAAATGATTAATTTTGCTAGAGAAAATGCAGAACGTTCTACACTTTTATTTACGCATAATGAAAATAAAAGCGGAGAAAATACTACGTGGTATTTAGATATGGGGGCTAACAACCATATGTGTGGTAATAAAAATATTTTTACCGAAATTGATGTAATGGCAAATGGAGATATTTATTTTGGTGATGGATTTAAAATTTCAGTGAAAGGGAAGGAAAAAGTTTTAATCCAATTGAAAAATGGAAGAAATGATTTTATCTCGAACGTTTATTATGTACCAAATATGAAGTCTAATATTCTGAGTTTGGGATAACTTTTGGAAAAGGGCTATGATATTCATTCGAAAAATTATAATATTTTATTAAGTGATAAAAATGGAAATTTTGTTGCAAAAGTCCCGATGTCCAAAAATAGAATGTTTTCTTTTGATATTCAAAATGGTGTGGATAAATGTTTGAAAGCGTGTTTTAAAGAAAAATCATGCCTTTGCCATTTGAGATTTGGACACCTTAATTTTGGTGGTTTGAAATTATTGAGTAGTAAAAATATGGTGAAAGGTTTACCTCATATTGATCATGTTGATGAAATTTGTGAGGCATGTTTGTTTGGAAAACAACCGAGAATTTTTTTTCCGAAACAAGCGACTACGAGAGCTAAAAAACCGTTGGAACTTGTTCATACGGATATTTGTGGTCCTATTAAACCAAGTTCTCTTGGAAAAAAAACAATTATTTTGCTCTTTTTATTGATGATTTTAGTCGAAACACTTGTGTTTAGTTTTTGAAACAAAAATCCGATGTTTCTTATGCTTTCAAAAAATTTAAAGCTCATGTTAAAAATGAAAGTGGCCATAAAATAAATTCTACGAGATACGATCGAGAGGGAGAATTTTTCTCAAATGATTTTGGAAAATATTGCAAAGAAAATGGAATTTTTTGTCCTTTGACAGTTTCTTATACCGCACAACAAAATGGAGTTATTGAAAGAAAAAACCGATCTCTTTTAAATAAGGCTCATAGCATGCTTAAATGTAAAAATGTTTCGAAATAATTTTGGGCCGAGGCCGTGGATAGTGTGGTTTATTTATCGAACCGTTCTCCATCACGAAGTGTTTGGGGTAAAACTCCCAAGGAATCATGGAGCGAAAGAAAACCAGTTATTTCTCACTTACTAGTTTTTGGGAGTATTGTGTATGCTCATGTTTCGGATCAAAAAAGGTCCAAAGTAGACAACAAAAGCAAAAAGTTTCTATTTATCGGTTACAACTCGAAGGCGAAAGTCTATAAATTATATAATATGGAAAATGGAGAATTTTTCTCAAATGATTTTGGAAAATATTGCAAAGAAAATGGAATTTTTTGTCCTTTGACAGTTTCTTATACCGCACAACAAAATGGGGTTGTTGAAAGAAAAAACCGATCTCTTATAAATATGGCTCATAGCATGCTTAAATGTAAAAATGTTTCGAAAGAATTTTGGGCCGAGGCCGTGGATAGTGTGGTTTATTTATCGAACCGTTCTCCATCCCGAAGTGTTTGGGGTAAAACTCCCAAGGAATCATGGAGCGAAAGAAAACCAGTTATTTCTCACTTACTAGTTTTTGGGAGTATTGTGTATGCTCATGTTCCGGATCAAAAAAGGTCCAAAGTAGACAACAAAAGCGAAAAGTTTCTATTTATCGGTTACAACTCGAAGGCGAAAGTCTATAAATTATATAATACAGAAAATGGAAAATTTGTTATTAGTCGAGATGTTGAGTTCGATGAATAGGGAACATGGGATTGGGATAAAAAGAAAGACGAGTACGATTTTTTCCCTTATTATGGCGATGAAAAAGAAGAGCAAATCGAAATGAAAGAAGAGATCGCTACTCCAACTCCATCACCCCACTCACAAGTCCAAACACAATCCTCAATCGATAAAAGTTCTAGCAAAAGAACGCCACGTTTCCGAGTTAACGGAAAATGTTGATAATGTTACTCTATTTTGTCTTTTTGCGGGTTGTGAGCCGGTAGGTTATGGAGAGACGATGGAAAATAAAATTGGAGAAAAGTATGGATGAGGAAATGTACTCGATAATAAAAAATAATACTTGGAAGTTGAGAGATTTACCGAAAGGGCACAAAACTATTGGTGCTAATGGGTTTATAAAGAGAAAAAGAATGCAAAACGAAAAATCGAAATATATAAAGCAAGATTGGTCGCAAAATAATACAACCAAAGGGCCGACATCGATTTTGATGAGCTATTTGCTCCCGTAGCTCGTCTAGAAACTATTAGATTTTTAATTTCTTTGGCCGCCCAAAATAATTGAAAAATAAATCAAATGTATATGAAATCAGCGTTTTTAAATGGAAATTTAGAAGAAGAAGTTTATTTTCAACAACCACCGGGTTATGAGATTAAGAGGTTTTAAAATAAAGTTTTAAAATTGAAAAAAGCGTTTTACGGTTTGAAACAAGACCCGAGAGCTTGTAATACTAGAATTGATAAGTATTTTCCTCAAAATAATTTTATAAGGTATCCCCATGAGCATTCTCTTTATGTGAAAATGGATAAAAATGGTGATGTGTTGATTGTTTGCCTATATGTTGATGATTTGATTTTTACGGAAAATAATCCGAAGTTATTTGAGGATTTTAAAAGGGCAATGAGTCGTGAATTTGAAATGACGGATATTGGTCTTATCTCGTATTATCTTGGAATTGAGGTGAAATAAAATAAAAATGAAATTTTTATTTCGCAAGAAGTGTATGCAAAAAATATCCTTAAAAAGTTTAAAATGTATGGGTGTAAGCCGATAAATACTCCGGTAGATTGTGCTACAAAATTATTGAAATATTTTGAGGATGAAAGTGTGGATCCGACGTTTTTTAAGAGTCTTGTTGTAAGCTTACGATATTTAACTATTACTCGACCGGATATTTTATATGGAGTTGGTCTTATTATCCATTATATGGAAGCTCCAACTTTGTCGCATTGCAAGACCGCGAAACGAATAATTCGTTATATAAAAGGTACGGTATATTTTGGATTAAATTACTCATTTTCTAATAATTTTGAGTTGATTGGGTATAGTGATAGCGATTGGGGAGGCGATATTGATGATCGTAAAAGTACAGATGGCTTTGTTTTTTATATGTGAGATACGACTTTTACTTGGAGCTTGAAAAAAGAACCAATTGTGACACTATCTACATGTGAAGCCGAATATGTTGCCTCTAATTCTTGTATTTATCATGCGATTTGTTTACGAATTTTTTTGAAGAAATTGGGGATGCAACAAAATGAAGATACGAAAGTGTTTGTTGATGATAACACCGCGATTGCCCTTGCCAAAAATCTGGCATTTCATGATCGAAGTAAGCATATCGACACGCGTTATCATTTTATACACAAGTGTATTGAAAATAAGGATGTTGAAGAAAAGTACGCGAAGTTACAAGATCAATTGGCGGATATTTCTTCGAAAGCTCTAAAATACGAAGGTTTTTTAAGATTGGGGATTATGCTCGGACTTACCAAACAAGATTGAGAGGGAGTGTTGAAAAAAGTAACTTGTGTGGTATTATTAGTTAGCATTTACATTTTATAAGTTTTTAGAGATAATAGATTTAATATTTACGTTTTATATGTTTTTAGAGATCATGGTTTATATGATTAAAACCATGTAACCTTTCATTTGCTACATTTATGTTGAGTTTAGTATAAATAATTGATGTTGTTACCTTTGTAAAACACACCAAAAATAATAATAAATCATTTTACTTTTCTTATGTTTTTTCTAATATTTTTGTTACTAGTTTTTCAACCTCCTTTTATATTCTCTCAAATCCAACAATTTGTGTGTATATATTCTTTTATGACCCCACTTTACTTCAGTCAAATTTGATGCGGGCCTCAAAAATTCGGGTCCTGTCTTCAGAATTTAAGTTGAGTTGATGGGTTTTAAATTCAGTTAATAGGTAAAAAAAACTGCCAAAATTTCTACAAAATGATAGGTAAATGATAACACAGCACAAAATGTTACTCACATATGTTCATTTTGTGGCTAAGTTAGATCATTAAATGTTATTGAGTACTCAAGTTTAGACATTAAAGGGGACAAAACAATAATGGATCTTAAACCCATCAAGATATATAGGACACATAAACAATTTTGGATTCTAAAAGTTAGATTTGTGAATAAAAAAATTCGTTTTTTCTCTAAAAAGTACTATATGTAGACAAATTTTGATTGACTTTAAATCAAAATTTCCTTGTAGTGTTACCAATAACAAATATGATGTTTAGAAATGCAAAGATTACTTTAATTAATAAGTTTGTAATCTCATACCTTGGAGTTTTTGAAATGAAATGAACAACGACCGTTTAAATTTTGTACATCTTGATTCCTTTTGTTTTTCAGAGTACCCCGACCCTGAAATAAGAAATTTGCTAAAAATATAATTCAACTTTCTAAATAAACGAGACATTATTTAATTTAAAACTGCAATCAAGTATATCACAACATAAAGCATTAAAAATAAAATTGGTAAAGATAAACTAGCATATGTTCTATCATACATTGGTAAAAATTTCATTAAGTCGCGTTCCATTTCTTATGACGTTTTAACCATCTAATGCTAATTTGTTAACTACAAAGATGACTAAATTCTTAGATGTAAGTCTGTAACTACGTCTTCTAATAATTACTTAATGTGAAAATGTGTCACAATATGCATACATATCGATCCACTGCAGGATTGAGTTCAAGAGCGAGGCTTCAGATAAGAACAAAGTCAAAGGAAAAAAACGCTAAGAGCATTTCCAATTGTGATAGAAAAACCTATGCTATCTTAGTTAGTAAAGAAAAAAAGAAAAAAATCCACTCAACAGTTTGTCTTATGAGTGATACAAGTTATGTCTGTCCATATGCCCAAGTTTGGACATATATAAAAATTATGTTCACATGTGTACAACTTTTATGGATATGTGCACAAATTTTTTAATGAATTAAATAATCAATAAAACCCTTCTATCCATTTATTTTTATCCACTTGCTACCATTTCTCTTTCTCTCTAAAATAATAGTATTATTTTAATTAGTTAGCATCAAAATCTATCTAAACTATTGTGCAAACTTACCAATTTACCTATGCCTAATTTTTGTATTTGCTAGAACAATGAATTTGGGATAGAATTTTTATAACAACTGATGGAAATGCTCTACGAGACCCAAAGTTTTATTTCCAAACAAGGAGCGGCGTGAATGTGCTTGACAATGGTACAAATGGACAAAATATGGTTAGAAAATTGTAAAAAAACAGCCTTCTCGACTGACTACCGTTTATTTAAGATCAAATCTTCAACTTACAACAACAAGATCCTCAATTGCAACCACAAAGACATGGAAAAATTGAAAAAAGTTTCTAAAGTGTGTAGTAGGACATATGTAAAAGCCTATGCCCATGGTAACGAGCTTTATTTCAGACCTATCAAGTACTAGGACATGTGTAAAATTGAAACAAGGCTATGAAGTTTTCAAGCCATCACTACAAAAAAAACTAAAATTAGTGTTCTTGAATTCCAATTATTCAGAGATAATTCAAAATTTGTCACTGATTGATAGTTTCAGGGACATGATTTTTAAGAGATCTAATATTGTTTTGTACCTAAATATTAATGTTTGATATTAGAAATCAAAAATAAAATAAATTTAGTTTTCAAAAAAATTAATTAAATACCGACATATATAAGATACTATTTTCGGGAGTTAAGTAGTTATTTTATATAAAAAAAATAATAATCTTACGCACCATTGCCCCCAAACACATTCCTGTATGGACTGAAAGTGCTGCTTATAAATTTTGTAGAGGGGAAAAACAACAACTAATTTTATAATGAAAGATTCATGACGAAGAAATTAAGATTATTAGTTCAGTTGGTTTAATCTCATTAATACTTATTGTCATATTTGGGCTAAAAACTCGATAAGTTTAAAATTATATAAAATTTCTGATAGGAAATGTAGAAAATACTGGTTTTCTAACGGATTAGGCAAGTATTATATGACACTAAGTTATTGAAAAACTAATAAATTTTAAAACATCGACAAGACGAAGCTTGTAAGAGATCTCTACCATATTTTTTTTTCATAAATAGGTTAGAGATACATTCATAGAAAGTAAGTTATGTTCCTTTTGTATTTTATAACATTTGATCAAAGGTTAATAATTAATATTAACCCCTTTTTAAAAAAAGGTTCAAAAGGGTTCAGACTCTTTTTAAAAATGGTTTAAAAGGGTTCAGACTCTTTTTAAAAAGGTTCAAAAGGGTTCAGACTCTTTTTTAAAAAGTTCAAAAGGGTTCAGACTGTTTTTAAAAGGGTTTAAAAGGGTTCGGAGTTTTTTTTCGTTTTGTAATTTTTTTTTTACATGTGTCGCTCTCTGGATGGGTGTTGTTGAAATGGACCAATGCTTAATTAGTTTTTGTTTCATGGACCAATCTTTAAATAATTTTGTTTTCATGGTCGGATCCAAAATTTACCCTATCTTATATAAAAGTAGACCAAAATTATGATCTAAGTGAAAATAAGTTAGAATTTATTTCACTAGAAAGATCTAGAAAAATATAATGAAAGAGAAATATGTAAATGCTAGATATAAGAATAACATAATGGTTAATTTAGAAATCAGATAGATATCTTTTTTGTACCTTGGGGATTCTCATACTTGGATCGTGGAAGTAGCACATGCAGGGACAACAAACATTAGAGGGATAAGGAGAAAATTGAGCTTTGGATAGAGAGTACAACGCCGTTCCAGAATATATCGTTTTAGAAATGATTGGACATTATAGAGCGGTTGATGTTATATGGATAAAAGAACAGATTATGGAAAAGTAAAAAATGAGGAGTGGCTACGAATATGAATGCAAATACGATTTATAAGATAAGCTTTTATAGAAAAATATGGTATAAGAAAGGTGTAAAAGCGGCACCTCGTTGTAAATGATTTTAGGGTTATGCAATTTACATTTCGGTCTATTAAGATAAGTCAAACTATTTGACGAGGCCTACCCAATGATAAAATGAAAAATGTGGAAATACAATAAATGTGAATGGAAATGGGGTTTGTAAGATGCTCATTTTATAGAAAAACATGGTATAATAAAGGTGGAAAAGCGACATCTCCCAAAATAATTTTTGGGTAATGCAAGCTATGTTTATACATATTAAAATTAGTCATACCTACACGTGGGTAAGGTTTACACAAAATGCAAACATAAAATTTGCGATCAAAACTATCATTGGAGAGGAAATTTTTTGATGAAACTTCGATTGTGGTTGCAGACGTGTCCTGCGATGAGAATTGGCGGCGGGGTCCAAGCCGAGGCTGAAGTTCTTCATGATCCATCACCGGAATTCCCCCGTCTCTGGCGTGTTTGTCTCGTTTACAACCACTTTTTGGGTGTATTAAGCCTTATTAAGATTCGGAAAAATAAACAAACTATAATATCTACAAAAAGAGATAAAATGTAAGAACATATTATTTCGGAGTTGTTTGGGGCTTTTTCGAGTATGTCTGTATGTAGGGGTGGGTTAGGGTCGGAACCCGACCCGTAAACACTCAACTCTTATCCCGACCCGTTTACTTTTGGAAGTGAAACAAAAATTCCGACCCGACAAAAGTCGGGACCCGACTTTTTCAGGATCCCGTAGGGTCGGAATAGATTTATCCCGAATCTCCCGACATATTTTTTTATTTTACGACAACGTTATTTTTGTAAACAATTTTAATTTGAGAAGTATAAACATGTTATTAACACGAAACATAATCCTAGTTTAAAAATAACATTGCTAATAAATGAAAAAAGAAATTAATATGTAGTAGAAGAAATAGTGTGAAATTACAAATAATGGAGTAGATAAAAAAATTGATACGTTTTTTATTAGATTCTTTTAGTATTTAGTTTTATTCACACAAGAAACAATTATCATACTAAATGAGATATATTATCATTATAGTTTTTATAATCGAAAAATAATGATTATTTATCTTTTTTGAAGTAACAATATAACTTTTTAATTTAAATATATTTTTTATTTTAATAGTTTCATATATTCAAAACTATAAATCTACATTATACTTATGTAATTATAACTAATATATGAAATAAAAAGGATTATAGCTCATATGGTAGAGTGCTTACATTATATGCTAGAGTTACAAGGTTTGATTCTTATCACTTGCATTTGATATAAATTAATTTACATTTTAGTGTTGAAATAAAAAAAAACATGTTATATAATATAAAATATAAATTAATTAAAAATATCGGGTCGGATCGGGACACCCGAAGAAATCAAAATTGTCATCTGATCCCGATCCCGAATTTTGTCAGGTCGGAACAAAACCCGACGTTTTCGGATCGGGACTCTTCTCGGGTCGGAAAATTTCGGATCGGGATTTCGGGATTTTTTTTCTCAGCCCTATCTGTATGTATCTATCTTATTTTATATCACTAGTGTATATAATTTACTCTCTACTGATTTATTTAGCTTACATAAAAAAATATTAATAGTCGCCTTATTTTATTTTATTTTATTTCACTTTTAAAGTTTAAGAGTGTGGACTTGGACTTGATAAAAGTTTAAAAAAGTGACTCGTTGCCTTATTTTATGTTGGAAAAACTAAGGCTCGCACCAAAAAATCGGTTGTATTTAAGATTCAAGCTAGGTTCAAAACATTTATTAAAAACAAAACCATTTTTATCTAACTTCGTTGTGTTTTGGACCATTTCTATCAAATATAAAAGGCCTTCAATTTTTTTGTTGATCTTTCTCGCTATACATAAAAAAAGGTTAATAATCATATCCTCGCCACTGTCGCCATTACCGCCAACATCGTTGGAGGTCAGTCACCTCCTTCTCAAGCGAGCTCTTTGGGGAGAACGGGCCTTTTAAAGTCATTGTCGAGTGTATTTTTCATTTAAATTACTTTTAGAATTAGTCTAAATGACTTTTAGAGCTTTTGTTTTTGGAATTTTTTTTTAGCGTAAGAGTTTTTGTTCCAATTGTTCAAATGATATTTGACTTTTTGTGTCCCTTTATATATCTGTCACTTTTTCTCATATAGTGATTTTGGATATTTTGGAAAAAGATAAGAAAGTAAGAACTTAAACCTATTATTTACAAAGTTATATGTTTTAAAAATATAAGTAAAGGTGTGACTTTTTTAGAATAAGGTTCTAATGGTTAACTCATTGACAATGTCTATAGAAAGAAATTTATTTCCAATAATTTATGGTGTCGGATTGTACGAATGTTACTATGGTTAACTTAATATCGAATGTGACAGAGGTTCGAGGAAATTTCATGTGAGTTTTTTTATTTATTTTTAAATTGATGGAAAAACCCCCTTTTTTTATAAAAAAAAAAGTTAGGAAAAAAAAAAACTATAGGACAAACCTCACAAAAACAAATATATCTTACCGACTTTTTTTGTAAACTACACTAAAAGAATCTCATGGTATGAAATATATCGATTGATAAAGTTGAAAAGGCGTCAAAGATAATACGCAGCTTAAGCGTAAGGAGGCGTCGGTCCGGCCGAGGGAACATGGATGTTATCCATTGATGTCTAAATTTTCATATAATTGCACCATAAAATATTGCCATAGATTTTAGTGAGCACAACAAATCTTGTCTCTTACTCTGCTAGTGTGAAAAAAGTGCATTTTAAAAAAGTGACTCGCTGCCCTTATTTTATGTTGGAAAAAATTAGGCTCGGACCAAAAAATCGGTTGTATTTAAGATTCAAGTTAGGTTCAAATCATTTATAAAAAACAAACTATTTTTATCTAACTTATTTATGTTTTGGACCATCTCCATCAAATATAAAAGGCTTTCATATTCGTTTTAATCTTTCTAGCTGTATAGATATAGGGCCTTTCAAGAGTTTTGGGTGGCGTTAGCAATGAGTCTTTTTTTCGTAAAAAAAATAAGTCATTTAAATAAAATTTATAAAATACGATTAATAAATGATAAAATATTAAACCAGAAAATATTAGATATGCAATAAGTTGAGCACATTTAACAAAAAAATCAATGATACGAAACAAATTTTTTACAAACTTTGCATTCGATCTAAAATTATACTATGATTTTTTTAAAAGAAAATCATGAATCAAATCTGTTATCTATTTAACAAATCAGGTTCTTTTCTGTTTTCTTTAATATATGAGACCACATAGAATTTTACATAAAATAAAATAGTTCATTAATATACTAATTTCTATAATGAAATAAAAAAATATATTTTGTCCCCACAAATACTCAACACACGGGTTGACTAGAATTTTTAGTAAGCAAACCAACCACTCGGCCACATATAACTATTGATTAGAGAAATTAAATAAATTATATATATATATATATATTTATTTAATATTTTTTCAAACGGTGGCCTTGAAAATATACATTTTTGGGAGGCTCTAGACCCGTGTTTCTTGAACCTAGCCCAAAATCCGACCCTAATCATCGCCACCTCTGGCTGCCATCACCGCCAACATCATTGGAGGCCAATCACCTCCTTCTCAGGCGAGCTCTTTGGCAAGAACGAGCCTTTTAGAGTTACTGTCGAGTGTATTTTTTTTATTTAAATTACTTTTAGAATGAGTCCAAATGACTTTTAGAGCTTTTAACGTAAGAGTTTTTGTTAAAATTATTGAAATGATTTTCGACTTTTTGTGTCCCTTTATATTTCTGTCACTTTTTCTCATATACAAGTGATTTTAGATATTAATTTTTAATATTACTTTTTCCCATTTTTTATAATCACAGGGTAGCTTCTATTTGAGCTAAAACTATGGCGACTAAGAACTTTCATTCAACAGTTCGATAGCACTACTTTCCTCTCATTTTTTTTAATCAAATTTAACGAAAAACTACCCCTTTTCTTGTTTTTACATCAACCCAAAACATCAGCTTCTCTGTAAATTTTCTTATTTTATTTTTTATATTCTTTCTCTTTCAAATTAAGAATAAAAGCACCAATGGATCTACAAGTTTTAATGTTAATTAACAAAGAGGGAGACTTTTTTTTTCCTCGTTTATGGGGTATATTGGTGCACCTCTATAATTTAATGTACAAAAGAGTAAACTGATGCAAGTTATTTTTTTTTTTTAGTAAAAGTCAAAATAATCCACAAAATATGGATAAATATATGAAATAAGATGGCTAGAATGCTTGCTCTAACAAAAGTGAATGAGGGGGTCTCGCGATCGACGACTCTCGTTATTTAAGTGCAACGTCAGGTGCGGAGCCAGAATAATAATTTTGGGATTGCCAAAAAAAGTGTCAATCCAAATTTACTCTAACTTAGGGTCAGTTGAAAATTTTCACTTTTACAAAAAAGAAATCAGCCTTTTTTGTAGTATTTTTTTCAAAATAAATATAGTTTTTACCTAGCTAACGAGTCGGTTCCACCAAACAGAATAGCCTCTTTTTTTTTGATAAACTAGAAAAAAACTATCTCAAAAATATAATTAATAAAGAGAACGTTAAGAGTCAAACTTAGTAGTATTTAATACTTAAAATTTAAAATATCATGAATAAGGTTACAATATTATTATTATTTGTCTATATTCGCTCTAATTGTAAAGATTTTAAAGAAATGTTTATGAAATTGTATAATTTAATCTTGACAAATTTCATAATTTATGAATAACATATTGATCAAAATTAGTCTTTTAAAGATTTTTGTGTACTTTATCGTTTTCTCTAAATTAAAAAATTCATGATTTTGTTACATATATAATTTTTTTAAAAATATAAAATACGTAATTTTAATTTTGAGAGTTTTTATTTTTTTTGTAATTTTTGTAACAATGATTTGACTAATTTAGAAATAAAGGCTCTATATATAATTTTTACTTTTTATATAGTGATGTGTACGAAATATTTTACTAGTATATAATTATAAAAATAATATATAATTCTGAAAGGTGCTACCGAAAATAAAATTTAAAAGGTTGCCGTAATGCTCTGTTTACAAATTACTAAAAAAAACATTATATAAACAAATCAAATTATTTAAAATTGTGTGGTTGCGGTGGCAACCCTTCGTTATACTCATTCTATCCCTAAATAAGTGTCAACTTTCTTAATTTATTAATGAAAAAATGATAAAAATACTATAATATATTTAAATATTACAATGAATACATATTAAAAATTGACAATAATTATTATTTAATGTAAATTAAGATAATATTTTTAACTTTCAAATGAAATAATGAAATTAAAAAGGGACGGAGGGATTATATACTAAGGTTCAGCGACTTATTGTTGGAGTTTTTCTATGGTACAACTCATATAAGGAACATCCCTTCAACATTTTTTTCACAAGTGGACCACGTTTCGTGCACGGACCGATAGTGTTACTAAAGAAGGCAATATGCCGCATCTTTTGGGACAGTACTGTAGCTATGCCCACCCCGACACATAGGACTAGGTCCGGTTCGGTTTGGTTTTTGACAAAACCGAAACCAAGCAGATTTTTCGGTTCGGTTTTTTTCGGTTTTCGGTCTTTTTATTTTTTGGACCTGACCGAACCGAACCGGGTTTTTTCGGTCCGGTTTCGGTTTTTCTCGGGTTTTTTCGGTTATTTTTTGGATTTTTCGGTCTTTTTCGGTTTTTCGATTTTTCTGTTTTTTTCGGTCCGGTTTTATTGTAAACCGAAACCGACCCGAAAAAGTTTCAGTTTTTCGGTTTCGATCTTTTTCGGTTCGGTTCGGTTTTTTCGGGTTTTCTCCTTAGCCCTACCGACACATCTGTCTCAATAAAAAAAGGAAAGTAGAAGTTACAACCTTTTTAAGGGCCTCAAAAGCTATTTCCGCATCCTCTGCCCACTCAAAATTTTCTTTTTCCGTTAACGGTGAGTGGCTTCGCAATTGAGCCATATCACCGGACAAATTTTCGGTAATAACATGTCAGTCCCAAAAATTCCCATAATATTGAAAATGTTGTCGGCCGTAGCCAATGAACCATTGCTTCAATTTTTATGTGGTCTACCCGCACCCAGTACATAGGTATGCACTTTAAAAACTGCATGCACTAACGATTGTTATGCGCTATATAAAGACCCAAGTTATTAAGCAAGAACTCATATTGATTCATCCAACGATAAACTAAACCTTTTTATTGCCGACAATTTTATATGCACTTCAAGATGCACTTAAATAACACGGTTTTCGAAACAACACACTTATTTTGAGACAAATGGAGTATATCCTACCGACTTTTTTTTGTAAACTGCACTAAAAGAATCTCATTTTGTGTATGGTATGAAATATATTGATTGATATAGTAGTTGAAAAAGCCATAGATATTAAGCAGCTTAAGCTTAAGGAGGCGTCGGTCGGATCAGGGAACATGCATGTTATCCATTGATCTCTAAATCTCCATATATATATAATTGCACCATAAAATATTGTCATAGATTTTAGTGAGCACAAAGAATCTTAGAATCTTGTCTCTTACTGTGAAAAAAATGCATTTTGAAGGGGAAAAAAACAGTCACCTAATAAAGTAATTGATGTAGATATTGCAGGTTTTTTTTTCCATGTGTACTCTCATTCCATTTGGTTTCTGAGCTGTTTATTATTATTGTTCCGTTCGCTTTCCTCTATTTATAATTTTTTTCTTTTTTGATAAGCAGATGTGAAATATTTAATAGAATTGACAACACGTGTTGTTACATGACCCATTTTTATTAACGGCATGGGTAAATATTATCAAATATTGTCAATTAATGGGCAAACTTAAAAAAAATTATTAGATAAAGTTAAAATAGGCGCTAAAAAAATTATGTCTTAGATGTAAAAAGACGTCGGACCGGCCGTGATTTATACTCATTGTTAACGCGATAACGAAAATGGGTCATGTGACAGCACGTGTTATCAATTATGTTCAGTATTTCACACCTATTTTCCAAAAAAAAAAGAAGGATTGTAATTAGAAGGAAGCGCAAAAAAAAAATGATAGTAAGTACCTCAAAAACTAAATGAAGTGTTAGGACATGTAACAAACACAAAAATAACTCTAGATATTGCTCTATGATTTAAAAATAATAATTGAATCGAAAGAAAGTTAACAAAACCTTTTCCCATATCTCTCAGCTCCAATCATGCATGTTACCTTTGAATGCATGTCTCTGTGTCGGTGATACACTGAACAAGTTATGTATCAAAACGATGGTATCACCGGCTCACTGAACCAAAATAACCGGATAGCAACAATTAGTCTGTTACTATACGGCTTGTTACAGAAAATTCAACAACAGTAATAGTAACAGTTATCAGCACTTAGCAACAGAAATTGTTGCTATACTGTTGCTAAATTTCAGCAACGTACAAGTCGTATAGTATCAGACAAACTGTAAATAAACTGTTGCTATATGGATAATTTTTAATTTTTTTTAGTGTAGCCATTCAACAATGTTACGTTTTCATTCAAAATGGAGATCGTTAGAAGATAATTGAATTTGATCTTGGTTGTCTGATAAGGGAACAAATGAGGATTGAACATTTAGAGTAGTTTTTATATTAAGTATACTTTTTCATTTCAGTATCGTTACCACTCCAAATACATCCTCATACCTGTAATACAATTAAACAAGACAATATTTATGTGGTGATACAATTGCCACTCAAAATAATAATAAAAAACAATTAACATTTGAATCCTGGTTGAGTGTACAAGGAGCATATATAAAAGGATATAATTTTCTATTCCAATATTTTAAGGCTAGATGCATTTGGGTGGATTAAAAAAATCTATGTTTGTTTTAAAGGGAATTTAACATTGGAAACAAAAAACCGGAAAAAATGGATTTTACGCATGGGTGATAGGAAAATAACAAAATAAGGAAAATATTTTTCATTTTTTAAGAAAAACAAGGAAAATTGACTAATACCAAAATTGAGCGAATAACATTTTTTTTCGTGAGCAAAAACATATCGTTTTCATGAATATATATTATATTTTCTTTATCTTGTTTTTTTTTTACATTTTATTTAAAAAAAATTATTTATGTTTGATATATTAGCTTTTTTATCTTTTTAAAAGTTAGTTTTCGCGAAAAAGCTAAAAATTAGAGAAGTTATAGGAATTTAAATATTTTTTAGCTTTTGCACAAAGAAATCACCAAAAGTTAAAATTTTCCAATTTAATTATTTTGTATATTTATAAGTCACCAGTAAGTTCAAATAAATGAAAATTGACTAATAAACAAAAATAAGTTATAAGTCATTAATAGCTAAAAAAGCTATAGGTGACTTATTTTAAACAAAAAATTTCTCATAATTTTTTTAAAGTAACTTATTTTGAACAAGTTTTTTCTCATTGTAAAAGAAATTTTTGAGTACAAAAATCGATGCCAAACGCATATTTATTCAAGAAATTTTTATGAAAAATCCAAGTATCCCCAAACAGTTGAAAAAAAAGTTATAACAAACTTATTTTAAGCAAGTTTTTTTCTCATTATTTTTTAAAAGTAGGTTAGTTTGAGCAACTTTTTTTCTTATTTAAAAACATTTTTTTACTATAAACATATATAACAAACGCGCATTTAGTCAATAAATTTTCCTAAAAAGTTAAAGTATCACAAAACAAAAAAATATTTTTCACTGTAAAATATTTTATGTCCAAACAAACAGAGGCTAAAAGAGTTGCTCATGGAGTTGAATACTTAAGAGAGAAATTCATAAATATTGTATATTATAAGTTTGGAGATGGCAAGAATATATCCTTGTGGAATGATGTTTGGTTCTGGTCCCATACTTTCTAAAACTCATATAAGAGCAATGCTTTCTAACATTAGTCTTTCTCCGTCAAACAATTTAAACACTATAAGAAAATGTCAGCTTACCATCAGGACGTCTATTGATAAACTGATGGTAAAGTGAGTGTCGTTAAATTTAGTAGCAGTTTACCAACAGTTTTTGTTACTAAACTGTTGCTAAAATTTAACGACACTCACTTTACCAACAGTTTTCAAAAACTAAACTGTTGATATCTTATTTTATTTTTTTATAACGAGATTATGTGGCGAGCCATTTTTAAAAGATTTTCTTATAACAAAATTAGTAAATAGTAGTCAATATTAATGCCTCCTCCTATTTGTGCCACTCTTGTCTCTTATTGTATGAGGATTTAAATAATTCGTCTATTAAATATGCAGTTTTTACAAGAGTGCTCCATACTTCTCTTTTGAAGGCTCGATTTTCTGGGGCATTTGCAACTCATGGGATAATTAAGAGGATCAAGTGGTAATATAACATGTTCAAGGGTAATAAACTCTTTATGCTACTAAAGGATGTTTTCTCTTCTTTTATTTACTATACTAGCGTTACTCACACGTTTTGTATTAACACATTTTGTCCCTACGACGCGTGCTATATATATATCTGATCCGGATAAATTAATTTAAAAAAAATATATTGATTAAATAAATATATTGAATTATAAATCATAAGTAATATAATGTTTTTGTCATACAAAATACATGTAAAACGATTTTGTTTGGTATAACATTATAATTGTTTTGAAAATATCATGATTTTTGTGTGTCTTTAATATTTTGAATTGAATAAATGAAATGAGTAATTAGTAAAAAATAGTATGGACATTTAAAAAAAAATGGCCAAAATTTGGCAAGCTCACTTTTTCTTGGGTTGACTTATATATATAATAGTAATCGTTAACCACCCGTTGCGTGTGCGACGCGTGCTATATATATGATCCGGATAAATAAATTTTTCAAAAGTATATTGATTAATGAATATATTAAATTAGAAATTATAAGTAATATAATGTTCTTGTTATACAAAATACACGTAAAACGGTTTTATTTGGTATATGATTATAATTGTTTTGAAAAGATAATGATTTTTGTGTGTTTTTTTATATTTTGAATTGAATAAATGTAAATGACTAATTGGTAAAAAGAGTGGGGGTATTTCCGGAAAAAACAAAATTGGACGGACTCATTTGTTGACTTAATAATAGAATGATATATATTTATATATATGGAGGAAAATAATAAAAAAAGAATTGTGGAAATATTGCTCTGAGAGTCTGAGATAGCTACCATTCTGATTCAAATTGATTTCGTATTAGGGTTAAAATAATTGAAAAGGACTTCCTTTAAATTATAGGAACTTCTACATTGCCAACGCTTGGGGCATCAATGACAATATTTTTGTATAATGGCGTTTGTGACAGGTTATTTTTATGTAGTTTGGTGCGTGAGATCGTTTATAGCTTTTGTTGGAAAAATTAGTAATTTTCATGGAATGAATGCTTATTAAGTTAGTGGTTACAAAACCATTCATTCTCCCCTATATTGATGGCTTTCATGAGTTACAGACTTGGCATAAATATGATGGTCTTTCATCATTTTTCAAAGGACTTTTCCATGGGAAAAAAAACATAATGTGATCATACACACATTCACACAAAAACACACATGCATACATATAGAGAGAGAGTACCGCACCACCAACGGCCCGACCGTGGCTCGGTGCCGTTTCCGCCGAGTCGCATGTGATAGACGTTGTACCTTGGGAACAAAGTGTCCCATTTAGCCAGAAGCAGAGATGGCGGGGTAAATATCGTTTAAGGGAAACTTCTTGCAGTTACCTCGTCTCGGACTTTAGTCCATTTCGGTATCATTTACATTATTTTATGTTAAATCTTGTAATTGATATTTATATATTTGAGGAAACCATTTTCTGTTTTTTTTGTCCATTTCTTTTTCGTAGAAATTATTGTGTTTATTTACAACGTACCCAACAGCTTTTTCAGTGAGCATTATAATAACAGTGCTCAAGATAGTGGTGTCTTTAAAAGAAATCTTAGAAGAGCTTCTGTTATATTTAACTTGGGTACTCTGCTGACAAATTACGCTTTTTTTTTAATTAATAGTCGGGGGAAACCCGCAATCTGATTGAGTTTTGAGTTTTAAATGGTCATCCGATCTTATTATAAATGCAGCCATAAACCAACAAGGCAAAAATGAGAAATTACAACTAACAAATGCTAGCAAAAAAGCTTATATCCAGAAGCTCTACTAAAATAAATCTTCTATGGTTGACTTCCTTCTCTAAGTATATGAAGTTATCACCTTTGTCTTATCACTACTCAAAAGTAAAAGTAAAACCACTATTGAATATGGGAGTAAGGGCACTCAGGTGGTGTTATTTTCACCTTTAGTTAATCCTTGAAAAGAAGCAAGTGACAATCTTTGTCAATTGAGTTGTGATTTCGAACTAGCTTTTGCAAACTTTAAAATAGCAGATCTTACTATAGCTATCAGATCCACAAAACTTGGAATTCAATACATCTTCTTTTTCCACAGACCCTGGTTTAAATATTAAATATCCCAAATATTTGAGCAACTTGATAGTTTTTAGTGAATGGCCTCGTTCTTACTCTTTCCCTCTCTTTTTGAATATTATCCCCTTTCCACTTGGTTTTTTTTGCTTGCTTAGTCCAACCCTCGTCTTCATCGTAACACATACCAGGAATTCTCCTAAATGATATGTTTAGGTCCACCACTAGATCACATTCATTTTTATTATGATAATGGCCTATAACTTGGTAATATCCGGATTTAAATTTTGAGTCATGGCTAATAAAGGGGCTTTGGCTCTGAGAACATTTTAATTCTTTGCTCGTTTCTTCTTTTTGTTCAGTACAAGTTAATAGACCAACATTTTCAATTACACCTAAAGAGCTTGAGGCATCAATTAAAGGAGCCAAATTGCAATGGTGAAGATTCCTTTTCAAAGTGTAAGATATCACAAGAGATTGGGTGTCGAATGCATATAGGTTTAGCTGTGACCAACTCCATATTTTAATAGTTTGAGTCTTCATTTACATATTCTAGTTTGAGTCTTCTCCTTTGTATTTCTTAATTTCTTTCGGAGCGAGACCATGGAAGATTTTGTTAGTCACCACATCGATAAATGACTTATTTGTTGGAAAACATGTTTTTCGATACAGTAAAACCCAACATTATTAACAAGAGCATTTTTTCCTAAGAGTAGAGGATCAAAAGAGAATGTCTTGATTCCGATTGATTTGTAGTGGGGATTTCTGAATCCGTTTTGATGTGTCTTTTTAGATTTACTTTTTCGTTATTGGAGCTTCTCTCTAATAAATCTTAGAACAGACTCCTGTTGACAAATTATGCTTGTTTATTGAACTTTTCTTTTAATTATTATGGATATTGCTAGAGTATTTCGTATATCTCTGAGTTTGTTATTGGTTCTAGGGGTGAGAATGAGGCGAAATTTTCGTGAAAAATTTCGTATTTGTTTCGTTAAGACCTCGACTCAGTTTCGTTTATTACTATTACAATACTGATGATGAATGAAAGTAGATACAAGTACATGCTTGGTTTAAATGCTTACTAGCCGAAAATGATACTATTATTCTTGTCAAGTTCTGATAAACAACAAAATACCAATTTGAGGGTATTGTTTGCAATCCTTAATAAGTCCATTCAAGCACAATAAAAAGGTTCTTTCCAGGAGTTACTTTGTGTCTTTGTTAAAATTAATCTATCTAAGGATGTTAGTAATAGAAACCTTCTCTATAAAGGTTTTGATTTGGTTCATTTGGTGTATAAGAGTTAAGTTATACTCTTATCATACAAAAAAATACTCAAATAGCGACGAGATTAGTGACGGTATTTTTTGTTACGAGCTTATTAGCGACGGTTTTTGTGACGGATTTGTGACAGTTTAATCAATTTGCGATAGATTTGTGACAGTTTTTTAAATTAGCGACAGGCTTGTAACAGGTTTTAACTCTCAGTAAATCAAGTATTATTTTGTAGTGTGACGTCACTTGTATTTAATGTTCAATCATAAACTTTTTTCCCCAATAAAGCTAGCTGCTTTTGCTATGCTATGGTAGTTCTGTTTCTCTTTTTCGTTTTATGTTATACTTATCTTAAAAAAAAATAAAAAATGGATGTAACATAATCCCAATTTGAGAAGCAATGAATGGGGCCTCCAAGCTTCAAGGGCCCATTTTATTTTATTTAACATATACTAATATTTATAAGTGATAGGAACCAATATATGGTTATATTATTGTGTGTTATAGGTGGTTTTAAAGCTTGAGGGTATAACGTATCAATACCCATTATTTATATTATGAAGATTTTAGTTTCGTAGGATAGTTAATTTCTCCGCATAGTCTTTCTTTATTTTGGCCGGTAATTCATAGTCATTTACTCGTACCTTGATTACTTCATTAGATATCTTTGGTTTTGCTATTCCTTTATGTTTCCTATCTAAGTTAAGTCGATTTTAGCACAACTTTTGTGAGGTTTGAAGGTCTTTTTTTAAGTTAAATTGGAGCCTCCAAAATACTGAAGACGGCACTGTATGTAGCCCAAACGTAATAGACACGATTTTTTCTCCTAAAAAGCGTATTATACTACTCGTATTGTACCGGTTACGAGATTCCCGTTTTTGTACCCGTACAACTTAGGCCGACACTCATGGGATAAGGTCAATGCATCAATCGAAATCAATTTAATTTTTTGTACAGATCATATTAGCTGTAGTTGGTGATTATTGCATCATTTGTTTTAATTTAACACTGTTGGGTTTGTCGACCTCGAAGGTAACATCTTCTAGGCACCATCCCACTCGTGCACATATTAAAATAAATATGAATATATACTTGTATTATAATATGTTTATTCAAAACCAAAGGAAAGGTAATATAAATTTAGATATCATATTTTAAAACTCTGATTATTTATGTAATAGGGCCCTGTGTTATCTTTCCAGATTTCAAGGCCACCAAGCATACTGATAGTAAAGTAGAATGAGTCCATGAAAAGGTAGCTTCTAGGCATATATGCACAAATTAAAAACAAACATGAATCTACATGGCTACCATATCATTATAGACCTTGAAATTTATTCTTCAACTCCAATTCGTATGAAAACTTACCAAGAGCTGGGTTATCATCAAGTAGCAAATATCAGATCATTTACGTACGTAGCTTGTAATATTCTCGTAATGAGAAGCATTTGAGAGGTTCCAGCATTTTTCCGATTAGGGAAGGACCCGTAATTTATTAATAAAATCATTACGTCTGAGTTTCATAGCTTTCGAATGTTACAAAACAATGGTAAATAAGAGATTTCGTACAAGGGAAAGGCTAACATGTGTCTCATGGCACATTTTAAGGTGTAAATATTTACATAAATATAAAAAAAAAAAAGTATTAAATGATGTTAAAATATGATAAGCAAATAGTGCGTATGCATGAATAATCATTTATCAATTATCATAATATTAAGATCAGAAATGTTCATATTACATAATAATATGAAATGAAATGTATATTAAACTGTGGCACACGAGATAACATGTTAGCAAAACCGTTCATACAATTGTAAAACTTATTTAACAAAATTTATAATCTAGGCAAAGTTCCAGTAGTTGAATAAATTCTAAATATAAATAATTTAAACTAGTATAAACCCCAGATTCTAATTTACCACAACCGCGATTATAGGCAAACCACCCGTGCACTTGTGATCATAATATCTACTTTACTGACCCACACAGATCTGGATCTTAATTATTGTTGTCACACATTTATTACCATCATAAAATACAGACGTGTATCACTATTGATGGCCTAATTAAGTTTTAGTTACAAGTCAATTGCACAACGTCACGTATTTTATGAGAGACACCTTCAAACCAGTGAATGGTATGGTGGCTGTTGTAGCATGTTGCAAGGTATATATTCACTATAGAAGTGGCAATATATTATGGAGACACCTCATAAATAATAATAGTACCATTTCTTTAACCGAAAAAATAATTGAAATTTGTTAAACAAGCGACCCCAAGTCAAAATGAGCCACACTGTCACCACATGGGCATAATATGTTAATTAGGCCATGAGTCACCTTGTCCCCCCTTCATATAGTATAAATACACATTTTGAAATAATTTGTATCCATCATCTGCACAACCTTTGAGCTCCTTCAGAGTTCAAAGAAAGAAAATACCATGGCTTTTTCTTCAAAAATAAAAAACATGTACCAAACCAGATCTATAAGTTTGCCTTGTAGATCTCACCCAAGCACAGATAAAATTGAGGTAGAGCTTAACAAACTAAAGTCATTTGACACCTCTTCATCATCTTGTGCACCAAATGCCTTAGCAATCATTGATGGTTTATCGCAATTAGATGGACTTTACAAATGTTTGGGGGATTTCTTGAATTTGGGAATAACCCAACAAGCCTTATCTCATTACCATCAATGTGAGATGCACATTGCCGATATTCAAGAAAAGTTTATGTCCCTGTTAGAAATTTCTGGCACGGCTAAGGATTTTATCTCACAGATGGAGGAAAACTGTAAAGATATTCAATCTTCTCTCAGGCGAAGAAGAAAAGGAGATCAATCGAAAGCTGACAGTGTTCTCGCGAAATATAACTTATGCATGAAGAAAATGAAGAAAGATGCTACAAAGTTGGTTGCATCTCTGAAAAATTTAGACAACGGATTCACTTCTATTCTAGTTTCAGAAATGAATGATCACGTTTGTTTGATTATCAGAGTCTTAAGAGAAGTTATTGCAACGACCACTTCCATTTTTCAATCAGTTATGTTGCTCTTTTGCGCGATATTTTGGAAACCAAAATCAAGATGGTCAATGGTTTCAAAATTGTTACACAAAGAGAGTGTCGGTTGCGAACACCTAATATGCGATCTTCATGAATTGCAAACCTTGGATAATGCATTCGATCAATTGGGTGAAATTGAAGAAATTGAGAATCAAGTGGAGTGTTTGTATCGATCGTTAATTAAAACTAGGGCCTCTCTTCTAAACATTGGTTCATCTATGTTATAGTGAGTGATTAATGTATATGCACAGAAATGCAAGAATCACAATACAAACAATTTTAGTAGCATAATTGTGCCTGTTTCTATTACTAGTAGTTTGTAGAATTTTGCTTTCTCATCTGTAGATTGTATACCTTCGTAACATAATTACTCGAAGAAACAAATATCAAGCCATCCACATTTTTTGTTGTCCAGATTTAAAGGTTTACTAAATAAAATTGTATGCAGTTCTCAATGGGTGCAAAGGAACAATACGGTTTCACGTGTTTAGGCGAAATAGATTGCCTACCGGCTAACGCCCCTTTTCACCTAATTGTACATTATTTTTATATAAATGAGGGAAACCCACCGATTTTATTAATATTTTTTCTGAAAAAAGTGTATTTATTCAAGAAAAGTAAAAATAAAGAAAAAAATAAAAACGTAAACTGATAAGGAACCCACTTATTAGAATCATATACCGGTCTGAACCTTTCGACCTTTTAATTGTAATACCTTCGGGTTGCTCTTGACGAATACTTTAGAACCATTTTTTCTCAACTTTAAGAAATACTTGTCCCTTTCCATTTGATTTTTCTTACCAGTGTCCAACCATATTCATCATCATAAAAATAACCTGGGATTTGATCGGAGAAAGATAAAAAGCATCATCAACTAGATCTGAGATATTGGAAGGGTCATTGAAATAATTCGATTCACTTGGAAACATCAAGCCGGGTCTGAGTGAAAATCGTTTAATATTCGTGTCTGGTTATCTGGGAAGACCACCAAGAGTTGTAAATTACTATCTTCTTTATTATTAGCTTCAAAATGAACTTCATTAACCGGATCTTGATATTCTAAATAGCTTAAGTTCCTCCCCTTATTATATTCAAATGATAATGAAGATGATAATAATGTATGCGATCGGACAAACGTCCCCTACGAGTGCTTAAATTACGAAAAATCTAAGGTCAATGCGATAGTGTTAGGAAATGAGTGGACGATATCAACATGGACGATCACAGTTTCTGTAACCAAGTACAGTTTAAAACACGGCTATATGGTTTATTACCTTGGCTAGCCATCTCCCTGTAATAGGACAATGATGCAACTTACCACTCGTGCACACATTACTTAATTAAAGTACAAGTATTGGTTACAAAAAATAAAAAGATCTAAAGTATATTTGCATTATATATAATTTGCATGAACAGATGTACTGTACTATCTAAATATACTTCATTAATTTGCCATAACTACATGATTTTTCCAATTGTGAATTAATTGATTTATCTACATAACTATATTTGGAAAATTAGAATGATACGTTTTTGGTCAAGGTTCATTCCCTCCGGATAACGGTGGGAGCCGCCACGAATTAATTTTCTTGTTGCCGACTTTCTTGGATTATCTTGAACCTAAGAGGGGCTGTTTTTCATTTTTTATTTTTTTTAATAATTAATAACCATCATGTAACCTATTTTGCAAGGCGTCAGTGATCGAAGTCTGATAGTAACAATCAATTGAAACAACCACTTTGCTAAATTTTATTTTTTATTGATAAATTTGTTTTTTCACACATTGAACTTCTAAATAAGAAGATAACAACAAGACATCTATACAACGGTGGTTTATCCATATTCCAAATTATAATAAAGGATGGAGGTTTAAGTTGAGGCTTTTACCTCTCCTCTATTCCTCTCACTTGCTTAACTCCTCTGCTGTATAATAGCTTGCGTTGATCATTTACACAAACTCTTCGAAGAATACTTTGAATCTGTCTATTTACGTTTGGCTCTCGTTTGGTTACAGTATTAATAGTAATGTGACTAGCAATAACTTCATATTATGACGGGATAACAAATGAAGCCCGGATTAACAGTATAGACATGAAATATCAATCAATTGTTTGTTTGCTTTTTACGTTTGATGTTTACTTTGATTAGGATGTTTACTTTGATGTTTACTTTGATGTTTTTATTAGTGTCTATTTATCGTCCCCCATATATACCACACCCCCTTTATTTCAAATATCTCCATTTTTCAATACTACACCCCCATATTACTCCAACTACTCTCATTTCTCATCATTTCTAATATCATGTTACTAATAGTCACGCCTTCACTTTTCGTACCAAATACGGTACTTGTGGACCCGACGGTATTTTTAATACCATACACCATAATCCCATCTTAATACAAAATCAAACAAACGAGACCTTACATTAGTATAAGATAATTGATGTACATAGACAGATTGTTACTATTCTGACATTATAATGGTTGTAGCTAAATTTTAAGATTATTTTTTTTAATATCGTTTTTTTATAAATGGTGAGGAAACCCCGCTTTTTATTTTATTAATATGATATAAAAAGCGGGGCAAAAACCCCCCACAAATAAAAGAATTCAATTTGTTACAAATACTTATCAACGTAGTAAAAAGAAAACCAACATAAGCATAAGGGGTCTGACTCAATAATTATATAATTCATGATTAGTTTTCTCAAGCCCCGAAAGTAACGCTTTAGCTTTTGGTTCTAAACCTGAATCATTGATAATAGGTTTGGAATATCCATAAACAAAATCTCCATTAGAGTCTCTAATTATACCTCCAATCCCACTCTTTTTTGTAGAAGATCGAAAACACCCATCAATATTTAATTTATGGAAACCAAATTTAGGAGAGGACCCGTTAATAATTTTACTTCTTTTAATTACTTTTATCCACTGGCTGTAAATTTTCTCTCAAGTCAAAATTATTCCTCAAGCTCTTGTCCTTTTTGCAGTAGCTATTTGCTAAAGTGATAATATAATTACAAATCTCATCTTCTTTCATCTTTATGTTTAGTAGTATTAATTAGCGTAGTTTCATTGCTATTTCAGCCTATTTATGTCATGTTTTGTGTTTTTCCTCTTTTTTTCGGTTTGTTTACACATTTCTATATTTTTGTAGGAAATCGCATGGAATTAACACAAAAATAAGACAAGCACGCAAGAAGACCAATTGAATGATCAAAAGTTAAAGGACCTCCAAGAGAAGTCAAGAGTTGACCAAAATGGAGACTAAAAGAAGATAAACATCATGAACATTTTGGAAGCAGACCTGGCCGGTCACAGCTACCGGTCAGGTTACGGCTGATTTAATAATTAGGTTTAAATTTATAGCCATATAAATAGATACTTTTGAGAGTTGTAACATATCATTTTGTACACATTTTCTAGAGTCTTCTTAGGCTCGAAAACACTCTCCCTTCTCTCTAAAAATCTTCCATTTATAATATATTTTGGGATACGTTTTGTCATCCATGTTAATTACCACAAGCCTATCAACATAAATACTTTTATTTGATCTTTGTTATCATTTTTCAGTACGTGTTTGTGAATTTATCATTTGGTTTGATATTTGTTTAAACTTGTAATTCTTTATCTTTTTATGCGTGTTTAGGAATTGACGACTTCTAAATTGCATAGTTTATATTCTTAAGAAAATCTCCATTAATCGAAAACATAACCGTAACTTGCTAGATATAAACTTGTTAGAATTGACGACCCTCGTATGTTATTTAGTAAATTGGTTTAGTTAGTAGAAATATATTGGTTGATTCTTTGAAAAATAGAAAACGTGATCGAAAACACTGTTTAATCTAAGCCATATACCGTCCCCGAAAAATATTTTTTACTCTGCTTAAATCTATGCTAAGATTAACAATAGTACAATTAACTATTGTGAGTTTTAGTTATAATTATATTTGTTTTCAAAAATAAATTTATTACATAAAGTAAAAAGTATTTATCGACCGTCAACATTATATTTTATAAATTTTACGTATATAAGCATGAATGTTTATGAAAAAAATATATTAAAATATTTAAACAAACTTTTAAATGATCTCGAGCATGTTCACGAGTCTTACTATTTTGTTAAGAACCGATTGATTAGTTAATTAAAAAATACGAGATTCGTTTTTAATGAGGCAAACACAAATTTGTTCATTAATGACTATGTTTATTTGCCGCCATGCACATAGCTATTAAAAAAGGAAGATGCACCACAAATAGATTTCAGACACAATAATGGGAGATTCTTTTTTACATGCTCTGTTTACTCAACGCTATAACAGACGTGGGATTACCAATCTCACGTCTGTTATAGCGTTGAGTAAACAGAGCATGTAAAAAAAATCTACCCCACAATAATCGAAACAATTTATATATAGAGAGAGAGAAAGAGGTTGGATTTTTATACTACACTTTTTCTGAAAAAACGCACAAACCGTAAAAAAAATCTACGGTTTACAGTGTTTTTATGCAAACCGTAAAAAAAATCTACGGTTTGCAAAAATACATGCAAACCGTAAAAAAAATCTACGGTTTGCATGTATTTTTGCAAACCGTATATTTTAAGTCATTTAATGTACGGTTTGTATGAAATCTGTACAAACCGTATATTAAAAACAGTCTGAACCATTTTAAGTCATTTTAAAAACAGTCTGAACCAAAAACAGTCTGAACTTTTTTAAGTCATTTTAAAAACAGTCTTAACCAAAAACAGTCTGAACTTTTTTATGTCATTTTAAAAACAGTCTGAACTTTTTAAAGTCATTTAAAAAACAGTCTGAACTATTTTAAGTCATTTTAAAAACAGTCTGAACCCACAACAGTCTGAACCAAAAACAGTCTGAACTTTTTTAAGTCATTTTAAAAACAGTCTGAACCAAAAACAGTCTGAACTTTTTTATGTCATTTTAAAAACAGTCTGAACTTTTTAAAGTCATTTTAAAAACAGTCTGAACTATTTTAAAAATAGTCTCAACTATTTTAAAAACACTGTAAACCGTAGATTTTTTTTACGGTTTGTGCGTTTTTTCAGAAAAGTGTAGTATAAAAATCCAAACTCAGAGAGAAATTGTTTCGATTAGTATATCTTGTGCAACTATTATAAAAGGACAGATATGCGGTGGTTAGATGCAAAATTTTAAACAATTTCTATAAATATAAGAGAACACATCTATCACACGCACCTATTATAAAAAACATGGGTGCATAATTAGCGTTTAGAAAAAAAAGTATAGTGTATTAAAACAATTCCATCACATATATTTATTATAAAAAATATTATAAAAGGCTAGATACGCCGTAATTAGCGATTATATATATAAATTGAAACAAATATAAAAAGCACATGTAAATGAGCACCGTAATTAAAACAATTTATATAAATATAAAAAGTAGATACTTATAAATATGTACATACCAATAAACTTAACAAAAAACTCATCTATGTGTATTTCTTTATAATTAGATACATATAATTATTTGCAATTAGATACATATGTCATAAAATATTAAAAAATCAAAAATTAAAAAAAAATCAAAAAAAATTTAAAAAATCAAAAAAATTGTGCATAGTATCAAACAGCATTAGACATGATTGTATATGATCAAATAGAATTAAACAGGATTTGTAAATAAGTTTACAAATATATACTTTTTTTAAAAAGAATCATAAAGTTTAAAACAACCGGTTTTTTTATAAATAAATTTTTAAATACGTACTAAATTGTAGTTTTCCCTATAAAAAACCACACCATCACAATTTCACACAAAATTATTACAAAAATATTATTAAAGCCCATATCGCTGTGATTAACATTTAGATATAAAAACTAAAACAATTTATATAAATATAAAAAATTAAACATTAGATAAGTCAAGGTACACATTAATTAGTATCTAGGGTTTAGATGTCAGAACTATTACTATAAATAAGGGGCAAATGCGCCGTTTTAATATTATAAAAATTACTAAAAGTAGAAAAAAAAAGCAGCTTAGAACACAAATCACCCACATTCGTACTTTCTCAAAAAAGAAATATGCAGCTTTTTACGTATCCTGGTACAATCTTTATCTCTTTCTATCTAAATATGTATAGTTTTTTCTATTTGTGTGATGTATTTTAATGATCAAGCTAGGGTGTTTTTTTTTTTTGAAATAAACAAGATCAAGGGTTTTATTTCAAAGAAAAAATATCAAGGGTTTTGTTATGTTTATCATTTTTTTTTTTTTTTCTGATACTACCCATGATTTTATTACCGATTAACTATTAATAGAGATACAAATTATACTGTAAGAAAGTTGGAATTCTTATGATAAATCCATGGATTTTCCGGTGTAGTTTTTTATACTTCAAAATGTCGAAAATATTAATTTAAAAAGTTTTTTACATAGTTAAGATGCCAAATTTATTTGATTTAACTTTTGGAAACTGTAATTTCGATGTTTCAAATATGCAAACTTTTCATCCTGTTATATTGCACGTTGTCCAAACTTCTTATTAAGTTGAGATTAGGAGAGTAATAGTTGACCAATCTACAAGAAATGATGACACGGCATTTTGTTTAATGAGTAGATCTTCGATTTGTTATTAATTCTCATGTTAAATAATTGCAAAGATTTCTCTTTTACGCAACATCTTTTTATTGTTTTGTGATAGTAAAAAAAGGCGGTCATCACTTAAAATTAAGATTTGTCTGGAGGACCCGGAAGAAAAGGCGGCAAGCCAACGACTATTTAAGTAATGACAGAATTTTTGGAAGATCAGTATTCATCGCATTTCGTAACAATACACGACCCTGGTCGATCGCAACTCGCAAGGTAATGCTTTAATTAATTAATTCTATATATGCTCATGTAAATTTTACGAGCTTTGGTCAGTTCTATGTAAAGGGTTGTGAAAGATGAACGTTGAAGCTATAGGGGAATGGAAAATTAATAATATTAAATTGAAACATAGAGAAACCTATTTATATTGAAATGCAGTTTTAGTTGGGAACTATCCATGTTAGTATACACACAAAAAAGTTTGTTTTGTGGGATACGGGTAGGAATAGTGCATTTGATGCAACAGAAAACGGTTTAATTGAAGAATGTAAAAGCTGCATACTTTTATCTTATTTGATGTTAGTACAAGATTTATCGACTGTAAAGCTCTATGTATTTTTATGCATATTGCGGTGCAATCATAGACTATTTACGCACATGGCTGAAGTAATTTTAATGCTTCTCTTCTTTAAGTTGTCCCATTTAAAATCAAGACATAGTTAATTTATTTTAAATTTCTTTCTGAAAAGGGTTCTTATGTATGTTTCTTGAAGCTTGCATCTGCTGCTTGCATGGTTGCATACATTGGGACGAATGCTATTAATTTTTTAAAACGTAGTTCGTAGACTATTTACTTCGAACAAAATCTCTAGAAAATTGATGTAGCTACTGAAAGTTGGAACCTTAGATTATGTGGAGATCTTTTTCTCATGTTTTGAAATATCTAAAGGGCAATTGAATTTTTCTCCTTAAGTGAAATCTCCCGTCCTTTTTTCCCCATGTATTTCCCGTTCTTAAAGTATTTTTGTTTTACTTTCATGGCCTCGCTTGTTTTTAGTGGTTTCGACTATAAAAAAAACATGTCAGTTTCAAACATGCAATGTTGACTATTGAGAAAATCGTAACTCTAAAAAAGCTTTTCATTTTGTTTGTCGAACGATTAGTTTGCTTCAAGTTTAGCATATATTGGAACCCCTGTCTTTTCTCGTTGTCCACTTCATGACTCATAGGTTTTAAGAGCATAAACATTCTAAAATAGCACAAACATTATCACTGACTAGTTGATATTACAATAAAATGGATATCTTATATAGCTTGAAACTAGATCTAATTGTACGTACCTTCCAGAAAAAAGATCTAATGTCCAGTTTATGAAGTTAATAAATTGAATATTAAATTATTAATACTACTATGCATTAAAGAATTTAAGAATTTCCAGAAGAATTTAAGAATTTCGACATTATAAGGTTTGATCTGTACATGTGATTATGCATTAAATTTGCTCAATCGATTTGTTTAAGGTTTACATAATGTTCTGTTGTATTTGTCATGCAGATACATGGTACATGTTTTGGATTTGTTGAGTTTGAGAGTTTGACTTCAAAACACCCACCTCCAATTAGTTTGAGAGTTCAGAGAGGCCCATGCTAGTCAGTTGGAGTTTTCCAACACTGCCCATGGTTTCCAAGAATTTCAGGATGAAATTGCTCACTCAAAGGAGGTTTGCAAGACACAAAGGGTATACTTGCAACAGTTGTCCCAACGCAAACAAGAGCTTCTAAATCAACTAGCTCTTGTAGAATCTGAAGAACAACATGCTAAAGAATCCTTAAAACAAGATATTGTTAAATGTCAAAACCTTATGTCTTCGATTAAAGCTGAAACTCCCAAGGTCCAAGCTGCCAATCGTGATTGTATTAGGGCGAACACCCATGCCTCCTACTTCCTTAAGAGGTGGGAGGATTTCAAATAACGACTATTTGCAGAGTAATTTTCTTGTAATGTTTATTGTTATGACGGGTTTAATGTACTTTTGCATACCAAACTATAAAAAGATTTGAATTTAGTGCATCCAACTATCATTTTTTAATTTAGTGCATCCAACGATTTAATTGGCTTTCTTCATCCATATGCAAGGGTAAATAATATATTTTACTTGTTTAACACCATTATATTGAATCAAAAGCAAAAAGAAATAGAATAAAAACATATATACTTTCGAAATTAAAGTATATTAGTACAAACATTGCTGAATGGAGTACATAAATTGTGTAATATGACCGGGGTGGGTTGTGTGGTGGTGGTCTGGTGGAGGATGTGGATGGGGATAGCGGCGTTGGTGGTCCGGTGTGGCCGCTTGGAGGTGGGTGTTTTTTTTTGTTAAATTAATTGTTATCCACTTAAAGTGGGAGATCAAGATTTTAAAGGAATGTATTGTGCAGTTCTCATATGGAATTACTCGCTCCCAGAGAAACTTACAATTTGTGTTTTTATGGTTATTAGGCTCAATCAGTGGCGAGGAAATGCTGTGCAGTTCATGCAAAGAGATAAGTACTCAACATGCAAGTCCTGGTTGTGATAAGGGTATCAGGTCTCGCTATGGGATGAACGATGAGGAGGGGTGGAATTTAGAAACGAGTGGGTCCGGAAACACTACATTGAAGAAGATTCCGACAAAGTTGAAGGAGCTTCTGGAAATTGGTTTGCTTGAGGGGACACCTGTGCACTATCAATACGGACCAAAGGTATGTTTGACTACTACTTAAGAGCATTTACACCAACTTGAGAAACTTCTAAGCACACAACTTTGTAGACCTAACTAATAAGAATATTTGTTATATATATGTATATATTTTTATTTTATTTTAATTTAAGGGTTCCCCTACAATGGTTCCCCAATGTTCTCTTGGGTTTTAATAGGTCAGCCTCACCCAGTTTTAGTAGGCATGGTTCACACAAAAAGTTACTCCACCAAATATTTTAAACATTATCTAATTTGCGTCATCAAATTTCCTAAGTTTTAATTATTTTAGCCGAAAATATTTTTATTTTGCCAAATTCTCGTGGGCTTTTAGGATGCACACAAGTAACCTTTTTGCGGTATTCAGAGAAGGGGTTTGAATTAACCTTGTTCACTTCTATAGTTGTTTCGAAAGAAACATACCGGTATATGTCAATTTTAAAAATTAACAAAGCTATTGTTTATCAATTATAGGAATTTCATTCACAACACTAAACTTATAGAAAGAAAAAGATACATAATAAGACACACATCTAGCGGAAACAAAAAGTTATCCAACACTATAATTTTACACAACATAGTCTAGGCATTAAACACTAAATGGGGAGAAAAGAAGTAAGCTCTAATATTCAACTCTTTTCCATTCCCTTGTTGTTGTAAAACTTGAGATCCACGACTGCTGCCATGAGAAGCTCGTGCAACCTTTTCAGGATCACGATTGGTTCTAGAAGTTGTAAACCATCTACATTAACTGATGTTGGTTTTTCGATTGCCCCTGCCCTACCTTTGCAAATGGTCCATACAGTCAGCTTCGAGTGAATCTGACCTAGGTCTCCCAATCTAATGTAGAATCATCAACATATAAGTCTTCGGGTTTGATGTTCCTTATTTTGTATGGTCCATCTTTATAACCTTTGGTGAAGCGACACAAAAGTTGAGTTTCTGAACTGTAAGTTGCCCACCAATCAATGATGTCCATTTTTTACATTATCTGTATGGCTGCAGCTATCCAAAAGAAACCTTACCGTTGCTTACATGTCAATGGGAAAATTGTTCTCTTAAATTTTTTGGTTTCTCATCACTTCCAGATATTCTATCTACTATGAAAAACACCCATTACTCCTTTTACCACTCCTTTGTCTTCATTTCGGGTTATTTCTTTTTGTCCCTGTTGAAGCTGGGCAAATTAGATACTTGATCATAAAATCTTGTAGAGCGTGTAAAACCAATCATAGAAACATAATTTCTCACCTTTTCAAAATAGGGGAATTCATATTGTTATAATTAGCCCCGCATATTTATCGTAAAATCTTTAATTTCACCTAATATGTTATCCATCTATCATATATTTCACCAATCTAGGACCACCACGATTACTAAACTTGATCAACAAATAATTAGGTTTAGTAATGGTTCTGATATTTTCCCCTTCATGCCAAAATTCATCACTGATAATGGCATCGTCAACCAAGGCTCTCACCTTTCTTACATATTTATATCCAAAAATTATCCTGATCTTTAAATGCCTTAAGGGTAACGTAAGTTCCAGAGTTCCTCTACAATCAACTATTTGCTTGAATAAAATTTAATGCAAAGCAAATCAAGTTTTCGAAGTTGTAACAATTCCAAATAGAATGGGTTCTAAAACTATGATTGCTAAGCAGTGGTGAAAAGTTGCCTTGATATGTTTTTTCCTTTATGTTGTCTTAAGTTTAACCACTCAAATTCATTGGGAATTTTTCAAGGTAAGATTTACAGTATGAACTACAGACAGACTGAAAATATGCATAATCCTTTTGTATCTCCTCCCTCTCAAGTTTGCAGGTTGCAGCATTATCTGTAGTACTTGTAGGGGTTTTGTATTTCCTAGGCATGGAAGCCAATTTTTTTGCCCTTCTCCTCAAATATTTCTGAAGACATAAATTTAAATTCTTAAGCGCGCTTTTGGAAAATAGATAAAAGAAGTAGTGTAATCACGCATTCCCATAATGAAAAGAACAGGCAACAAAAGCGCAGGCACAATTAACAATAAACTCCTTACAACTTCAAGGAGTTGGATTTGATAAGCAAACCAAACAAGACCCTGTACCATTATATATTAAATAAGTAAACTAAAGAGAAGAAGAGATAAATTCCTGAAGTGAAAGCTAGAGTTACAAAAGAAGTACAGAGAGGATTATATGGTTCAATATAACAATAATAAACTATGGTCGAACTTATACCGTGTACAGAAATAATCTAATATTTATAAAATAGCTAGCTAATAAGTAACTCTGTATATTTTGAACTTACTAATCTAGGTATTTGGAAATACTAATGATTTCCTTTTCTCCCTGCCTTTCATTAATCAGACAAAAGGAAAATCTGGTCTAAAAGGAATAGTCTATGGCACTGGGATCACTTGTTCTTGTCCAGACTGTCATGGAACTAAAGTAAGTCATGCAAGCTAGCCAACTGTGTTACTTCTTTAATTTACTGATATGTTGATTAACTGCGCATTGTTTTTCGTAAAAGTAGGTTATTTCACCTAATGAGTTTCAGAAGCACGCTCACAGTAGAAACAAACGTCCGGCGGATTATATTTACCTCGAAAATGGAAATAATTTACGTGCCGTGTTGAATGCTTGCACAAATGCAACTTTGGAAGCTCTGGAATCAATTATACAAGGTATGATTGGTTGTACGTCTTCATCCGCAGAACAAAATGTCTTCTGCCCCATCTGCAAAAGTAAGTTATTTCCCTTTTCTTAATGTTAACGCCTACTTTATGTCAATATTGCAAATAGAATTATTTATAGGGTTTCTTATATGGAATTACTCGCTCCTAGAGAAATTTACAACTTGTGTTTTTATGGTTATTAGGCTCAATCAGTGGCGAGGAAATGCTGTGCAGTTTATGCAAAGAGATAAGTACTCAATGTGCTTTGTGCAGGTTGTGTCACATTCCTATTCCTATTGTCTTTTCATTGTCCCTTTCCTGCTAATTAGGTTTGATGTTTGTTTTTTGTATTTTGATGTTGCATTCAGAGGTCATGATTTCAGCACTTCCGAGTTTGGCCCTCGGACCATCATATTTTGTGACCAGGTACATTTTCTTTACTATGCCATTCTGTTAGTACACGGACCTTGACTTTTAATGCGTCTTTGTATTTAACCTCTTTAATAATGAGGGTGCCTTGCTTTTTATGTAGTGTGAAAAGGAGTATCATATTAGTTGTTTGAAGGAGCTTGGCATGGCTGATTTAAAGGTTACATGATAATATGGATTTTTTTTCTTTCCTGTAGCCTTTTGTTTTGGTGTTGCATTTGAAAAATAAATTATCTTTACTTTTGTATCAGGAATTACCTGAAGGGGAGTGGTTCTGTTGTAAAGATTGTAGTAGGATCTATTTAGCTTTGGAGGACCGGCTGGAGATTGGATATGATTTTTTGCCTCGATCTCTTTTCGAAACTATAAAACCAAAAGATCGTATCTCATGGAGGCTTCTTAGTGGGAGGAGGAGTGCCGATAAAGCTAATGAAGAGTCAATGCTGTCGAAAGCTGAGTCCATCTTCCGTGTGAGCATTTCTTTTTCTGTCTGCGTTTTAGAGCTTACTATTCCATGATGTGGATATTTTTTTTTAGAGTTAAGCGTATCTTGTTGAAGGACCCGTACTGTAGTGTTTGACTATGACAAACCATAGTATAAGAGGCGTTAAATTTGGAAGAAAAAAGGTTAAGTGAAATTTCATCTTGACCAAATAACTGGAAGGAGAATATAAAATAAAGTAAAAAGGTAAAAATGAAATCACCGCTTGATAAATACCCGACTTAATGGCCAAAGAGATTGTTAGTTCTACAGCTTAATTTTCAAAACTTATTTTCACTTACCCTCTTCGTATTATTCCAGTAAAACTCAGTATATTTTTGATTAGATTTAGAGAAGAAATTGTAGAATTTTTCGAGTATCCAGAAACTTGTGATTTTAGGGGAATATTTTATTCTTCAGTCAATTAAACATTATTTTGTTAATCCTTTTGAACAATTTTTCTAGCTGTAATTTCTGTGACCATCGACACTTATTTACTGCATGTATGCCCTTTTTCTTTCATAAATTTCTCGCATCTCTGAGCTATGATATTTTTTTACTTGGCTAGGATCGGTTTAATCTAGTGGAGGATTCAAACTCGGGTCTTGGTGACTTCATATCTCACATGGTGTTTGGGTAAGCTTTAAATTTCTATTTTTATTCTATTTGCATGTTCCTGTATATGAGAATGGAAATTTGTTGGATGGGATTTTTTTCTCACGTTGTTTATATGTTCTGTAGAAGAAAAGTGGGAGATCAAGATTTTAAAGGAATGCATTGTGCAGTTATCAAAGTCAAGTAAGTAGTTTTCATTAATTTTTAGAAATCCTTTGTTTTCAGTTTTCTCTTTTTAACTCGTGATTTTGTTTATATAGCTCTACAATAGTGTCTGCCGGTATTATTCGAGTTTTTGGGGAGGGGATGGCGGAGATTCCTTTAATTGCAGACGAACACCAAGAACAGGTGAGATTTTACGTCATTCTTTTCCATATAAGGACATGGCAGAAGTAATTTTAATTTGTGTGATGGTAAGTAATGGACCTTTCACATAAAATGGTATAACAATTTGTAGCGATGGTCTGTCTATCAAATGATGCACTCCGTATTATGTATATTGTATATATTTTTTTCCTTTGTGTGATGTATTTTAATGATTGAGGGTTTTGTTGTGTGTTATCATGTTATGCTTATTTTAATATACCCATGATTTTATTAACAATTAACAAATCATTGAGATACAAATTCTTGAAAAAAGTTGAAATTTTTAGCATATATATCCTTTTAGTTTCCGGGTGTAGTTTTTTATACTTCAAAATGTTGAAAATATAAATTTTAATATTTTATGATGGAGTAATGTTGGTTGATCAATCTACTAGAAATGATGATAAAAGGCATTTTATAATTGAGTAGATCTTCGATTTGTTATTAGTTATCGTGTTTAAAAGTTGCCAAAATTGCGCCTTTATGCAAAATTTAACATCTTTTAATTGTTTTGTTATAGTAAAAAAAAGTTGGCGAGTACGTGAATAATGGCAAATTGGGAAGATCGTTGTTCATCACATTTCGTAACATAGGCTCGTCACGAGGTAATGCTTTATATTATTAATTCTATTTATGCTTATGTAAATTTTCTGAGCTTTGGTCATTTCTGTGTAGAGGGTTGTAAAAGGTGAACGTTGAGGCTATAGTGGAAAATAAAATTAATTATATTAAATTGAAACATAAAGAAACCGATTTGTATTGAAATGCGGTTTTTGTTGGCCACTAACCATTTTAGTATACACAAATAAAGGTTTATTTTGTGGGAAATGGGTAGGAATAGCGCATTTGAAACAACAGAAATCGTTTTAATTGAAGAATGTAAAAGCTGCAAACTTTTATCCTATTTTATGTTAGTACAAGATTTTACCGGCTGTAAAGCTCTATGTATATTTGCATATTGCGGTGCAATCTTAGATTCTATGGTTGTTTTGTATTCAATATTCCACTTATACTACAGTTTTTTTCCTTGTTAACGGTTCTTTAAGTCAGTCTGTGTTCCTCTTATACTATGGTTTGTAATAGTCAAACACTACAGTACAGGTCCCTTCAACAAGATACGCTTAACATATCCACATCATGGAATAGTAAGCTCTAAAACACAGAGAGAAAAAGAAATGCTCACATGGAAGATGGACTCAGCTTTCGACAGCATTGACTCTTCATTAGCTTTATCGGCACTCCTCCTCCCACTAAGAAGCCTCCATGAGATACGATCTTTTGGTTTTATAGTTTCGAAAAGAGATCGAGGCAAAAACTCATCTCCAATCTCCACCCGGTCCTCCAAAGCTAAATAAATCCTACTACAATCTTTGCAACAGAACCACTCCCCTTCAGGTAATTCCTGATACAAAAGTGAAGATAACTTATTTTTCAAATGCAACACCAAAACAAAAGGCCACAGCAAAGAAAAAAAATATCCATATTATCACGTAACCTTTAAGCTACGTTAAATTTGGAAGAAAAAAAGTTAAGTGAAATTCCATCTTGACCAAATAACTGGAAGGAGAAAATAAAATAAAGTAAAAAGGTAAAAATGAAATCACCGCTTGATAAATACCCGACATAATGGCCAAAGAGATTGTTAGTTCTACAGCTTAATTTTCAAAACTTATTTTCACTTGGCCTCTTCGTATTATTCCAGCAAAACTCAGTATATTTTTGATTAGATTTAGAGAAGAAATTGTAGAATTTTTCGAGTATCCAGAAACTTGTGATTTTAGGGGAATATTTTATTCTTCAGTCAATTAAACAATATTTTGTTAATCCTTTTGAACAATTTTTCTAGCTGTAATTTCTGTGACCATCGAGACTTATTCACTGCATGTATGCCCTTTTTCTTTCATAAATTTCTCGCATCTCTGAGCTATGATATTTTTTTACTTGGCTAGGATCGGTTTAATCTAGTGGAGGATTCAAACTCGGGTCTTGGTGACTTCATATCTCACATGGTGTTTGGGTAAGCTTTAAATTTCTATTTTTATTCTATTTGCATGTTCCTGTATATGAGAATGGAAATTTGTTGGATGGGATTTTTTTCTCACGTTGTTTATATGTTCTGTAGAAGAAAAGTGGGAGATCAAGATTTTAAAGGAATGCATTGTGCAGTTATCAAAGTCAAGTAAGTAGTTTTCATTAATTTTTAGAAATCCTTTGTTTTCAGTTTTCTCTTTTTAACTCGTGATTTTGTTTATATAGCTCTACAATAGTGTCTGCCGGTATTATTCGAGTTTTTGGGGAGGGGATGGCGGAGATTCCTTTAATTGCAGACGAACACCAAGAACAGGTGAGATTTTACGTCATTCTTTTCCATATAAGAACATGGCAGAAGTAATTTTAATTTTTGTCTTCTTTATACTGTCACATCCAATAATCAAATATGAATAATCAGAATCAATGCCTTCCTAAAAAGGGTTATTATGTTTTGTTCTTGAAGGATGCAAGTATTAATTGCGTAGTTTTTGGGAAGGGAATGGCAGAGCTGCCTTTGATTGCAGATAGCACTGAATGCGAAAAACAAAAACAGTTGTTATTTCCCGTTCTTCTTTTCCCATATAAGAACATATCAGAAATATTTTAATTTTTCTCTTCTTTAAAAATGTTCCATCCTATAATCAAATATGGATAATCCGAATTGATTTTCCATTAAAATGGGCTATTATGTTATGTTCTTGAAACATGCAAGTAATGATTGCATAGTTTCTGGGGAGGGAATGGTGGATCTTCTTTTGGCAGAAGTAATTTTACGTTATCCACTAGTCACGTACGGAGGGATTTTTCTGGAGAAGGTGAGGTCTCCACGAAAAGTTCTAAGAAGTTCTTTTTTCATTGAATCACTATGGCTTTTGACAATTTTGGTGATCGATCTTTTTTTTACAATTCTGGAAATGAAAAGAAGTGTAATGGACCTTTCACATAAAATGGTATAACAATTTGTAGCGATGGTCTGTCTATCAAATGATGCACTTCGTATTATGTATATTGTATATATTTTTTTTCTTTGTGTGATGTATTTTATTGATTGAGGGTTTTGTTGCGTGTTATCATGTTATGCTTATTTTAATATACCCATGATTTTATTACCAATTAACAAATCATTGAGATACAAATTCTTGAAAAAAGTTGAAATTTTTAGCATATATATCCTTTTAGTTTCCGGGTGTAGTTTTTTATACTTCAAAATGTTGAAAATATAAATTTTAATATTTTATGATGGAGTAATGTTGGTTGATCAATCTACTAGAAATGATGATAAAAGGCATTTTATATTGAGTAGATCTTCGATTTGTTATTAGTTATCGTGTTTAAAAGTTGCCAAAATTGCGCCTTTATGCAAAATTTAACATCTTTTAATTGTTTTGTGATAGTAAAAAAAAGGTGGCGAGTACGTAAATAATGGCAAATTGGGAAGATCGTTGTTCATCACATTTCGTAACATAGGCTCGTCGCGAGGTAATGCTTTATATTATTAATTCTATTTATGCTTATGTAAATTTTCTGAGGTTTGGTCAGTTCTGTGTGTAGAGGGTTGTAAAAGGTGAACGTTGAGGCTATAGTGGAAAATAAAATTAATTATATTAAATTGAAACATAAAGAAACCGATTTGTATTGAAATGCGGTTTTTGTTGGCCACTAACCATTTTAGTATACACAAATAAAGGTTTATTTTGTGGGAAATGGGTAGGAATAGCGCATTTGATGCAACAGAAATCGTTTTAATTGAAGAATGTAAAAGCTGCAAACTTTTATCCTATTTTATGTTTGTACAAGATTTTACCGGCTGTAAAGCTCTATGTATATTTATGCATATTGCGGTGCAATCTTAGATTCTATGGTTGTTTTGTATTCAATGTTCTACTTATACCCCGTTTAACAATTCTTTAAGTGAGTTTGTGTTCTCTAGCTTATCTAGTCATTTTTATATACTTCGTAGACATATATATTGTGTTACTAACATGCGTAATTGCGTACTAAAAGAGTGAAGTTACTTTGTACCATCATTTGCTCTTCACTCCTCAGGTCCCTTAAGAGATCTTTTAAATTGCAATATATATTTATCCCTCTTACATTTATCTTTTATGTATTAATAATTTAATACGCAAAACCCATTCCTTACTAATTCAGGACAGTGTGGTTACTTGCTGCATTTGTTTGATATCTCGCAGCATTTCAAACAAGTTTATGATATACCTTTTTTTGTATGCAAGTTTATGATTTACTTATGTATGAATAAGGAATTGTTTCAAATTTACTCTATTTTTCCTGCATACGTCGACGTTTCTTATTTCCTACCAAAACTTCTTTAAAACAGAACTGGGTGGCATTCTGTGTACGTAGAAGTATTCTAACTAGTCTTTTACTAAAGTGAACATTTCAGGCTTCACCGGTTATTATCAAAGAAAGGAAAACCGTTGTCGAGAATCTTGAGATCAAAAGAACTTCTACTAGAGGCAAGTTCATCTTTTTTTCCGGGGTGCTCGTCTTCGACTGTATTCTTTTGGTTCTTCAAGAGGCCTAAAAGTAGGAAGAATGAGCAAAGGATTTCAACATTGCGTGGAAAAATTGATGGCCACTTCAATATTTCGTTTAACTGTTTTTTGACACGATTATATTGGGTTAATTACGGAATCTTTTGCTTTTGTACACCAACCCTACATGTATATCAATTATATATTACAGTAATGTTCCTTGTATTGGTGATATATATATAGTACGCTTAACAAACCAACTAGAAAAAAATTGTAGATTGATGTACTCATTAATTATAAAGCTCAATATTTTTCTGCACTATTGTATCACGTTTAATGCACCATTCAATCATGTTTTCTCTATTTTATTCGGCGGCCCTTGGTGCTTGTTTCCTAAGTATTTTATAAAGTCGGAAAAATTGATAGGTTGGGGTTCTAGGTTCTTTTTCTTTTTTGCTTAGGTTTGGGCAAAAAAGATTAAATAAAAAAAAGAAGTGGTAGATTGGTGCAAGAGCTGTAATTTATTTAAACTCTCTCCGTTCCCATTTAATTAATTGTCCATTACAAAACTACATGCAATTTTGACCGGTTTATAACTTGTATCAAAATTGTCAAAATAATTTTTTTTTAAATCTAATCATAAAATTTAACATTTAAACTGTATGTTCAATTTTTGAAAAAATTTATTCCGACAATTTTGATATAATTTATTGGCCGGTCAAAATTATACATAGTTTCGTAATGGATAATTAAATGGGAACGGATGGAGTAGTTTTTTATTATTCTCAAACTCGAGGATAACTATTTCATTCCAATACAAGTTCTCAGTCTGCAATATGTTTAAATTAAGGTGAGATAAATCTCTTTTCAAAAAATAGCTTACATTATCCCATATTTTGTTCTATTCTCATGTCTATAACCTTAAAGTCTCGTTTCTATAGTCGACCAATGCAGTGACACATCATCATTTAAAAAGCTATTAAATGACACATATGCATATTAAGTTAAACACCCACATTTTAGTTTTAACTTTAATTATCTATTTTAATTAAAAATTAAATATACAAAATACAGTAGTTGTCTGTTTTTTCCAGCACCATACATTACCGCCAAATTTCAGCACCAAATTTAAAAAAACATAGAATTTTAGAAATAGGGAAATAAGTTATTTATTTTCAACATTTTTTTATAAATAAAGGGCTGGGTAACAAATCATGGGTTGAATGATTCTGTGAATATTGTTACACTGGTTTAAAGAGATCACTGATGTACCGTTAGTATTTGTATTTCTTTCAACATTTTATTTGGTGATGTATTTTCAGATTGAAATTGAAAGTGGATTTCTTTTATCGTAGTCTATCTATGTTATGCACGCCAACTGTTTGATGAAACAATTCATAAAAAATAGCTTCTTATCTATAAGCTTTTAATTAATTATATGAGAAGGTCTTTGTTGTTCTTATTGCTTGTTTCGTCGGGTTGACAATGAAATTTTTTAAGAATAGTTTTTTAAGACAATGTTTAGCCAATGACCTAAATAAAGTATATTCATGTTTGAAATTTTTATTAATAAATCCCGGCTTCTAGAGATTAATAGAGATGTTTATGGAGAATAAGAGAAAATAAATAAGAAGAAAATAAGCACGAGAAAATAAATAGAAATGTAGAGTAGGGTAGAGATAGAAAATATATGCGTAATAAATATTAGATGGTGGTCAGTTTTAACACACATTTTAACACATCTAATGGGACAAAATTGTATTGTTAGCTAACATTTGTAGTTAACACACACTTTAACACAGCTATTATAGATGCTCTAAGAGCATCCACAATAGTTGTGTTAACTTTTTGTTGTTAACTAGTGAATATACTCTAAGAGCATCAACTGTTCTTTTTTCCAGCAACCATACATTACCGCCAAATTTCAACGCCAAATTTGAGAAAATATAGAATTTTAGAAATAGGAAAATAAGTTATTTATTTTCAACATATCTTTATAAATAAAGGGCTGGGTAACAAATCATGGGTTGAATGATTATGTGAATATTGCTACACTGGTTTAAATATATTGCCGATGTACGTGTTAGTATTTATATTTCTTTTAACATTTTGTTGTTTTTTGTAATTGATATGTCATCAACGATTTGGTGATATATTTTCATATTGAAATTGAAAATGCATTTATTTGATCGTAGTCTAGAGATAGAAAAGTAGAGTATGTTAGATATATAAAAGATATGCGTGATAAATATGAGGGTGAGTGTTATAAAATTAACACACACTTTAACACATCTAATGGAGACACAAAATTGTATTATTAGCTAACATTTTTAGTTAACACACACTAAAATATGATAATAATATTTTTTTTAGTATTAAATGATGTTAAAATAGGATAGTTAAACAGTGTGTATGCATTAATAATCATACTACCGTATATTAACATCATAAATATTCATACATTACCATAGGAATTCAAATGTAAATAAAAATAATGAAAAAAGTAACGGACGTAGTTAGTTACTCACTTGCTACTATTTAATTGTATATTACGAAATTACATGTAATTTTGACTGGTTAATAAATTATATCAAAATTGTCGTAACGATTTGTTTTATTTTTTTATTTTTATTTTAAAGATGATCAAATTGTTAAATAGTTTCGTATTATTATAATAGCCAGCAATTGTATTTCCTCAGAATATATAAAAAAAAATGCAGCTTTTTTATATACCCTGTTATAATTCTCTATCTCTCTCTATCAAAATAAGTATAAGCGTTATTAGGATATAAATTTAAGAAAGTTATTTAAATACTGGTACAATTTCTCTCTCTATTTATCTAAATGCTTTTAATGCTTTCTATGATCCAATTTAATTTAATGTTTTAAGGGTTTTGTTGCGTTTATCATATTATGCTTTTTTCAATATTACCCATCTTTTAATTACTGATTAACATTTAATAAAGATACACATTCTGTGATTAGCTCTGGCAACTTGTGATTTGGACATTTTAAATATATAGAGTTTAATGATTTTATTACTAAATTGGGATGGATTTATTATGATAAAAAAAGGCATTTTTTTTAATGAGTAGATTTTCAACTGTTATTAATTCTCGTGTTAAAAATTTGCAAAGATTGTTATTTTACGCAAAGTTTACATCTTTTTAATTGTTTTGTGATAGGAAAAGAAGGCTGCGGTTACTTAAATTTAAAATTTATGTGGAGTATTTGGAAGAAAAGGCGGCGAGCCTGCGATTACTTAAATATGACAAAATTTTGGCATGTGACAAATTGGGAAGATCGTTGTTCATTGCATTTCATAACATGGCCTGGTCGCAAGGTAATACTTTAATTAATTAATTCTATGTATGGTCGAATAATTTTTATGAGCATTAGTCAGTTATATGCAGAAGGTTGTGAAAACGGAAGGTTGAGGCTTTAGCGGAAAAGAATATTAATAATATTAAATTGAAACATAGAGAAACCAATTTGTATTGAAATGTAGTTTAAGCTGGCCACTGACCTTGTTAGTATGCACATAAAACGGTTTAATTGAAAAATGTAAAAACTGCAGACTTTTATCCTATTTGATGTTAGTATAACGTTTTACCGACTGTAAAGTTTGTATTGCATCAGTTTTTCTCGTTAGGGTATCTTGTCATTTCTATATACTTCGTAGACATTTATATTGCGTTACTATCATGCGTACTAAAAGAGTGAAGTTACTTTGTACCAGCATTTACTCTTCACACCTCTTCTTTAATTAATCGGACTTGTAATTAGTGAAGAGAACAGTCTTTTACTAAAGATATGTGTATATTCTCTTTTAAGGTACTTAATTATGTTCAATTGCCTTTTGTCCTTAGCTACTCAAGACATTAATTGTTCCATAAGAATGCAACTTGCAAACAGACTGAAGTAAATAAGACGCTAATGCGGATCTAGTCCTTATCCTCTTTTTGCGGATTGTCTTTAGAGTTCTTGCAAAAGATTCCTCGGGTAGTTCGATACAGATTCGGTGACTCTTAAAGGGATTTTTAGTTGAACAGTGATTTTTCTTACGCCTAATGGGGACATGAAGTCTAGAACCAAGGAATTATGTCCTATAAGAAAATAATTCCACATTGTAAGATTCACTAAGATTAAGTTACAACATGAAATAGTTTTGATTTTTTGCTATATTACCTTTAAATATTTCGGATTCTGGGTTTTCTGTTTTTCTTACATGGCATTGTTCTTGGCGAATCAGTACATCTTCCTGTAAGCAATAATATGGTTTCAAAACTTAACACATAACTCCAAAAAAAAATGATAACCACATTCATAAAGCGGTTTCAAAAATCAACATCTGACCTAGTTGAATTAATCTACTCATGGTTTAGTTGTTTTCAGTTTTTTCTTCGTTGTCCAATAATTCTGTTCATGAAATAGCGGCCCATCGCCAAGCCACCCACCGTTTATTGACTTCCATCATTCAATGACTAGCTGGTTGATGGTTCTCGTAGATTACTAGTTAACACTCGTGCGTGATGCATTTATTCCTAGCCATGATCAACTTTCCATACATGTTTTAAAAAGTTTGTAAATTAAGATTAATACTCTTTAACAAATAGATTTTCATATGTACACTGGTTGCTGTTAGTCGTCGAGAAAACTACCGTTATGACTCTTATATATTCCAAAAATAGCTGTACAAGTTTCAACTATTGACTGTACGTTGGCAAGGCGAACAAAGATTGCCAAAAGGGTCTAACTGAGTTGAAACTGACGAGGAATTTTTAGAAAATTGATGACCTTAATTATGTTTCATCATTCATGATGTTTTAGGTCTTATAAATCCAATTAATTACTCGGCATACTTATGTAGTTTCTTGCATTTAATTTGCATTTATATGACTAAACGTGTAGGTCAACGAACATCAACACTCTATTGTTAGAAATCATATGTATTTGCGAAGTAATAATCATTATTCATGTAAAGAAACTCCACTTTTATTTTGTTTTTACTCTTCAAATTCGTAAATAATTCTAAATAGGATGTACAAAAATTTATTTGGGCTTTCAACTGTATCTTTCATCCATAAATTTCTTTGTGTAACATCATATTTTGTACTGTACCATGTACATTTTATGTGCCAAGTTAATAAACTAGATTGAACTCCATGGGTTTTTAGCATTTTCTTTTCCTAATCACACCAAAGCTAAATGAGACTTCTCATCTGACCCGTCGAAATTTTTTCACCTTTTACCGGTTCCCCATCTGGACTATATCCTCTCTTAGTCAATAAACACTACGAGATTAGTTCTTTTAATCAATGCCCTCTCACTATCGAACCCGCGTTCTGTATAATGACTCAGGAGAGATTAACAATGCTCAATAAATTTGTTCGCATTCTTAGCTCTAGAAGTCCCCCGCGAGTACTTTCGGTGCTTTATGAAAGAGGATGAATGCTGGGTATTCCAATGAGGAAAGTTATGATTAGTACCAGTGTTAAGATCTACAAATTGGGTTTGAAAACATACATAATACATTAAATTTAGCTTACTGTTGACTCTTCATTTTGTGATACCTTGTTTTCTTGTATTCGTGTTCCGGTAACAGAGACCTGAACGCTTTGCAATGACAATGCGAAGCGGGCAGGTCACATTACAAATATATTTTTACAAAAGAAAATGATTTTCTGCATCTTAGTTTCTGTTGAACAGATTCTTTCGGCAGCATTTAATTTTAAATGAGGTCAATGGAGCCTCTAACAAGGTTTTTAGGACATCACCGGAAGGTGTTAGTTTTTATCCAAACGTGTGTTAGAGCTTATGCATTCTCACTGGGGTAGAAATACTACAATACCATTGGTATTTTCATCCTAACATTATCGTATCGCACATATATGGTGCGTGAAATTCCATTACTTTTACGGTACCGCACCTTCTGCACACCACATTTTTGGTATACCGCAAGTTCGTTGTAGTTATGGTATGACACATTACCATTATTAAATAACAAGATAAAAAATAGTGAAAACCCCGTATTTACATAATACTTGAAGAGAATACATCACTTAAAAATAATAGAAAAGGGTTGAAATTATTATTATTCATTTCAATTTTATTTTTATACTTCAAATTATATCTTAAATGCTAAATATTTTGTTAGTTTTTACTGATATAAGAGTATATTTTATAGTTTCCTGTGCATCCTTCGGTTAATTGAGTTCTATGTATGATTGTTTCCTGTAATTATGATGAACAAGTGTTTCAGCTGTGTTCTCCCATATCTTATCTATAATTTGTTATCTTTTCTTATATCGTCAATAGCATATTCTTCAATTTTTCTTCTTCTTGTGATTACATATGCTTACGTGTTTGTATCTTTAAAATGAATTGTTTTTGCTGACTGAATAGTGAATATTCAATGTCTTGTAAGAAATCAGAATTTGGAAGGAGTTGGGCATCTATTTTGTTAGACTCGAGAATAGGACATTGTCAGGATCAAGTTGTTTAGAATGTTTAAACTTTTTTTTAGTAATACTGTAGTTTTGATTATTTTGGCCTCTACTTTTCATATACGTTGTGTATTATTGTTGGACAATGTATAATGCTTAACTGTGTATATTTGTTTTCCTCGTTATTTATATATCTTGATGTAGGATTACTTTGAGCTTCTGGCGTGGTTGACTGATGCTAAACAGGACTCTAGCATGTGCGTACGTATGGTCAGACCTGTGAAGATTGCTTGATCGTCAATGCACCCGTGCAAGTAAGCATTGCATTCGAGTGTCTACATGTGTTTGTAAGCTGTATGGATATCACAATGTAGTCGTATTAAAATACAAAATCTGCAAAACACAACCTGTTCCAGGAATGGACAAATAACTTCAGATATTTTTCTTTGTGGAAATATGCTATGGCAAAATTTGTTTTCTATCCTAAACCAATACAGTTGAACTGAAGTCCTACGACGTAACAAGTTTAGTGGTTTCAAGAAGTAGCCTACTTCCTGAGATCGGAAATTCAAACACGGTTGTTAAAAGAAAAATATTTTACTGACTACGGTGTTGTGAGATCATCGTTAAGGCGGTTATATAACTATATCATCGGTTGTGGTGTAGTTTAGTTGTGTTTGAATAATTTAATTGCAAATTGAAACTAGCATGAAAGTTTGGTTAATAAGTAGATTATTTCACATATTAATAGTGCATTTATATTAAAATCATCACTCTTTGACAATAAAATAGTAGATGTTCTTGTTATCATCAAAATCAGTAATTAACCTCTTTGTTCAACTAAATTTGTAATTAATTCTATTAAATGAGAGTTTCAAAATGTTTACACATTCAGAATTATTTGATAGTATTTGACACCTCATGAGCGATGCACCTTGTAGTATTTACTTTTGTTCTGTCAGGACAAAATGCTTATTTGTCTCATTTAGATCTTATTAAATTGTGTTTCTAAAGATATACTGTATTTGGTTTGAATTACAGAATCGCATAATAGCCTATTAATATTCCATCAAGGATTTACTAAAACGGACGAAATTTGACATTCAAAATACTTGTCTTCAAATAATAAAAGAAAAAATTACATTTATCATCAGCACTTTTTTTCTTTTTATATTTCTTTCCTTTACTGCACTGTTGGATCCTTTGAATTTAGATGCTATTTCAAAAAAAAATACCTTAAGGGGATATCACCAATTAAGATATTTTTGCCCATCAGCTAGATTTCTGCTGTCATTGTAGATGATAATATATAGGGTGAAATAAGCAACGGGTCGATAAATACAGCTATTGTTTCTTGCAATTGTAGTTGCTTTTCCTCTCATCACCCTCTCTTTTTGTACACCTCTCTTTCCCCCGTAAGAAATATAACCTCTTTTTAATTTGCATCATGTATTCTTAAATTTGTCCTAATTAGTGTCTCGGTTTACTTTTTTTAGTGCTTTTTCCAATGCGTATTACCAAATTTTTTGAACGATTTAATTTTCATGAATGGATCCGGATATCTCCCGTTTAAAATCTACAATAGTAGTGATATTAATATTATTTTTATCAAATTGTTTAGCTCAATTTTCAGTAATTTTAAGCAGCTTATTGCAATTACTGAAAGTATGTTTAATTTATGCATTTGTAACAAGTTGATTAATATTTTTTCTGTATCTACACAAGTATTTTTTTTTTCTAAACTTTTATGAAATCTTTTATCAGCCATTGATTGGTTACTTTTTCTTTATGTACATGGAATTTTTGATTTTAAATGTTTTGAAATTTAATTATTAGTTGTAGAACGTATTTAGTTACTGTATGCGTTTCTAAAAAAGTTGATTAAATATCTTTTTTTTTGTATCCTCACAAATATATTTTAAAACTTTAAACAAGTAATGTATTGCTCCTTGATTGGTTCTTTTTCTTTATGTGCATGAATTTTTTTATTTGAAATTTGTCTATTTTAGAACTTTTTGACAAAATTACCAAATTATGGAATTTCCTAGTTTAATTGTCCTGACTTTTGATAAATAATAATGGAAGAATCTGTCGAATGAATTTATGCAAGTTATTGGGCTTTAATTTTACTTGACTACTTTATTTAATATTTTTCCTAAAATCTTGTGAACTGTTCATGACAAATATCATTTTAATTGAACTATTTTGGTACTCTTAATATGAGAACTTTACCTACATCTTTTTCAGAATTTGTGCAATTGTTCATCTAATTCCCGAAATTCAATACGTAGTAATTCTATTACAATTTTTGAATTTTTTTATTAATGCCAACAAATTTAACTGGTTCGAAAATAGTTTTTAGTTTTTGCTAGTCGGTTTTCTGGAAAAAAAAAATCAATTTATCATATGTTCTTGTGCTATGTGATCTGAATATTTTTAAAACAATATCTTGATGTTGCACATAATATTAGAGCTTTTAAGAATTTTAATAACTATTGCTTATTAAAAAGCATAAAATGCTGTTTATAGATTTATTAAACTACTGAGCATCAGTATTCCTACATTTGATAAATGATTTTGCACTTTGCATTTGGTTTAATTTGTTAATGTGTGCAAGATTTTTTTTCTTAGTTACTCCAAGTTTCAATAAATGGCGAACAATGTTGATCGAGATGAGTGCAGAGAGGTTTCTGATGTTCGGCCTGGACTAAAACGGGAATTCGCCTTAGCATCGGAGTCAAGTTCTAGTGGTGATAAGCGTATCAGGTCTCGCCATGGGATGAACAATAAGGAGGGGTGGAATTTAGAAATGAGTGGGTCCGGAAACAGTACACTGAAGAAGATTCCGGGAAAGTTGAAGGAGCTTCTGGAAACTGGTTTGCTTGAAGGGAAACCTGTGCAGTATTACTACAGACCAAATGTATGTTTTTACTAGTTTAACTTATGTTTAAGAGCACCAGCATCAACTTGAAAAACCCTAACCAATACGAATGTGTTTGATATATAGTTTTTTAATTTAAAGGTGTCCCTATAAGGGTTCCCCAATGTTCTCTTGGGTTTTAATTAGTTAGCTTTACCTAATTTTACTAGGCACGATTTACCAGAAAGTTACTCCACTAATTTATTAGGAATCTTGCTTTCAAAATTTTGCGGATTATTTGAAATACGTTAATATAATATACAACTTGAACTTTCTTTAACTTTTTTCCTTTTCTTTGCTGAAATTTCGATTCCGAGTACTTTGCTTTTGTAGTTTTATTTCAGATTCTATTTACTTAGAAAGTTGTTTCTTAAAAGATCCTAACTTGAGTTCATTGCTCAATTCCTTCGAATTAGCTGTGATATAAAATAGTTCATAGCAGTTGTGAAAAGAACAGCAACAAAAACACAGGCAAAATTAACAAAAAAACCCACCAATTCTGAAAGAGTTGGATTTGATGAGCAAAGTTAGCAAACCACACAAGCCCCCGTACCATTATATATTAAATATTAAATAAGTGAACAAAAGAGAAGAGAGAGAAGAAGAGATATATTTTCTGAAGTAAAATGTAGAGCTACAAGACAAGAACACAGAGGATTATACAGTCCAATACAACAATAATGAACTACCGTTGCAATAATATATAGAAATAATCAAATATTGATAGAATAGCTACCTAACAAGGAACTCTGTATTTTTGAACTTACAAATCTAGGTGTTTGGAAATTCTAATGATATCCTTTTCCTGCCTTTCATTAATCAGACAAAACGAAAAGCTGGCATAAAAGGAATAATCCGTGGCGATGGGATCGCTTGTTCTTGTGCAGACTGTGGTGGAACTAAAGTAAGTCATGCAAGCTAGTCAACGTGTTACTACTTTAATTTACTGATATGTTTAGTAACCGTGCATTGTTTTTCGTACGAGTAGGTTATTTCACCTAATGTGTTTGAGATCCACGCTCAGAGTAAAAATAAGCATCCGGCGGATTATATTTATCTTGAAAATGGAAATAATTTACGTGCCGTGTTGAATGCTTGCACAAATGCAACTTTGGAGGATCTGGAATCAATTATACAAGGTATGATTGGTTGTGCGTCTTCATCCACAGAACAAAATGTCTTCTGCCCTATCTGCACAAGTAAGTTATTTCCCTTTTCTTAGTGTTAGATATCAGAAATTTGCCACCTTTTTTATATCGATATTGCAGATAGAATTTCTTTTTTAGGGTTTCCTATATGGAATTACGAGCTCGTAGAGAAATTTACAACTTGTGTTTTTATGGTATGTAGGCTCAATCAGTGGCGAGAAAATGATGTGCAATTCGTGCAAAGAAATAAGTTCTCAATGTGCCTTGTGCAGGTTGTGTCACATTCCTTTTCCAATTGTCTTTTCATTGTCCCTTTCCTGCTAATTAGGTTTGATGTTTATTTTTTGTACTTTGATGTTACATTCAGGGGTCATGATTTCAGCACTTCCGAGTTTGGCACTCGGACTATCATAAATTGTGACCAGGTACATTGTTTTTACTCTGTGATTCTGTTTTTATTGCGTCTTTTGAGTTTAACCTCTTAAATAATGAGGGTGCCTTGTTTTTTATGTAGTGTCAGAAGGAGTATCATGTTAGTTGCTTGAAGGAGCATGGCAGGGGTGATTTAAAGGTTAGACGACAATACACACACTTTATTTTTTACTGTAGTCTTTTATTTTCGTGTTGCATTTGAAAATTAAATTATCTTTACATTTGTATCAGGAATTACCTGAGGGGATGTGGTTCTGTTGTGAAGATTGTAGTAGAATCCATTCAGCCTTGGAAGACCGGGTGGCACTTGGAGATGATTCTTTGCCTCAATCTATTTTCGACATTATACAACCAGAAGTTTGTATTTCATGGAGGCTTCTTAGCGGGAGAAGGAGTGTCGATGAAGCAACTGAAGAGTATGAAATGCTGTCAAAAGCTGAGTCCATCTTCCATGTGAGCATTTCTTTTTCTATCTGCGTTTTAGAGCTTATTATTCCATGATGTGTGTTTCTCTAGAGTTAAGTGTATCTTGTTGAAGTGACCCGTACTGTAGTTTTCGTCTATTACAAATAGTAGTATAAGAGGCGTTAATTTGGAAGAAATAAAGTTTAGTGAAGTTCCATGTTGACCAAATAACTGGAAGGATAAGATAAAATGAAGTAAAAAAGGTTCAAATGAAATCACCTGTTCTTGATAAATACGAGACTGAATGGCCAAATAGATTGTTGTTTCTACAGCTTTAACTTTCAAAACTTATTTTCACTTAACCTCCTTGCACTACTTCCAGCAAAAGTCAGAGTAATTTTGATTAGATCTAGAGATAAAATCATAGAATTTTCCTGGTATCCAGAAACTTGTGATTTTAGGGGGAAATATTATTCTTCAGTCAATTAAACAATATTTGTTAATTCTTCGGAACAATTTTTCTAATCCTTTGGAACAATTTTTCTAGCTGTAATTTTTGTGGCCATCGAGACTTATTTATGTGTGTCCTTTTTCTTTCATAAATTTCTAGCATCTCTGAGCTACTAATATTTCTTTACTTGGCTAGAATCGGTTTCAAATAGACGAGAAATCAAAAACGGGCCTTGGTGGCTTTATATCTCACATGGTGTTTGGGTAAGCGTTAAGTTTTTGTTTTTATTTCTTTTGCATGTTCCTTTCTATTAGATTGGAAAATTGTTGGATCGATTTTATTTTTTTTCACGCTCTTTATATGTTCTGTAGAAGAGAAGTGGGAGATCAAAATTTTAGAGGAATGTATTGTTCAGTTCTCAAAGTCAAGTAAGTAGTTTTCAACTGATTTTTAGAAAGCATTTGTTTTCAGTGCTCTCTTTTAAATCGTATTTTTGTTTTCGTTATACAGCTCAAAAATAGTCGCTGCCGGTATAATTCGAGTTTTTGGGGAGGGAATGGCGGAACTTCCTTTGATTGCAGAGAAACACCAAACACAAGAACTGGTGATATTTTACGTCCTTTTTTTCCATATACAAACGTGGCAGAAGTAATTTTAATTCTTCTCTTCTTTAAGTTGTCCCTGCCAATACTCCAAATCTGGATAATCCAAATCAATTTTCTTTACGAAAAGGGTTATTATGTTTATTTTTCAAGCTTGCACGTACTGCTTGCATGGTTGCATACATTGGCATGAATGCTGTTGATTTTTATATTCAGCTTTAGACTAGATACTTATAACAGAAGAACTAGAAAATTGATCTTGATACTGAAAGTTGGAACCTTACAATATGTGGATAGTTGTTTCTCATGTTTTGGAATATCTACGGGGCCATTGAATTTTTCTCCTTAAACGTATACTTGGGAATGATTTACTGCTATGAGGTTTTTCATGCTGAAAATCGTGTTCTGCAGGATTATACCGAAGTACTTTTTGCTTGTCTCGAATTGCTGCTTCAGTCTCTTAAAGTGAAGAAGCTTGTGCTACCGGCTATACGAGAGGTGAAATCTTGGACTGAAGAAGAGAATATTGAATCTAGCTATATTTCGAAGGAGGAGGTTTGTGCCATTTTCTTATTATTTATTGATGAATTTAATTGACTGCTGGTGAACCATCGTTATAAGAAAGAGAATAAGCTACTTTTTATATTGATACAGCTTGAGCATTACCAGAAGGATTATCAGCTGGTAGTCTTTCACGGGATGCCGATGCTTCAAAAGACTATAGTGGGATCTTGAAGATGGCTTCTTTTGTTTCGTGTGTCAGAAAATAGAAACAGCTGCTTCAAAGTTCAAACTAACCGCAATGAAATAGGAATCCTTCAATAGAAATTGATTTTTTTTTAAATGTTTCTGTTACCGATTTCATCAAAGAGAATCTGGTCTGCTGGCCTAGTGTCCTTTTGACGACCTATTGAACCAAATTCTTGGCTTTTCAGTTATTTATTAAAGATTGTTTGGTCTTTGTGGTTGTATATTTTGGAATGTGAAGGAAGCCGAAATTTTGTGTGGTGAATCGGTGAAACATTTGCCCTAAAAAACTAAACTTAATTTCACGACAAGGTCCGCACCATCGGTGTATCCACACGTATGTCATTAATTATTTTTACGGTAATGATTGTTTACGATTACTAGCTTCAGTTTATAATATGAAAACTAACAAAATATCAAATCTACAATAAACTACATGATGATACATCATCCAGAATAAGTGAACAGACTTAGAAATATTACCAAAAAAGTCAATTAAGTTAATGTATGTCAATTTGTATCTTAAATGTTAATCACTCATTAATTTACACCTCTAGTCCTGCATAAGATAAGACTATGATAACATTATGGTTTAAATGTAGAATAATGCGGTTTACAAAATATATTAGTAGTAAATGTACCATTAAACTTGAATAGTAATTTGATATCGTACGTAAATACGACACTACCAACATGGAAGGAGGAGGACGAGATGGTAAACCACCCCCATAATATAGAAACTTTTTCCGACTCTTACTACGGATAGTGGTATGGTATTTTAATGGTTGATTATGGCAGAAGGATGTGCATATATTGTGAAAATTCTTGTTGTACGCCAAGTTAAATCTCTTTAAAAAATGTGTGCATGAAATATAAAAAAGAAAAGATGTTATGTGAATTTCTTAATGAGTTCTTAAAGTATTTTTGTTTTACGTTCATGTCCTCGCTTATTGTTAGCGGTTTCATTTATAAAAAAATTAATTTAATTTGAAACATGCAATTTTGAAGATTAAGAGAAAATTTCGTGTAGGTTAAAACTCTAAAAAAGATTTGCATTTTATTTGCCAATTGTTAGTTTTCTTGAAGTTTATCATGTATTGAAACATGTGCATGTTCTCATTTTCCACTTCCATAATCGGCTTTAAGAGCATAAAAGACCTAAATAAGTCGATCATTATTAGTGATTAGTTGATATTACAATTAAATGGAGACCGGGTATTCATTACTATACTATACTATACATGTTATTTGGATCCAATGTAGATTAACAATTAATAGTAGACGAATAGATGCATTTAGCTAATGGTTTGACTATATTTTGTTCGTTTATTATTATTTTATTTTATTTTATATATCAAACAGACCCATTTTGTATATAGACGTGACCTTACACAGTTGTTCGTTTATCTCTTAAATACCGATATGCTGGTAACTCATGACATTCATACATATCAGCTTCGGAACTGTTTTCATACTGCTTGGTTTTGAATTTTGATATGATTCAATATATGATCGTATCTTCTTCGCTTACAATTATCAAGTTCGACTCGTAAGAAATATATAAGGAAGACAATTAATACATCCCTTGCATATGCCAATTCCTGGACGAAAGTTAATAGTTATATGTATTTACATATTTGTACATAAAATTATGAGCTTTCTAAAATTAAGCATATATAATATCGTTTAAAGAAAATAAATTGGAAAGCTAGCCCGTGATAATAATTTAAAACTAAATCAAGGACTTTTCAAATAATCTTAGGAGTATGCATTATGAACAAACAACCTATGAATGATAAAAAATGATTTTTTTGCCGTCTACCATTAGGTTTAAGTTATTGTGCTTCGCAAAAATAGGAGAAAAATTTGCGTAAAATAGTAATGGGCGCAACAATAGTATTTTAGTTTAGTACTCAATCATTACTAGTTTTCTCGGTCTTTAACAATATATATTAAAGTTTTGTTTGTCAGAGTCGGGGCCATAATTTCCGGAAAGTAAAATGAATATGTGAATCAAAACGATTTATTTTTAAGATTTATAATTGAAACGAGGAAATGAAAAATAAGATTTGAAATGAAAAACGAGCTTATGTAAAGCTAACTTGGGGCTAGTATTTTTAGCCAGCTCAATTTAGTTCATCCACAATAATGTTTATTATTTCAATTGTAAAATTGTTAGGTAATAAACGTGTTTTTTTACAATAGTATTATTAAGTAACACATTAAACTTAAACTTAATGTTGTTAACGTTATTGTTAAATTTAACAATAAAGTTAACCAATGACATAGCACAAACTCATACGTTAAAGTAAAAATAACACATTCTATCGTTATTTCTTATTTACAATAATAAGAATAATATTATTTATTACTATAAGTTATTAGATAACTTCGTTTATAAGGCTTCATTACACACTTAAGTTGTGTTTAAGGATACGTGCCATTTATCATACATACACTACAAATAAGGTGGATCATTAAAAAAAAAAAAACGGTTACAAATTGAAGAATTAAAACTTATCACAAACCTGTCACTAATTTGAAAAATTGTCGCAAATATGTTACAAATTGACCATACTATTACAATCATGTCATAAAAACAGTCACATAAAAAAAAAACCATAACAATTTAACTTTATACATTTTTCAGCTTTACTATCAAATTTATTATCATAACTAAATATTAATATATTTTAATATACTTCTATCAAATTTTTTTCAATCCAAATTAATTTAGCAGAACAAACACATTAAGTAACTTACAAATTTTCTCGTATTTAAATTAAAAAGTATATTTTTATAACTTATAAGTAAACGTTTTGTTTTATACAAATTATCATTTTTTTTTTATCAATTTCTCTATCAAAACTATACACTCATGTTTTTGTTATTTTATTAATTTATATGTGAAAAGTATAAATAAAGAAATAAAATAAAATAAAAGTAACAGAAATAAATTATTACTTGAGTTAACTTATTTTTAGTGATTTTTAGAACTGATTACAATTTTAGAACAGCATTTAAACCCACCCACATTTGTTAATCCTCAGAAAAAAAATATTTAAAAAAAATGCAGCTTTTTATGTATCCTGGTACAATCTATATCTCTATCTCTCTCAATTTAAATAGGTTTAGTGAATTTTTTTTCTTTGTGTGATTTACTTTAATGATTAAGGGTTTCGTTGTGATTATCATATTTTGCCTTTTCTAATATACCCATGATTTCATTACCTTTTTTAACATTTGATAGAGATATAAATTATAGGAAAGTTGAAATTTTTATGATGCAGTTTCTGGGTGTAGTTTTTTATACCTCAAAATATCGAAAATATTAATTTAAAAAGGTTTTTTGTTTACATAGTTAATAGTAATTTAATGATTTAAAGGTTTTATTGTGTTTATCATATTCTAATTATGGAGTTTAATTTACCCATGATTTATTTTTACCGATTAACATTTGATAGACATACAAATTCTGAAAAAAAGTTGGAATTTTTAGGATACATTCATGCTTTATACAATTTCTGGGTGTAGTTTTTTATACTTGAAAATGTCGAATATATAAATTAAAAAAATTATTTACATAATTAAGATGCTTATGTATGTGATTAACATATCATAAAGATACAAATACTAAGAAAGTTGGAATTTTTAAGACAAAAAATGCTTTATACCTACCTCTTTTTTAATGATCAAGGGTTTTGTTGTGTTTATCATACTATTCTTCCTTTTCTAATATACCCATAATTTTATTACCGTTTAAAGTCGAATTTTTAGGGTATATCCATGCAATTTCTAGTTAACATTTAATGCAATCCTTTATTTAAAAAAAATAATCATTTGCATAGTTAAGATGCCCTACGTCTATGATCAATCTGCAAGAAAGGATGATAAAAGGCATTATTCATTCTGTTATTAATTCTGTTATTAATAAGTTGCAAAGATTGCTCTTTTACGCAAAGTTAACATCTTTTCAATTGTTTTGTGATAGGAAAATAAGACGGCGATTGCTTAAATTCAGGATTTATGTGGAGTATCTGGAAGAAAAGGCGGCGATCCCGTGATTACGTAAATAATGAAAAATTGGGAAGATTGTTGTTCATCACATTTCATAACATAGCCTGGTTGCAACTCGCAAGGTAATGCTTTAATTAATTAATTCTATTTATGCTCATGTAAATTTTCTGAGCTTTGGTCAGTTCTATGTAGAGGGTTGTGAAAAGGAAGGTTGAGGCTATAACAGAAAAGAATATTAATACATACAAGGTTTTACAAAGCTTCCCTTACTTCTATCCTATTTGATGTTCGTACAAGATTTTATTGACTGTAAAGCTTTATGTATTTCTATGCATATCGCGGTGCAATCTCAGATTCTATAGTTCTATATTCAATATCTCACTTATACTACAGTTCCTTTTCGTAACGGTTCTTTGCGTCAGTTTGTCTTCTCTAGCTTATATAGTCAATACTTCATATCGTAGACATTAATATTGTGTTACTATCATCGTACTAAAAGAGTGAAGTTACTTTGTACGGGCATTTGCTCTTCACTCTTCTTAACTTTACCCGACTTTGTTATTAATGAAAAATAATCTTTTACTAAAGACATGTATAATATCTCTTTTAAGGTACTTAATTATGATCGATCGCCTTTTGTCCTAATCAAGACATTAATTCTTTCATAAGAATGCAACTTGCGAACAAGTTGTAGTAAATAAGACGCTAATGTGAATCTAATTCTTACCCTTTTTGTGTGGATTGTCTGTGGAATTGTTGCAAAATATTCCTCTGGTAGTTAGATCTACATTCGGTGACTCTAAGGGGATTTTGAGTTAAGCAGTGATTTTGCTTACGCCTAATGGGGGCATGAGTCTAGAAGAAAATAAGTTTTCATAGTAAGAATCTCTTAGATTAAGTTACAACAATTTTTTTTTTTGACTCTTAGCTTTTATTATTTCTGACGGTGGGTTTTCTCTTTTTCTTACTTTTGACTACGTTGCCTATTTTCTCACCAAGTCTAGTAGAGAATGTAATTTCTTTTTAGTGATTTCAAAACTGAAGATTTTTAAATTATTATTTTTATTGGTTTTTGTAACATCCCGTATTTTTATAAGTAATTTTATTTATGATTTAATTTATCCAAAAACGTTTTATTCAAAATTTTATCAAAAACCGGTCACTCGACTAATTTTTAGCCAAAAACCGAAACTCTTCCGAAAAACTTTATTCTAAAAACCTGTTACTAATTTTACTAATAAAAAGGACCCAATAGATTTGTTTTTAAAGATTTGTATTTTTGAGTAGTAAAACTATATTTTTGGATTAAGAGTTAACTTTTAGAACTTTGGGGAGCAAATAGTTCGTTACCACAAACTATTCCAAAACAGTTTTTATCTATTCAATTCAGCCCACTTCTTCCAAAAAACAAACCTAAAACCAGCCAAACACAAGAGAGGAAAAGAGAGAAAAGAGAGAAAAAGAAGAAGAAGAAGAAGAAGAAGAGGAAACCACCGTGAGCGGGTTCTTACCGGAAGCATCTCCTCTACGCTCTAAGGTAACGGGGGTTATTCATTGCGACTAGACGAGGGTGTATGTTAGGGTTAGGTTTTACGTTTATTATAATTTGGGGGTTTTTACCTTTTATCTTAATTATGTTCTTAATTAGTTAATTGGGTTTATTTGTTGTATGTTTTATTCACTTATTTGAATTGGAGAAGTTGATGAGTTAGTTATATTAATTTCGGATTAATGAGATTATGGATGGGTTTGCATGTTTTATACGTTGATTATGCGTTATTATGGTTGTTGATAGAATTGGGTAAATTATTGTTGAATAAAGATGAGTTTTATCTTGCGTATACAAGGTGTTTGTTAAAATGCCTGAATGGAATTTTATATTGATAGAGTTGGTTGGGTAGTTGTGAATCTATTACCTATGCTTATTTGCTTTGTTGAATCGCGTCCAAGGGACATATGAGAATGTGTTATTTGCGTGGATTTATATTATTGGCCGAGGTCGTATGAGAATGTGTTATTGCATGGTTTTATATTATTGGCCGAGGCCTTGTGATTTAGCTGTAGTGACAATGGTCTCTGTCTCTTCCTAATTCCGGGGACAGAAGACGGCCGAGGGGATAGGGAATGACTCGTCTTACGGACTGGGGCGAGTGGCGTGAGAGGTCCTAGTGTGCACTCTATTTACTTTTATGTTAGCTATGGTCTCTGTCTCTTCCTAATTCCGGAGACAGAAGACGGCCGAGGGATAGGGAATGACTCGTCTTACGGACTGGGACGAGTGGCATGAGAGGTCTAAGTGCGCAATTTAAATCTACTTTTATGTTAGCAATGGTCTCTGTCTCTTCCTAATTCCGGGGACAGAAGACGGCCGAGGAGATAGGGAATGACCTACCTTACGGACTGGGGTAGGTGGCATGAGAGGTCCATGTTTGCTATAGATTTGTGTAGACGTTATTTAATTTATTTAATTTATCCCGTTGTAGAATGTTATTATATTTGTTTTTATACGTCGATTATCGTAGCTGTTATTTGTGAGCTCTTGCATTTATGGGATGGAGTGACGGTATTTGTGGTGCCGTCCCGTCTAGTTATGTGCGTGGGACTCACCGTTACGATTTTGTCTTTAAGGTACAACTTAGGTTGAGACTTTTGGATAGGAGTTATTGGAATGCATCGCATGGGTTCGGGGCTTTCGCTTTCTTTTTATTTTAGAACAGTTTTGAGGTTGTAGCCTACGGGCAAATTGCATTTGTTTAGTTCCTCTTATATAATTTTGTTAAAACCTTTTGGTCGTGTAGCCGCGTTTGGCAAGCATTTTATTTATTGTTTAATTGTTCCTTTAGCTCGTTAGTGTTTTCTTTTAAAAATTTTAATTTTTTACCAACAGGTTTCACTTTTCTTTTATTTAAAAAGGTCATGCCTCGATATCCATGTCTTACGGATTTTGGGGTGTGACAGTTTTACCGTTGAGGAAAAAGTAAAGTCCCTTGTATGTCTTTAATACCTGTAGACAATACATTTCCTGTAAGCAATAAGTAATTTGAAGCATCTGATGCATTTCTCTATTAATTTGTGATAAAAAAAACTCTGTTTCTTATTGTTGGTTTTCTGCATTATGTTTCAGAAGTTTAACAAAAATACTCTTGTATGAGAATTTAAGTTGGGGTTTCCGCTTCTAGTGTCTTTCCAGTCAAGAGGACAAAACTTCGAAGTAATACTGCAGAGCACGATTTTCAGCATGAAGAACCTTATAACAGTAAATCATTTTCGAGTATACGCTTAAGGAGAAAAATTCAATTACCCCCTAGATATATTAAAACATGAGAAAAAGTTATCCAAATTCCATGAATCATCAGGAAAAAAAAAGTTATCCAAAGATATACATAATGGATATTTATAAAATATTGTTTAGCAGTTAGTTCACTGTTATTTGTAAAATGCTTGGGTATGTAGGAGATGAGTAGTTTATTCCTTATCTAGTTTAGTTTGAAACCCTTATTTTGTTTGGTCATTATTTATTTATTGTTTTTTTTACAGTCATATAAAAGTAATGAAGTGTGCTATTTTGATATTTATTCTTTTTTTTTTTAAATTGGAACATCTGGGTTTTGGCTCTCAGTGTTTTCCGTATGCATAACGGACAAGGCTTGATTTTTGTTTCTTATTTCTCTATTTTAGTTTACCAGTCTACGTGTTCAACGTACAATCATCCTTTTGTGGTCCAGTAGAAACTAGGGTAGATATTTCTATGTAAGGCTGTGTACATTAGCTATTGCCTGACCTTAAGCTAGGAAAAATGACTTCATAGATGCATTACTTATTATCATTGACTACTTAACCCCTTATGTGATAAGAGTGCGTGTTTTTATGTTTATCTTTTTGGATTTCTTTCAATTTGCACATCATATATACCCCCTGTCTCATGTTGTTTCTTACTTTTCATCTTTTTAACTTGGCCACAAAATTTGCATGATGACTTGAAAGTATGATTGGCTTCCTTTTAGGCCTCAGTGTCTTAAATTTCATGATATCATAAATCAATTTAGGTGCTGTTGTGCTAGAATGCTACATTAACTGAAGTTCCAAGAGGATTTCCCTCCTAGAATACCATTTTACTCGACATTGAGTATATGCATTATTTGCTGGGCTTAAACTGCCATTAAACAATTTCTTCTAATTCTTGGATAGGTTTACCTGCTCCACACTTTGCTTATGTGAGGAATATCCGTCCTCCCTTGACACTCTTTCTGTTCAACTACTGCATGGTATCCATGAGGCTATAAACCCAGGACAAATGAATATCAATAAACATGGGTGGAGATCTGATAGTGCAGTTCACAACCTTATAGTGGACAGGTGCAAAATTATTTTCTTCTGTCTTTCTATTAGCTCTTTCATTTATAAAAAAATGGAGATGAATTAAATTTTACTTTTTGTCTTTTAATTAAAGGTCAGAATCAAAGTCCGAACACAACGCCCACCCTTATCCGAAGATTAGTTTAATCCAATAATTGCTGAAAACTAGTATGAGTTTTTGGTTTGAGTTGAACCAAACTCAAACCACTAGTCTCATTTCCATGTTTACATCTCGTAAGAGCGTCTCTCGCCCACTACACATGGATATACGAAAGACTGATTTTTTCCACTTCGAATAGGGGCCAAAGCATTAACGATGCTGGGGTGCAAATTCCAAGAAAAGTTTTAGCTCCTTTAGATAATTCGGAATTTGGATTGGGAGACTCATGGGCTGCCCTTAGTTGTGGAAAAACTAAGAACAATGGTATACATTTGAAATCTGGAAGATAATATGCTGCGAAAGTCAGTGGTTCGGGTATTTCTCTTCCAGAAAATAAGTCTTTCCATTCCAGTGAGAGAAAATGGACTTCCTTGTTCAAATCTTAAACATCTACGGGGACGAAAATAGTGAAAGATGAAGCGGTGTCTTCATCTGATATTCCTTTGCAAAGTGGAGAAATGAAACTTTTTAAAGCTGATAATTCTGATTGGGCAAGTGGAAAATATGGCGTAGAAAAGGAACATCTTGCAGCCGATAATTCTGGGTGGGGTAGGCGGAATTAAAGTGCTGAATGGGAAGTAGAAGCTTTTGACACATCGTGTGAAGCCCCAACTGGTGCTGAAGAAGGGCAGTACGATAATAGTCTTTCGTGGTTAGATGATGATGCAGATATGACAACACCAGATTGTCCCATCTCATATGAAGTTCCAACTGGTTCTGGTGAAGGGCATGACAGCAGGATTCTATGTTCTGATGAGGGATGGTCTACACTTCACAGGTGATCCCCCAACAAGATGGAGATGGCCAAGCAAAATATTTTGTAAATAAAACTTATGACAAAACCTCACCTACAGAAGTAAATACCGAGTGTTCGTATGCTAATGCTACTGCTTCTGTAGAGATGGACTGTACAGATAATCATGAAGAAGAAAGTGTCTTAATTTCAGAAATGGCAGCTCAGGTACATTTGGTGATGGATGTTCTTCGGAGATAGTGGTAACTGAAGAGATGGCTTCTCCTGAACCCCGAGCTCTTGTAGTCAAGGTTATACACTTGTAATGTCTATTTTTAATTATTTACTAGAAACAGAAAATATAAACAGTTCCTGATTGTTAAATTGTGACAGTTCTTGTAGTTGATGGAAGAAGTTGAAACAATGAAAGTGTCTCAGCAGAGCTTGCAACGTGAGCTAACTTTTCCATATTTTTTTGTCTTTTTATACTAGTTATTTGTTAGAAGTCCAGATTACATGCAATTAACTTGAGTTTTAATCCTTGTTACAAAAAGATTCCAAGGCCTTGTTTGGTTGTAGCCTATAACATTGACTTTTCTACTTTTTAATAAAATTTGTTTGGATTTTGGTTATCAAGTTTAAAAGCTGGCTTTTCTTGATGCTTGGCCGGAGTAATCTAGAAGTGTTGAGCTGGATGAGCATAGGTTTTCTTAAAAGCTAATAAACTATAGCTCATTGCTTAATTGATGCAGCCAAACAAGTCCCAAGCTTTCTTACTGCTACGAATTTCTGAAATATTTAATTAAGCGTTCGAGTCCAAAAGCATCTAAGTATTAAGTTATGACTGGTTGAAGTTTGGATGCCGTATAGTTTACACACGTCCTTGCATACACATCAAAACTTTTTAGTTAGAAATGGAAATTGGTTATTGGTTTTTGAAACCATATTGTCCTCGTTTTCCTTGACTTAACAATGGCAATTCTTGTTCTGGTTTTCTTAAACTGCAACTTTAATATTTGTGTTGTGCATTGACTTCTAAGATATAGTTTTCTCGTTACATGTTGTCAAATTGGTTTATAATCGAGAATTATCGTTTGTATGTTACCCTTAAATAATGGACGCTTTATACTTGACATTCTTGCGTGATCACTAGTTATACATTTCTTTATTTAACAAATGTACTTTTTTAGTGACTCTGAGACTCCCTCATGCATGAAAATGGAATTTGGTTATGGATTTTTGACATCATACAGCTTTCTATCTTTTATTCGACTTGCAGCGGCAGATAATTTTCTGGTTTTCATAAATTTCACCGTTAATATTTTGTATCGTTCATTTGTTTTCATTAATAAATTTTCGGTTTAAAGTTGTCAGGTTAGTTTAGTTCTCAATTTTATTGTCATTTACACTTCAGGTTGAATCAAAGCTGAACTCAAGAGGCTAAGAACACAATATCAGAAATTAGAAACTAGGCTCTTACCTTCTACAAAAGATGTGAGAAATCAGTGATTGACTGACCTTACCCAGTTACTTCATAAATCCCTTCCGGCGGATTTAGTGGTTCTTCGTGGCTGCCAGATATAAGCTCTTATCTCCCTTCTAAGGACAGTTTTACATATCTTGCCCCGTATGTCTATAGTACGTAAGTATTCCTCGTCTGTAGCTATGAATGGCAAGGTGTATGTACTTGGTGGGATAGATGGTGAAACCTGGCAAAACTCAGGTTTCACAAATTTAATTCTCTCTCTCTCTCCCTCATTCTCTTTTGTCAGAAAGTTCTTTCATGACTGTAATGTGTTTCTTTTTCCTTTTCCAAGTTGAATCGTACAATTCATTTACTGATGAATGGTCAAGCCGTCCTACACTAAATCAGAAGAAAGGGAGTCTAGCAGGGGCTTCTTTATACGACAATATATTTTGCTATTGGTGGTAGGGATGGAAAAGAGATCTTTTCCAATGTTAAAATGCTAGACTTGAACTTAGGGAAGTGGATGCCCACTAGGTCAATGCTGCATAAGGTACTACCTAGCTGGCTTTTTTCATAAGTAGGCTAACGAAGTTATTTTGCTGTTTACGGTTATTTGCTCTGAAATATAATAGCCTTGTTATGAGAATTTTTCATCAAAACTTCAACGTCTTTGCAAGTTTTTTTAATACAATCATACAAAAGAGACCATATTCTTCATCTCAGGGCTTGTTTCATTGAGTTTTTTTAAAAAACAAACTGAATTTTTTGAGGTACATGAAAAAAGCTTGGTTCATTCTGCTTAAAGGTTCTTCATACCAAAATAAATAGAAAAGTTCATCTTTAAAGCTGGTTACCCAAATCCAATCCAAATCTTTTTGAAAAAGGATGAGCTTATAAGCCACAAGTAAAAGGCCTCAGAACTAAAAAAAATGTTATTGATGTAATATTTTTTTTTAATAAAAAGAATTGAGAAGAGAAAATAAGCCTCGAAACGGTACTACTTACCAGTGTTTTAAATAGCGTTATCGCTATCGTAGCGTTTTTTCGAGAGAAACGCTAAAAGCGCTAATAGCGTTGCTATATAGCGCTTTGCGGTGTATTTTTTTTTGCCTAAATATGCACTAAACTTTAGAATATATAACAAAAAAAAATAAAAAATGTATAGTTATATTAGATAGTAATAAAAAAAAATCAAAAAAAAAAATTGTTGTTGGTGAGTTTCGAACCTGGGTCTGCTGGAAATCACAGCACTATCTTAACCATCTGGACTACAGACACTTTTATGAAAATTGCACAATATATATTTATTATTTAGATCCGCTGTTTTTTTTTTAACTCGCTATTTACGCTTTTGGTCCAGAATTTCGCGCTTTTTGCGCTTTTGGTCCCCTATAGCGCGATTTTAGCGCAATTCCACCCAAAATCGTGATTTTTCGTTGCGTTTTTTACCAAAAAAGCGCTATTTCACGCTACGTAGCGCTATGTAGCGCGAATTTTAAAACAGAGCTACTTACATCCTTGCAGCGATTTGCTCCAGCAGCAGCCGAATTTAATGGTGCCATTTTTGTTGTTGGTGGCTATGACGGAAAAAGCTACTTGAGGTAAGATGTCATTTTCTCTCACCTCCTGTTGCAGTATTGTGTTTATCAAATATAAGCATACGAAGCATGTGCATGTAAATGCTTTTGTATTGTTAAGCCCGTGTTCCTGCACTTTACTCTGAAATATAGATACATTAATGTGATTACTATTTGATGGTGAAAGATGGTGTGACTGTTACTACAATTTCATGAGCAGGTGATTCATTACAGACACGGTTTCATGGACGTGAAGTACCTTTCTTTTCATCTTAGACTTGTTTGAATTATCACCATATTATGTAGCTATAAGAATTCATATCTGATTTTGCTGTCACTCTTGCAATAACTTGCTACCTATTGTGGACAAAATCTGACTAAGTTTATATATTCATATAAATTTAGTATATATGGCATAAAAAAGGTCTATCACGGCCACTTTTGATTTTCTCTTCCGGCTTTTAGTTTTCATTTCCAAGAACTGGAAATATTTTTTTTAGTATTTGGGTCACTTGAAGACTTAAGCTCCATTTCGTCCAAGCATTTACGTTGGAAAATAAAATGTTGCTCTTCGATCCATTATTTCGTTGAAGAGATTTCTTTTGCTTTACAGTTTCCTTTGAGTTATTCCAATACCAAACAAATCCTTAAAGTGTTTGGGACCAAATTTTCATCATGAGAGCCTGATGATAGTCCCCGAAATTAGAAAAGCCAAAAAAGCTGAAATGTTCTTAAGATGCAGAAGTTTTGCGCTTCAAGTAATTGCAGTGAGAGTTTTAAAATACACTGATGCAGAGTAGTATAGTCTTAACCTTTGGAAAACGCACTTCATGCACTCGTCTTCAATGGAATATTTTCAAGTGTTTCTGTTTCTCTTCTCTTTGCATCGTTTTTTGTATGTTTAGGTCTTACAAATCCAATTAATAACTCGACCTACTTCCGTTGCTTCTTGCATTTAATTTGCGTATATACGCTTAAATGTTTAGGAACGAACATCAACACTGTATTGTTAGAAACCATATGCATTTATGCAGTAATAATCATTATTCATGTAGAGAAGCTCCATTCGTATTGTTTTTTAACTCTTTAAATTCGCAAATACTCCTAAATAGGATATACTAAAATTTCTTTGTGTAAAGGATTTCAACAGTATCTTTCATCCATAAATTTCTTTGTGTAACATCTTATTTCGTATTGTACCAAGTAAATTTCATGCTTCAGGTTAATAAACTAGATTGAAATTCCATGTTTTTTAGCATTTTCTTTTCCTAATCAGACCAAAGCTAAAGAAAACTGCTCATCCGACCCGTCGAAATTATATAAAGCATCACTTGTACTATATTTCTATAGATTTTCATATATTCAGAATAACCTTTGATAGCATTTGACACGTCACGAGTGATGCACCTTGTCGTATTACTTTTGTTCTTGTCAGGACAAACTGGATTGTAATGGTAAATGGTATAAGAACTTGATGTGCTAGTTGTCCTGGTAGGCTGTATGCAGATGTGTACTATTTTAAGAACTCTAAGAGCATTCTCATTAGTGCACAATATAAATATAGAGGTAAAAAGAGCTTTATAAGAGACTTGTATAATATTTTCATAAACATTACACATCAGTTCTCTGTAAGGTAACATATAGGTGATTAAAAAATTTATATTTCTTTTGGTCATCTTCCCCACCTTCGAGGTACAGGAAACACAACATCTATCACCACCACTAACTCACCCCATTTTCAGAATTGATGTACACTTGATCGACTTAGATAAACGTCAATTGACGAAATCCGACTAAAATTTAATGAGAAAATACATCGAAAAGGAAAAGAAAAGAAGAAAGGAGTCATAGATATGCTCTTCCTACCACCATTGATGAAGATAAACGATGAGGGTTAATCAGATGAGTATCTGATGTATCCACGAATTGCTTATGCGCTGACAAAGTGGATTAAAAAGGGGTGAGAGGGATTAAAGTTCATCTGATAGGTTTTTATTTTTTAGAGAGAGAATGTTAAGCTTTTTTATGAGAAAAGAAAGAGAAAGATATTGGTTTTGTCAGTTGAACAAAATAATATTAAAATAAGTTATAATTTTCTACAATTCCTCTTTACATGTATACAGCGATCCTAAAACATTTTAACTTTCTATAGACACAGTGTGGTTTATGTAGAGACTAGACTGTTGGGTCACTGAATTTGGTAGTTGGTACTACCTTATAACCTTATAGATATAATGATACAGTTGAGAATGCTCTGAAGTATATGATCTATTTATGGTGTAGTTGATGAGGTGAATAAATGTGGGTTTCAGAGTGACTGTGTTATGAACAACATATTCATCCATAATGAAACAACAATGATAAAGCATGCACTAAGCGGAGCAGGAGCGAGGAAGCGGATGGTAGTAAAAGTAAGGAAGCATCATCTGAAGCGTCTAGGAGAATTGATATTTTTATATTTTATAATTTTATGTCATAAAATACTATTAAACGATAATAATAATACCTAAAAGTAGAACACAAATACGTAATTCTCTTTAATGGGTCAGTGTAGGTAACGGACTGATCTGGTAGGGTTTGGTTAGATATGGATGTGGTTGGTATAGGCAAATACAAATTGGCTGTTAATAAGTCTAGATAATTTTCCATCCCCTATTGTTCTACCTGTCGTGATTACCATGTATCTATTTCCCCTTTTACAATGTGATATGGAAGTTTCCGCGAGCTTCCGATGCCGAAGCGTCGATAGATTATAAACTTCCTGCAACTTAGGACAAATGCTTATTGACTGTACGTTTTTGTGTGGTGGGGATAGAAAAATTCCTTCATATTCATAGAAATAGGGGACATAATTCACATGGATATAGTAAATCTCGCTTGGGCTGCCTGGATGGCAGTCTTTACATTTTTTTCTTGCACTCGTAGTATGGGGAAGAAGTGGACTCTAGTGGTATTATTTATTAATAGAGTTCAGGAAGAAAACTATGTCAATTGTTTTTATAGATCATTTTTGAAAAGTTGGGAGGGGGGACTTCTCGAGCTGAAATTTGTACATTCATTCAGTATTACTTGTACTATATGAAGCATCACTCGTGCCAATGTGCATCACTTGTTACGTTGTTTATTACTGTTGGACAAAGTATACTGCATAACTGTGAATATTTATTTTCCTCTTTATTTATATTTTTGATGTAGGGTTACTTTGAGCTTTTGTCGTGGTTCACTGATGCTAAACAGGACTCTAGCATGTGCGAATGGTCAGACCTTTGGAGGTTGTTTGATCGTCGATGCACCTGTGCAAGTAAGCATTGCATTAAAGTGTCTATTGTTTGTAAGGTGTATGGAAGTCACAATGTACGTAGTCGTGTTAAAATACAAAATCTGCAAAATACAACCCGTTCCAGGAATGGACAAATAACTTCCGATACGTTAAAATTCAATTTAATTTACAAATAATGACGTAATAATATTAAATGAGAGTTCATGTATTTTCATACGTTCAGAATAATATTGATAGTATTTGACTCGTTACGAGTGATACACCTTGTCGTATTTACTTTTGTTCTTGTGGGGACAAATGCTTAATTTGTCTTATTCAAATATAAAATTAATTGTGTTTCTAAAGTTATACTATATTTGGTTTTGAATTTTTGAATCTCATAATAGCCTATTAGTAGTCCATCAAGGATGTACTAAAAGTCACCAAATTTGATATTCAAAATACATGTATTAAATTGATAAAAGTTAAATGTACATTTAACATCAACACTTTTTGCTTTTCATACTTTTTTCAAAGTATAATATACTTCTTTCATTTACTGCACTGTTGAATCATTTGAATTCGGATGCTATTTAAAAAAAAAATCCCTTTAGGAGGATATTACCAAATAAGATATATTGCCCGTTAGCTAGATTCATATTGTCATTGTAGATGATTTTATATAGGGTGACTAAAGCAAATGGTCCCTATAGTTTAGATTTTTTTTTTCCTAGTCTCAAGTGAACACTGACAATTCTTGAATTGAAAAGATATGGTAAATATTGACAAAGATAACACACCTCTTTTATCAACCGAAAAAGGTTCCCCTTTACTCAGTGGCTTCCCTCCTTTATATACTGATTTACACTTGATTACAGCCATATATTCAGCCCATAATTATGCTATCTATGATTTTAGAATGATACTCATACTGTGATTAATATCCAGAGAATATATAACGGTCAGTCAATTAAGGAATTTATGGAAAATTAACTGCAAAGATCTCTCTTTTAATGTTAATTGTAACAGCTGTCTTTAACATCCCCCTCAAATTGATGTCGGTTCATCAACCAACAACAATTTGTTTACGAAAAACTCATGTCGCTGACGAGTTAAAGCCTTGGTAAGAATATCGGCCACCTGAAGATTGATAGAGATGTGAGGAAGGGAAAGGACATGGTTGTCGAAAGCTTCAGGAATCGAGTGACAATCCACTTCAATATGTTTGGTTCGCTCATGGTAAACCGGATTTGTTGCTATCTGAATGGCACTGGTGTTATCAGCATGAAGAGGTGTGGGATTTGGCTGAGCAAAGCCAAGTTCAGAGAGTAGACCCCTCAACCAAATAATTTCCGAACTGGCAGCGGACATAGCTCGATATTCAGCTTCTGTTGAAGATTTTGAAACTCGATCTTGCTTTTTGCATTTCCACGAAATTAATGCGTCGCCTAGATACACCAACCCGTTGTGGATCGGCGTGTATCAGGACATCCCGCCCAATCTGAATCGCTATACGCATCAAGTCTGAGTGTGGAACCTGATGGATAAAATAATCCCCGTTTCGGCGAACCAATGAGATACCGAATGATTCTACAGACAGCCGCCATGTGAAGGTGCCTTGGAGACGACATAAATTGACTTACTTGATGCACCGCAAAAGTAATATCAGGTCGGGTTATAGTCAAGTAAACGAGACTGCCAACAAGCTTTCGATACATAGTAGGATCATGAAGGGGATCCCCCTCATCTTGACGCAGTTTGACATTTACCTCAAGGGGTGTATCAACCGATGATGAGTTTTGTAAACCAGCCAACAAAATAATGTCTTTGATATGTTTTTGTTGATTAATGAATAGACCTTTGGCAGTTGAGTGACTTCTAAACCCAAGAAATATGTAAGAGATCCGAGATCTTTCATGTGAAACACATTACTTAGAGAGCTTTGAAGTTGTCTGATTAATATAGAATCGGTTCCTGTTATAATGATGTCATCCACATATATAAGAAGTATGACAATACCTGTAGATGCCTTGTGAAGAAATAATGAAGGATCATACCGACTTTGCTTAAAAGAGAGTTGAAGGATTGTTTCACGAAACTTTTCAAACCAAGCACGAGACGCTTGTTTCAATCCATATAAAGACCTTTTCAATAGGCATACGGCATCACCAATAGAGCTTTGTAAGCCCTGAGGAAGACGCATATATATTTTTTCCTTAATAGTTCCATGAAGAAATGCATTTTTAACGTCCATTTGTTGTAGAGACCATGACTGGGATGCCGCTATTGCTAAAATGGTACGAACAGTTGTCATTTTAGCGACAGGGGCAAATGTTTCTTCATAGTCAAGACCATATTCTTGCCGATTTCCCATAGCTACAAGCCTTGCCTTATATCGGTCCAGTGAACCATCCGAACGTAACTTAATAGAGTAAACCCATTTGCATCCAATGGGTTTAATTGAAGCTAGACGTGGAACCACTTCCCACGTTTGATTTATGTGGAGAGCATTTAACTCTTCCTGCATTGCTTTCTGCCAACACTGAATCTGTGCAGCTTGTGAATAACAAGAAGGAACTGAAATTGAGTTCAAGGTGGCAACTAAAGCATTAGAATAACCAAACCTGTCTGGGGGTCGTGATGTACGCGTAGACTTACGTTGAGGGTTATGTGCAGACTCAGGTGCCGGAGTGTGATTTTGTAAGGGCACATCAGTTTGTTGTGAACGACGTCTTTCATACACAACCCCAAATGAAGAGGGTGAATTAGTATCATCTGATGGTGAGTCATTTGAAAAACCTGGTAAAATGTATTTCATTGATAAGGTCTGCTCTGGTTTTAACCGAAAATAGAATACGTTTTCTAAGAAAATGACATTTCTAGAGACCCTCATTCTTCTACTATTGGGATCATAGCACATGAACCCTTTTTGATTGGACGCATACCCTAGAAATATACATTTAGTAGATTGAGCTGGAAGTTTGGTACGTTCGTGGGGCGGAAGATGTACAAAACAAACACAACCAAATGTATGAAGTTGGGAATATTGAGGAAATTGTTGATATAAGCGAAAATATGGTGACTGAAACTGAAACTTCGAAGATGGAAGACTGTTTATTAAGTAAACAGCAGTAGAAAGAGCTTCAACCCAGAATTTAAATGGCACAGATGATTCGAGAAGCAAAGTTCGAACCATGTCAAGAAGATGACGGTGTTTTCTCTCAGCTACACCGTTTTGTTGAGGAGTATATGGACAAGACCTTTGAGAAATAATACCTTTTTGTTGAATAAAATTCTGAAACTCATTAGACATATACTCTCCTCCTGAATCTGATCTAAATATTTTAATAACGGTAGAAAACTGATTTTCAATAAGGGCTAAAAACTTTTTAAACACATCAAATACTTCATCTTTTGAACGGAGAAAATACACCCAAGTGAAACGAGTATAATCGTCAATAAAAGTAACATAATACTTGTACTGGCCATGAGAAATGACAGGTGATACTCCCCAAACATCGCTATGAATGAGATCAAAACGATTATTAGATATAGTTGCTTGATTAGGAAAAGGAAGTACTTTGCTTTTTCCTAATTTACAACTGAAACAATTAAACTCCAAATCTTTCACAGAACAATGTGTTTTATTTTCAATTAGACCAGACTTTAACATATGAAGCAGAATCTTAGAGTTAGGGTGTCCTAATCGATTATGCCACAATTGGCTCTTATTGTTCAAAACAACGGAAGACAAAGAAAACAAGCTTGAATCTTGAACAAGGGGTTTTGGTACGTGTATAGTAAAAAGTCGTCCACATTTAGGCCCCTTTGCGATCACTTTCCCCGATACCTGATCCTGCACAACACAACCAGACGAAGAAAATTGGACATTACAATTATTATCCACTAGTTGACCAACAGAGATAAGATTAGTGGATAACCGAGGTGCAATAAAGACACTTTTTAGCAAGGGGGAGACATCTCCAATGGAAGTAATCGGGAGAGAACTCACATTAGTTGTTTGTATTTTAAGATCTCATTTATAACTTTTCACATTTGATAAATAATCGGCTGAGTTCGTCATATGATTGGATGCTCCCGAATCAAAAATCCAAAGATTAGAATTATCTTTACTTGTAATCCCCAAAGAAGAAAATGCAGATACAATCATTTGTTGAACCATTTCAGGAGTTACAACTGCAGGTGCAGTTCGAATGGGTGCTTCAGTTGTGGCGCGAAAAGCTGGAGCAACAACATTCGGGATAGGTGGTCGAAAGAACCTCCCCCTGGTATGTCCTTGACCGTTATCAGGAGCATGATATCCTCCTAGATGCTGATTTTGAGGACGCTTGCGACATGTAATTATATGCCCCTTCTCTTTGCAATAGTTGCAAAATTTCTTGTCACATTGGGATTGATAGTGGCCAAACTCCTTACAGCTGTGACATTGAATATTTTTCATGTCTCTACCCCTGGGCTTCACATGAGTTGCAAATGCCACATTGGAAGGTCCACCAGGATTTTCTTGATTATCCAAGATTGTTTGAGTAGAACGACGCTGCTCATCCCGCATAAGTTCATGAAAGCATGTCTCCAGGGACGGTGAAGGGACTCGACTCATCAAGCTGGATCGAAGATTCTCAAAATCATGACGAAGTTTCATTAGGAACTGGTCTCGTTTACTAGTTTCATGAACTTTTTAAATACTCGCCAAAGAATTCGCAGGAACTGTAGCATACACAATGCCTGTGTATTCAGTCCACAGGTTCAGGAATTCAGAGTAGAACTCTTGGACGGACCAACTTCCCTGAACGCACTTGGCAATATCAAATTCCAATTGAAATCGTCGGGCATCGTTATTTTGATTATAGATAAGTTTTAGGTAATCCCACATGGCTTTGGCTGTCTTGTGTGAGCGAAGATTCAACTCTATGTTTGCATCAACTGTGCACAATATCCAACTCATGACACGTGCGTCCTTCACTTCCCATTGTGCTACTTTGGTAACATCCGTAGGCTTCGGATCAGACCCATCAAGATGACCCCAGAGCTCTTTGCCTTTGACATAGAGTTGGAACTGAAATTCCCATGCAAAATAGTTCTTCCCGACAAACGGATCGAAAGAAAATCAGATTTTTCAAAAGACATCTCAATGGACAAAATGAGATGCTACCGGAAACAAAACGAGGGTTGAACAGATTTGAACAAATGACAAAAAAAATGTCCCAAAATATCTCTATAAAATATCCAGCAGAGATCAAAATCAAATAAGGAGGGCGACCAATATCGGAAAAAAAAAATTTAGGAATGAGAACTGGATCACAAGAAAATGAGGCTTAAAAAAAAATGAATCAACAAATAATATTAGAGCATAGCTCTGATACCATGACAAAGATAACACACCTCTTTTATCAACCGAAAAAGGTTCCCCTTTACTCAGTGGCTTCCCTCCTTTATATACTGATTTACACTTGATTACAGCCATATATTCAGCCCATAATTATGCTATCTATGATTTTAGAATGATACTCATACTGTGATTAATATCCAGAGAATATATAACGGTCAGTCAATTAAGGAATTTATGGAAAATTAACTGCAAAGATCTCTCTTTTAATGTTAATTGTAACATCTGTCTTTAACAAATATGGTCTAAATCATACGATTCTGTAAAATCACAAAACTCTTGTCGTGATGATAGTAGAAGTTACTACCGAATTAAATGATTAATATTTATGTATATGTAGAAGTTTACTACATAAACATCAATCAATGTGATTCTATTGGTTGGTATGACTTGTCATTTGTAGTACAGAAGGTTCTGTTACAGTCACAAAACCAAACCTGGTAACCTTTCCTGTTACCGTCAAAAACTGTATGGACGAGTTCTATAATTTCCCTTAAAATTTATAAATAAGACAAGGTCTATAAATACAAGTGTCTTTTATGTAAATTTTAGTTGCTTTTCCTCTCTCAACCCTCTTTGTAGTTGTACTTCTCTCTCTCCCCCAGTAAGCAATATGACCTCTCTTTAATCTACATTGTGCGTACTTCATTTTGTTTAATTAGTGTACCAGTTTAATTTTTTTTTTGTTTTTTCCAATGCATATAACCAATTTTTTAAAATTATTTAATTTTCATGAATGGATCCGGATATGTCCTGTTTAAAATTTACTATAGTAGTGATATTATTTTTCTTTTTATCGAATTTTGTAGCTCAATTTCCAGTAATTTTAAGTAGCTTATTGCAATTGCTAAAAAGTATCGTGTTTAATTTGTGCATATGTAAAAAGTTGATCAAATATATTGTGTATTTACACATTTTTATAACTTTTAACAAATCATGTATTAGTCATTGATTGGTAACTTTAATTATCATTTGTCGATATTATTTAACGAGTGCATATAATTCTAAAAAAGTAGATTAAAATATTTTTTTTGGGGGGGTGGGGAATCCACACATATTTTCTATTTTTTAAACTTTAACAAAAATGGTATCGGTCATGATTGGTTCTTTTTCTCTTTGTACATGGAATTTGTGATTTGAAATGTTTGGAACTTTAATTTATCAATTGTAGAACTATTTATGGAAATTCCTAATTTATGGAAATTCCTAGTTTAATTGTCACAACTTTTGATAAATAATAATAGAATTAATGAATCTCTCAAATGAATTTATTTAAATTATTGGGCTTGAGTTTTTACGAGACAACTTCATATTATATTTTTCAAAAAATAATGTGAACTGACAAAGATCGTTGTAAATGAACTTTGGTACTTTTATTACAAGAACTTAACCTATATCTTTTTCAAAATGTGTGAAATTGTTCATCAAATTCCTAAAATTTGTGCAATCGATTGTAAATGTTTTAATTACTTTTAGAATTTGACAAGATTTCTAGTTTATGGAATTTCCTAGTTTGATTGTCGTAACTTTAATAAATGACAATGGAGTAAATGAATCTATCAAATAACTTAATCCAATTTTTTGACTTTGATTTTACTCGAGTGCTATATTTAATATTTTTCCTAAAATTTTGTGAACTGTTCATGAGAAATATAGTTTTAAATGAATTATTTTGCTACTTTTATTGTGAGGATTTCATCTACATCTTTTTCAAAATGTGTGTAATTGTTCATCTAATTCCTGAAATTTCAGTAAGTTGTACTCCTTATTACAATTTGTGAAATTCTATTATCTGTTAATGCCAACAAATTTTACTGGTTTTAAATTTTTGAAAAGTTTTTAGTTAGTGCTAGTAGAAATTTCTGGATTTTTTTCAATTTATCAGATATTCTTGTTTTATGTGATCTGAATATTTTCAAAACAATATCTTGATGTTACACATAATATAGAGCTTTTAAGAATTTTTATTAACTATTGCTTATTAAAAAGCATAAAATGTTGTTTGTAGATTTATTAATTTATTTAGCATCAGTTTTCCTAAATTTGAAAAATGATTATGCACTTCTTATTTGGTGTTATTTGTTAATGTGCGAGATTTTTTTTAGTTACTGTAAGTTTCACTAAATGATGTTGCAATTGATAGACAATTTTGTTTTCAATTGATGAACTTCATTCTAAAGTTTTTAATTAACCAATTAGGAAAAATAAACTGGAAATAAGTGGATTTATTTTATTTTATTTTTTGCTATAAATATCAGTAAATTAACATAAAAGTTTGACTGTCCACAAACAAATATATCACTAAACACTTTTTACAAATTTATTGAATCTAGTGTGTTAGTTATCTTAGTATTTGAGTAATAATTTTACAGTGTTTAAAATTTTTAATCTCAATAAATGCATTCAATCTTTTTGCTATAAATTTTTCGACAACATTTTTGTAAATGGTGATGATTTTTTAGACATTTCTTGCCCAGATTTATCAGGTTTTACTAATACGTCTCATATTTTTTCAACCTTATGTTTAACTGATTTGAAAATATGTCCTTATATTTTTCATTGATTACATCGTCACGTTTTTTTTTTTAAATTGTGTGGTCTCAATTTATTTTTTTAAGTTTAATTTTTGAAATTTAAGTCGTTGAAGTTGAATTAATCCTTCTATTGAAATTGTATAAATTGAGCTTCATTTTAGGATGCTACAACTTTGAATGCTATTTTATCCAATTTATTCATTTATGCGGAGCTTATTAATTATTTTCATTTTATGTTTATTTTTGAAGGGGTGTATATTTGGCTAGTCTTGGTTGCAATGGCGAACAGTGTTGATAGAGATGAATATAGAGAGGTTTCTGATGTTCGGCCTGGACTAAAACGGGAATTCGCTTTTGCGTTGGAGTCAACTACTCAACATGCAAGTCCTGGTTGTGATAAGCGTACCAGGTCTCGCTATGGGATGAACGATGAGGAGGGGTGGAATTTAGAAACGAGTGGGTCCGGAAACACTACATTGAAGAAGATTCCGACAAAGTTGAAGGAGCTTCTGGAAACTGGTTTGCTTGAGGGGACACCTGTGCACTATCAATACGGACCAAAGGTATGTTTGACTACTACTTAAGAGCACTTACACCAACTTGAGAAACTTCTAAGCGTACAACTCTGTAGACCTAACTAATAGGAATATTTGTTATATATATATATATTTTTTTTTTTAATTTAAGGGTTCCCCTACAATGGTTCCCCAATGTTCTCTTGGGTTTTAATTGGTCAGCCTCACCCAGTTTTAGTAGGCATGGTTCACAAAAAAAGTTACTCCACCAAATATTTTAAGCATTATCTAATTTGCATCATCAAATTTTCTAACTTTTAATTATTTTAGCCGAAAATATTTTTATTTTGCCAAATTCTTGTGGGCTTTTAGGATGTACACAAGTAAGCTTTTTTGCGGTATTCAGAGAAGGGGTTTGAATTAACCTTGTTCACTTCTATAGTTGTTTCGAAAGAAACATACCGGTATATGTCAATTTTAAAAATTAACAAAGCTATTGTTTATCAATTATAGGAATTTCATTCACAACACTAAACTTATAGAAAGAAAAAGACACATAATAAGACACATCTAGCGAAAACAAAAAGTTATCCAACACTATAATTTTACACAACATAGTCTAGGCATTAAACACTAAATGGGGAGAAAAGAAGTAAGCTCTAATATTCAACTCTTTTCCATTCCCTTTTTGTTGTAAAACTTGAGATCCACGACTGCTGCCATGAGAAGCTCGTGCAACCTTTTCAGGATCACGATTGGTTCTAGAAGTTGTAAACCATCTAAATTAACTGATGTTGGTTTTTCGATTGCCCCTGCCCTACCTTTGCAAATGGTCCATACAGTCACCTTCGAGTGAATCCGACCTAGGTCTCCCAATCTAATGTAGAATCATCAACATATAAGTCTTCGGGTTTGATGTTCCTTATTTTGTATGGTCCATCTTTATAACCTTTGGTGAAGCGACACAAAAGATGAGTTTCTGAACTGTAAGTTGAGTTTCTGAACTGTAAGTTGCCCACCAATCAATGATGTCCATTTTTTACATTATCTGTATGGCTGCAGCTATCCAAGAGAAACCTTACCGTTGCTTACGTGTCAATGGGAAAATTGTTCTCTTAAATTTTGTGGTTTCTCATCACTTCCAGATATTCTATCTACTATGAAAAACACCCATTACTCCTTTTACCACTGCTTTGTCTTCATTTCGGGTTATTTCTTTTTGTCCCTGTTGGAGCTGGGCAAATTAGATACTTGATCATAAAATCTTGTAGAGCGTGTAAAACCAATCATAGAAACATAATTTTCCACCTTTTCAAAATAGGGGAATTCATATTGTTATAATTAGCCGCATATTTATCGTAAAATCTTTAATTTCACCTAATATGTTATCCACCTATCATATATTTCACCAATCTAGGACCACCACGATTACTAAACTTGATCAACAAATAATTATCTTTAGTAATGGTTATGATATTTTCCCCTTCATGCCAAAATTCATCACTGATAATGGCATCGTCAACCAAGGCTCTCACCTTTCTTACATATTTATCTCCAAAAATTATCCTGATCTTTAAATGCCTTAAGGGTAACGTAAGTTCCAGAGTTCCTCTACAATCAACTATTTGCTTGAATAAAATTTAATGCAAAGCAAATCAAGTTTTCGAAGTTGTAACAATTCCAAATAGAATGGGTTCTAAAACTATACATTGCTAAGCAGTGGTGAAAAGTTGCCTTGATATGTTTTTTCCTTCTTTATGTTGTCTTAAGTTTAACCACTCAAATTCATTGGGAATTTTTCAAGGTAAGATTTACAGTATGAACTACAGACAGACTGAAAATATGCATGCTCCTTTTGTATCTCCTCCCTCTCAAGTTTGCAGGTTGCAGCATTATCTGTAGTACTTGTAGGGTTTTTGTATTTCCTAGGCATGGAAGCCAATTTTTTTGCCCTTCTCCTCAAATATTTCTGAAGACATAAATTTAAATTCTTAAGCGCGCTTTTGGAAAATAGATAAAAGAAGTAGTGTAATCACGCATTCCCTTAATGAAAAGAACAGGCAACAAAAGCGCAGGCACAATTAACAATAAACTCCTTACAACTTCAAGGAGTTGGATTTGATAAGCAAACCAAACAAGACCCTGTACCATTATATATTAAATAAGTAAACTAAAGAGAAGAAGAGATAAATTTCTGAAGTGAAAGCTAGAGTTACAAAAGAAGTACAGAGAGGATTATATGGTCCAATATAACAATAATAAACTATGGTCGAACTTATACCGTGTACAGAAATAATCTAATATTTATAAAATAGCTAGCTAACAAGTAACTCTGTATATTTTGAACTTACTAATCTAGGTATTTGGAAATACTAATGATTTCCTTTTCTCCCTGCCTTTCATTAATCAGACAAAAGGAAAATCTGGTCTAAAAGGAATAGTCCATGGCACTGGGATCACTTGTTCTTGTCCAGACTGTCATGGAACTAAAGTAAGTCATGCAAGCTAGCCAACTGTGTTACTTCTTTAATTTACTGATATGTTGATTAACTGCGCATTGTTTTTCGTAAAAGTAGGTTATTTCACCTAATGAGTTTCAGAAGCACGCTCACAGTAGAAACAAACGTCCGGCGGATTATATTTACCTCGAAAATGGAAATAATTTACGTGCCGTGTTGAATGCTTGCACAAATGCAACTTTGGAAGCTCTGGAATCAATTATACAAGGTATGATTGGTTGTACGTCTTCATCCGCAGAACAAAATGTCTTCTGCCCCATCTGCAAAAGTAAGTTATTTCCCTTTTCTTAATGTTAACGCCTACTTTATGTCAATATTGCAAATAGAATTATTTATAGGGTTTCTTATATGGAATTACTCGCTCCTAGAGAAATTTACAATTTGTGTTTTTATGGTTATTAGGCTCAATCAGTGGCGAGGAAATGCTGTGCAGTTTATGCAAAGAGATAAGTACTCAATGTGCTTTGTGCAGGTTGTGTCACATTCCTATTCCTATTGTCTTTTCATTGTCCCTTTCCTGCTAATTAGGTTTGATGTTTGTTTTTTGTATTTTGATGTTGCATTCAGAGGTCATGATTTCAGCACTTCCGAGTTTGGCCCTCGGACCATCATATTTTGTGACCAGGTACATTTTCTTTACTATGCGATTCTGTTAGTACACGGACCTTGACTTTTAATGCGTCTTTGTATTTAACCTCTTTAATAATGAGGGTGCCTTGCTTTTTATGTAGTGTGAAAAGGAGTATCATATTAGTTGTTTGAAGGAGCTTGGCATGGCTGATTTAAAGGTTACATGATAATATGGATTTTTTTTCTTTCCTGTAGCCTTTTGTTTTGGTGTTGCATTTGAAAAATAAATTATCTTTACTTTTGTATCAGGAATTACCTGAAGGGGAGTGGTTCTGTTGTAAAGATTGTAGTAGGATCTATTTAGCTTTGGAGGACCGGCTGGAGATTGGATATGATTTTTTGCCTCGATCTCTTTTCGAAACTATAAAACCAAAAGATCGTATCTCATGGAGGCTTCTTAGTGGGAGGAGGAGTGCCGATAAAGCTAATGAAGAGTCAATGCTGTCGAAAGCTGAGTCCATCTTCCGTGTGAGCATTTCTTTTTCTGTCTGCGTTTTAGAGCTTACTATTCCATGATGTGGATATGTTTTTTTTAGAGTTAAGCGTATCTTGTTGAAGGGACCCGTACTGTAGTGTTTGACTATGACAAACCATAGTATAAGAGGCGTTAAATTTGGAAGAAAAAAGGTTAAGTGAAATTTCATCTTGACCAAATAACTGGAAGGAGAATATAAAATAAAGTAAAAAGGTAAAAATGAAATCACCGCTTGATAAATACCCGACTTAATGGCCAAAGAGATTGTTAGTTCTACAGCTTAATTTTCAAAACTTATTTTCACTTACCCTCTTCGTATTATTCCAGTAAAACTCAGTATATTTTTGATCAGATTTAGAGAAGAAATTGTAGAATTTTTCGAGTATCCAGAAACTTGTGATTTTAGGGGAATATTTTATTCTTCAGTCAATTAAACATTATTTTGTTAATCCTTTTGAACAATTTTTCTAGCTGTAATTTCTGTGACCATCGACACTTATTTACTGCATGTATGCCCTTTTTGTTTCATAAATTTCTCGCATCTCTGAGCTATTATATTTTTTTACTTGGCTAGGATCGGCTTAATCTAGTGGAGGATTCAAACTCGGGTCTTGGTGACTTCATATCTCACATGGTGTTTGGGTAAGCTTTAAATTTCTATTTTTATTTTATTTGCATGTTCCTGTATATGAGAATGGAAATTTGTTGGATGGGATTTTTTTCTCACGTTGTTTATATGTTCTGTAGAAGAAAAGTGGGAGATCAAGATTTTAAAGGAATGCATTGTGCAGTTATCAAAGTCAAGTAACTAGTTTTCATTAATTTTTAGAAATCCTTTGTTTTCAGTTTTCTCTTTTTAACTCGTGATTTTGTTTATATAGCTCTACAATAGTGTCTGCCGGTATTATTCGAGTTTTTGGGGAGGGGATGGCGGAAATTCCTTTAATTGCAGACGAACACCAAGAACAGGTGAGATTTTACGTCATTCTTTTCCATATAAGGACATGGCAGAAGTAATTTTAATTTGTGTGATGGTAAGTAATGGACCTTTCACATAAAATGGTATAACAATTTGTAGCGATGGTCTGTCTATCAAATGATGCACTCCGTATTATGTATATTGTATATATTTTTTTTCTTTGTGTGATGTATTTTAATGATTGAGGGTTTTGTTGTGTGTTATCATGTTATGCTTATTTTAATATACCCATGATTTTATTAACAATTAACAAATCATTGAGATACAAATTCTTGAAAAAAGTTGAAATTTTTAGCATATATATCCTTTTAGTTTCCGGGTGTAGTTTTTTATACTTCAAAATGTTGAAAATATAAATTTTAATATTTTATGATGGAGTAATGTTGGTTGATCAATCTACTAGAAATGATGATAAAAGGCATTTTATAATTGAGTAGATCTTCGATTTGTTATTAGTTATCGTGTTTAAAAGTTGCCAAAATTGCGCCTTTATGCAAAATTTAACATCTTTTAATTGTTTTGTGATAGTAAAAAAAAGTTGGCGAGTACGTGAATAATGGCAAATTGGGAAGATCGTTGTTCATCACATTTCGTAACATAGGCTCGTCACGAGGTAATGCTTTATATTATTAATTTTATTTATGCTTATGTAAATTTTCTGAGCTTTGGTCATTTCTGTGTAGAGGGTTGTAAAAGGTGAACGTTGAGGCTATAGTGGAAAATAAAATTAATTATATTAAATTGAAACATAAAGAAACCGATTTGTATTGAAATGCGGTTTTTGTTGGCCACTAACCATTTTAGTATACACAAATAAAGGTTTATTTTGTGGGAAATGGGTAGGAATAGCGCATTTGAAACAACAGAAATCGTTTTAATTGAAGAATGTAAAAGCTGCAAACTTTTATCCTATTTTATGTTAGTACAAGATTTTACCGGCTGTAAAGCTCTATGTATATTTGCATATTGCGGTGCAATCTTAGATTCTATGGTTGTTTTGTATTCAATATTCCACTTATACTACAGTTTTTTTCCTTGTTAACGGTTCTTTAAGTCAGTCTGTGTTCCTCTTATACTATGGTTTGTAATAGTCAAACACTACAGTACAGGTCCCTTCAACAAGATACGCTTAACATATCCACATCATGGAATAGTAAGCTCTAAAACACAGAGAGAAAAAGAAATGCTCACATGGAAGATGGACTCAGCTTTCGACAGCATTGACTCTTCATTAGCTTTATCGGCACTCCTCCTCCCACTAAGAAGCCTCCATGAGATACGATCTTTTGGTTTTATAGTTTCGAAAAGAGATCGAGGCAAAAACTCATCTCCAATCTCCACCCGGTCCTCCAAAGCTAAATAAATCCTACTACAATCTTTGCAACAGAACCACTCCCCTTCAGGTAATTCCTGATACAAAAGTGAAGATAATTTATTTTTCAAATGCAACACCAAAACAAAAGGCCACAGCAAAGAAAAAAAATATCCATATTATCACGTAACCTTTAAGCTACGTTAAATTTGGAAGAAAAAAAGTTAAGTGAAATTCCATCTTGACCAAATAACTGGAAGGAGAAAATAAAATAGAGTAAAAAGGTAAAAATGAAATCACCGCTTGATAAATACCCGACATAATGGCCAAAGAGATTGTTAGTTCTACAGCTTAATTTTCAAAACTTATTTTCACTTGGCCTCTTCGTATTATTCCAGCAAAACTCAGTATATTTTTGATTAGATTTAGAGAAGAAATTGTAGAATTTTTCGAGTATCCAGAAACTTGTGATTTTAGGGGAATATTTTATTCTTCAGTCAATTAAACAATATTTTGTTAATCCTTTTGAACAATTTTTCTAGCTGTAATTTCTGTGACCATCGAGACTTATTCACTGCATGTATGCCCTTTTTCTTTCATAAATTTCTCGCATCTCTGAGCTATGATATTTTTTTACTTGGCTAGGATCGGTTTAATCTAGTGGAGGATTCAAACTCGGGTCTTGGTGACTTCATATCTCACATGGTGTTTGGGTAAGCTTTAAATTTCTATTTTTATTCTATTTGCATGTTCTTGTATATGAGAATGGAAATTTGTTGGATGGGATTTTTTTCTCACGTTGTTTATATGTTCTGTAGAAGAAAAGTGGGAGATCAAGATTTTAAAGGAATGCATTGTGCAGTTATCAAAGTCAAGTAAGTAGTTTTCATTAATTTTTAGAAATCCTTTGTTTTCAGTTTTCTCTTTTTAACTCGTGATTTTGTTTATATAGCTCTACAATAGTGTCTGCCGGTATTATTCGAGTTTTTGGGGAGGGGATGGCGGAGATTCCTTTAATTGCAGACGAACACCAAGAACAGGTGAGATTTTACGTCATTCTTTTCCATATAAGAACATGGCAGAAGTAATTTTAATTTTTGTCTTCTTTATACTGTCACATCCAATAATCAAATATGAATAATCAGAATCAATGCCTTCCTAAAAAGGGTTATTATGTTTTGTTCTTGAAGGATGCAAGTATTAATTGCGTAGTTTTTGGGAAGGGAATGGCAGAGCTGCCTTTGATTGCAGATAGCACTGAAAGCGAAAAACAAAAACAGTTGTTATTTCCCGTTCTTCTTTTCCCATATAAGAACATATCAGAAATATTTTAATTTTTCTCTTCTTTAAAAATGTTCCATCCTATAATCAAATATGGATAATCCGAATTGATTTTCCATTAAAATGGGCTATTATGTTATGTTCTTGAAACATGCAAGTAATGATTGCATAGTTTCTGGGGAGGGAATGGTGGATCTTCTTTTGGCAGAAGTAATTTTACGTTATCCACTAGTCACGTACGGAGGGATTTTTCTGGAGAAGGTGAGGTCTCCACGAAAAGTTCTAAGAAGTTCTTTTTTCATTGAATCACTATGGCTTTTGACAATTTTGGTGATCGATCTTTTTTTTACAATTCTGGAAATGAAAAGAAGTGTAATGGACCTTTCACATAAAATGGTATAACAATTTGTAGCGATGGTCTGTCTATCAAATGATGCACTCCGTATTATGTATATTGTATATATTTTTTTTCTTTGTGTGATGTATTTTATTGATTGAGGGTTTTGTTGCGTGTTATCATGTTATGCTTATTTTAATATACCCATGATTTTATTACCAATTAACAAATCATTGAGATACAAATTCTTGAAAAAAGTTGAAATTTTTAGCATATATATCCTTTTAGTTTCCGGGTGTAGTTTTTTATACTTCAAAATGTTGAAAATATAAATTTTAATATTTTATGATGGAGTAATGTTGGTTGATCAATCTACTAGAAATGATGATAAAAGGCATTTTATATTGAGTAGATCTTCGATTTGTTATTAGTTATCGTGTTTAAAAGTTGCCAAAATTGCGCCTTTATGCAAAATTTAACATCTTTTAATTGTTTTGTGATAGTAAAAAAAAGGTGGCGAGTACGTAAATAATGGCAAATTGGGAAGATCGTTGTTCATCACATTTCGTAACATAGGCTCGTCGCGAGGTAATGCTTTATATTATTAATTCTATTTATGCTTATGTAAATTTTCTGAGGTTTGGTCAGTTCTGTGTGTAGAGGGTTGTAAAAGGTGAACGTTGAGGCTATAGTGGAAAATAAAATTAATTATATTAAATTGAAACATAAAGAAACCGATTTGTATTGAAATGCGGTTTTTGTTGGCCACTAACCATTTTAGTATACACAAATAAAGGTTTATTTTGTGGGAAATGGGTAGGAATAGCGCATTTGATGCAACAGAAATCGTTTTAATTGAAGAATGTAAAAGCTGCAAACTTTTATCCTATTTTATGTTTGTACAAGATTTTACCGGCTGTAAAGCTCTATGTATATTTATGCATATTGCGGTGCAATCTTAGATTCTATGGTTGTTTTGTATTCAATGTTCTACTTTTACCCCGTTTAACAATTCTTTAAGTGAGTTTGTGTTCTCTAGCTTATCTAGTCATTTTTATATACTTCGTAGACATATATATTGTGTTACTAACATGCGTAATTGCGTACTAAAAGAGTGAAGTTACTTTGTACCATCATTTGGATTCTCTGATGGTACAAAATTTTCGCACCAAGATTTTAATTATTGGGATTATATTTCTGCTTGGCGGTATGCCTTTTATTACCAAAATCGGGCAGAAAAACATACGTGGTTTATTCGTTTGGAACCAACCCTCTTAACCCAAGAAATGCCATATTGGTTTTATGAGTGGTTTGCATTTATTGGTCCCAATGAGGATATTCTCCCTCCAGATATTTTTCTTGGCTATGAAGATTATTTTTTACACAACCCAAAAAATAGGGGGGTTAAAGTGATAAAAGGAAGTAATTTACTTCGATTTCTTACCCTATTTAGCCTGCCTTGGATCTGGCAGTGGTCTTATGCCGTTAAACCAACGGAAATTGGGCTTATGTTTTTAGTCCGACAATCTTATTATAAATGGTGGACGAAGTTTGATTACAAACTAGTCCTTATTAAAATTCACGAGACTATTGAGTCCTTCAAAAAAATGGAACGGGAATATGCACCCGAAACAAAAACTACAACTACAAAATTAGATTTGCCTTCTTTGACAGATCTCAAAAAACAATTCCCATCTGCTTCTTCTATGGAACTAAAAGCAAAATTATTTGCTCTCGTACAGAGTCAATTAGACATAGATTTTACTGATTGTCTCGCCAATAATTCTTCATCTAATTCTTTAATGGAAGAAGACTCTGGTGCTGAAGATGATTTTGCCCAGAGTAATGAAGATATGGAAAATTATTTGGATCATCTTATAGATGAACACGTGCCAAAAGCCACAACAAAGGATAAGGGCAAAGCAAAAGCTTGACATATTCCAAAGAGATAAGATTCCTTCAATTACTACCCTGAACTTACGTGTCGATGGGGCCCAATGAGCACCCGGCGTAATTTACGGAAAAGCTGTGAATCAAGTCTTTCAGATGGGCCAGTATGTTGGCCAGTATTAGCCGCCCATGTTTTAACGTTAGTGCGCTTATTGTTTAGTGCGCGTTATTGGTAGGGCGCTATTTAGTGCGCTTTAGTGCGCGTTGGTGCGCCTTTACTTTTTCTTTTTTGCTTTTCTTTTCCAA